>CM046369.1:9305985-9464547 GCA_025413025.1 Ficus hispida | reverse complement strand
GGTTAGGCGGTAGCATCGAGAACCACGGCGGCGGTGGAGCGGGTTGAAACTGTATTGGATTCATGGCTAGCCAAAAAGGTATCTGAAAATGTATATATAGTTAAATTATGAGCAATAGTTTACATTGCTATATTATCAACATAAGCTGTTAGAAAGTAATCTTATTGCTTGTAATTTCGAAATTTAAAATGGAGAGCTTTCTATAGCTCATGCAAAACCAAAATAATTGAAAGATACTCCATCGGTTTTCAGAATTTAAACCCCAAAAAAAAAATTTTCATCAAGGAAGAACTCAATAGGCACAGTACCAAGTACTGAGAATTTCAGGAATTTAGGTTTTTTATCTTTTTGGTGAATCAGAATGAGAAATGAGATTTCATCAAATTTATAATTGAAATCAAGAAGGAAAAATGAATTTAATAGGGAAATTTCAGATTAAGGCCATTCAAGAGAGAAAAACCCTACCTTAAAATTCTCCTTTTGCTCGAAAAGTTTCGGTGGAAAGCTCGGTGAGGAAGCCACAGAGAGAAAGAGAGAGAGACAGAGTGTGTGTTCAGTCAGAGAAAGAGGGAGTGAAGTTCGGCGACCAATAGGAGGTTGGGAAACTTTCGCAGATTTTAGAAGTTTTGAGGCCTAAAAATCATTTTAAAAAATAAAATAATCAAAATATAATTTTCACAAAGTTGTAAGATAAAGAAAACTTTGCTTTTTTGCTGCGGTTAAAATTTTAAAAGTAAAATTTTTTAATTTTTTAAAATTTAATTATAAATTTTATTGATTTTTTAAAAAAAATGATAAAAATTGAGGTGAAAATATATAGTTTAATTAAAATTAAAATTAAATATTAAATAATGTATTTATTTAATGTAGTTATAAATATCTGAGTTATTTTATCAATCGATCATCAAATGACTCCATCAAAAAAGATAGAGTTTGAATTAACCAATCCCTAAATTCGAAAAAAAAAACTCTATTTAACTAACAAAAAAAGGATAAAACGACAATAAAACAACAAATATATAAACAACTACAAGTCACGACTCTCGATAAAGACGGTAAAATTTGTACTTAACCACTGTCGAGACACTAGAAACTAGTCTCCTGAACCACATATTACATTTGAATATTCATTCAGATTGAAGTTCTTTCAAATCATAAGTTGTACGCGAATATTTATTCAATGTTTTGTATTTAGCTATATGACCCGTTTGGATCATAAATTACATATTAATCATTCAAATTAAATGTTTGCATTCAAATATAGTAATACATTAAAATAATTTTACTCTAGTAGTTAGCCAACCACATGATATCACATTGGAGTCCAATAATAACTATTGGAATGGTTCATCCAAACTAATTTGAATTGTGTATGCTAACTTTTGGTAAATAATTATATTTTTAAATTAAATATGTGTTTGAATAGTTTTTATTAAAGATAACATTTGGATAATGCAATTAAGAGAGAGGGGGAAGAAGATAGAGAAAGAGGTTTTTTTTTTTTTTTTTTAATTTATGATTTCTTTTTCTTTGTTAATTTTTTTATTTTGTTTTAGTTTCTTAACGTTAGCGTAGTTATTTAAATACAAATTGAGGTTTCATCTAAAAAGAGAGAGAATAAAGATCAAAATGTCACAAATGTAATAATTTAGATACTAATCGAGTAATTAAGCCAAAATGTTAACCAGCTAACAGTTTCCGTTAACACATGTCAGTGAGCAACCTCTCTTTTTTTGGCTTAACAAGAGTTACATAGATGCCTATGACAACAGAGTGAAAAGAAGAAGGGTGGAGACGATGTTGGGGTTGTATATCTCTGTCAACACGCATGTACGGATAACGCTTGACAAAGTTGGGAATGCGTGGAACATACATGGATGATGCTTGGGCAACTCTAGGTTTGCGAGGTAGTAGGATGAGATGATTTAACTCATTCTTATGAAATTTATTTATTTTTTCATTAAGTACAATTTATGAATCCTAATGTTTGTTTTTGTATAATCGATTTGCTTTATTTGGCAGGCAAATCGTTCTCAAATCTTGTCAGGGCATTAACGCAGGTGGGATCAGAGGTTGAGATAGTACAGGTGCCAACATGCTTTTCGCCTAATCTATATGTTACCTATCTATGTAAGAGTCATTTCTCTCCTTTCTGATTGTCATGTGACGGCTATATCAATATTACATTATGGACTCTAAATTATCTCGTAGCTTTTTTTTTTTTTTTTTTTTTTTTTCGGTATACTCCACATGTGTATGATATGTACTTGTCAACTAGTAATACTATAAAAAAATAGAAAAATCTCGATTCACAATATTCATTTTGAATAAATAAAACAAAAAGGAAATAATCTTGTTTTTTTTTCTTGCCGTATTTACACTCCTCTCTTATTTTATTTCCCTTTTTCTTTTCTTATTTTCTCTTTTTACTCCCTTTTCCCACAGAAGCAGCTAGTTTAATACTTGTACGTTGCACAGGAGAGGAAAATAAATAAATAAATAAATAAGAAAATTACATAATATTTAATAATAATAGTTGGTTGTGATAAATAATATAAGTACAATAAGTTTTCAAAAATATAAATAAAAAAGGTCTTCAATAGTTCTCTTTGCAATCCCATTCCAAACCATCATCACAGTAAGTTAGAAAAACAAATTAACAAAAGCAAAAAGCAAAAAAACAAAATATATAAATCTAGGGAAATAAGCTAAAATAACTTATAAAACAAAAAAAAACAAAAAAACCAAAAGAAAGCAGACTATAACTATATTTTGCTCAATCTTTTTATCTTTAATTTTTTTTTTAAGATCTCTCTCAATCATAAAAATATAAACTAATAATAATAATAATAATATAAAACAACTTTTCTCCGGTGATGCAGAGATAAAGATAGAGAAATAAAAATGATTACGATAATTAAAAATAAAAAAAAAACAAAAGGTGGAAAAAACTCAACATGGAAAAAAAAGATTGGAGAAAAACAACAAAACCAAAAATAGATTATATTATTATTTTTATTTACTGTTTTTTATTTAAAAAAAAAAAAGAAAGAAAGAAATTTTAGTTAGAATATATACATGTAAAACACAAAAATTAATTATAACATCTAAAAAAATAAAACCCAACAAATGAAAAAGTAAAAAAAAAAAAAAGCACAAATCAAAAAGAGAATAAAATAATTTGAAAATAAAAAATGTGGAAACAAAAATTATTAAAAAATTTATAAAATAATAAAAATACGAAGAAAATATGAATAAAAAACTAAATTTTAAAATTTAAATATTAGAAAGCAGAAAAAAATAAAAAAATAAAAGGAAAAAAACTAAAAAGGGGAAAAAATATTAAAGAAAAACAACAAAATCAAAAACAGATTTTATTATTTTTTTTGTTTTATTTTTTTTACAAAAAAAATAAATTTCAGTTAGATTATATACATATAAATATTATACTTTAACACATATTCAATGGACAAAATAGAAAATATACATTAAAAGGATAACAATGTCCAGTTATTGTAGCTATCAGAAAAAAATGGTAAAACCGGAATAATACTGTAGAAAAGGAAAAAAAAACAACTATAAACGAAGGGTAAAATCATCCATTAATAATTTTAGAAGGACAAAATTATCCCAATACTATATCAAACAGTAAAAGTAACTAAAATTCAAGGATAAAATTGTCAATTAATAAAAAAAAGATAAAACTGGTATAATATTATGGAGAAATCTGTGGTAGAAACCCTCTGAGGGTCACTACCGGTAGAGTCCTTTTTTGGACCGTTAAGATTTAATCGAACGGTTCAAATGTTGATGGTGTACGATATTTATGATACACCTAACCTCACGTAATCATTCCCATCTAAACTCTTCTCCGTCGCCGGCGATGGACGTCGGCGACTCATCCCCGACGTCGACGACCCAACTCCGGCCACCTCCGGCCTCCAGCCCTGGACGCCGGCCGTCGTCGCCGGCGACCCCATTTTCTCTCTCTTCCCCTTTCTCTCTCTTCTCTTATCTCTCTCTCTTCCCCTCTCTCTTCCCCTCCCTCCCGCCGGCCCCACCCCCGGCCTCCCCCAACCCCGGCCGCCACCCTCCCCCGGCCTCCACCCTCCCCCAGCATCCCCCTGACGACCCCCTCTCTCTTCCCCTTTCTCTCTCTTCTCTTCTCTCTCTCTTCCCCTCCCTCCCGTCGGCCCCCACCCCCGGCCCCGCCCCCCCCCCCACCTCCCCCACTCCCAACGACCCCCCTCCCCCCAGCCGCCACCCTCCCCGGCCCCTCCTTCTCTCTCTTTCTCGCGATTTCGCGATTTCTCTAGATCTTGAATCGTTCGATTAAATCTGGACGGTCCAAAAAAGGGCTCTACCGGTAGTGACGTTCAGAGGGTCTCTACCACAGCCACGTCCTAATATTATAATGAAGAAAAAAATAATTAATAACGAAGGTATATTACTGTAGCTAAAATAATAAAAATTAGAGAGAATCAACGTTGCAAAATCTGATATGCTTTATTTTGGCTGTTTCTCCCAACAATCGGCGCAGCTACCTTTGTTTCTTTCTTTTTTGTTTTTTAGGGGGTGGTGGACGGCTCCTTTTGTTTCTTTTTTTTCTTTTTTTGGGGCGGCGATGGGGGCGGTGGACGGCTCCTTTTGTTTCTTTCTTTTTTTTTTGGGGGGGGGGGGGGGGGAGGCGGTGGTGGACGGCTCCTTTTTTTTTGGGACGGCTCCTTTTGTTTCCTTCTTTTTTTTGGGGGGGGGGGTGGGGAGACCAAGCAAGGACTATAGTTATAAATTAGAATGTATTAACCTAATAGTAATATATTATTGTTAAAGAATCAGTGAAAGATGTAGTATATTTATATAATTTCTTCGCCACCGAGCTTTCCACCGAGGAGAAGGCCAATTTTCTGCCGCGAAACTTTCTGGAGCAAAAGGAGAAATTTTGAGGTATGGTTTTCTCTCTTGACTGGCCTTAATCTGAAATTGTTGAATTCGTGTTTCCTTCTTGATTTCAATTCTAGTAAGTGTGATGAAATCATGTTGAGGTTTTCCTTTTTTTTTTTTTTTTTTTTCGAGGGATTGAGTTTTTCCTTGTTGATTTTTCTTGTTAATTCTGATATTTTTATCTTTTAAAAAAAAAATATTTGTGTTTGTTTTTGCTCTCTTGAATACTCATAGACGAGTACTTATTTCTAGGACATGTATGGGAAAAAAAAATAAGAGACATAATTTAGTATTCTAATTGGTGTCTTTATGTTATAAGCAAGGCTAACTTCAACGCTCTATACAAGCAAAGCTAGAGTTAGAGTTTGTCAGAATTTGTAGCTCCTAACAAGTCCAAACATAGCAGATGGAGGTTTTGTACTCGAAGGTGCTACAAAAAAATGACATTGAGTTCAAATTTCTGGTTCCTCAATCCTGGATGAGCATATTGCGGCCGCAGTCTGGAAATGGTGAAAACGAGGCCTTGATGGGAGCTTCTTCTCTGCTTGGAAATGTTTGGGAGTTTCGTTGCACCATTCGAGGGCATGGGAGATATGAAAAGCCTGTTCTTCAGGCTCCGGAGTGGCAGCGTTACGTCAATTATATGGAAATCCAAGGAGGAGACAAGGTCATTCTTCGAGCAGAGGAAAACCATGAGAGGCAAACGAACTACAGCGTCAGAGTTCAAAGGATGAATGCTCATGGTCTTTGGGCCGACGTGCAGCCACCAGCACATGTTGCTCCTGCACTTTAATATCTAAATGGTCAAATGGGATGAGATGAAGTTATCTCTGTTCGACATGTTTTTCTGATCTAGTTTAAGTTCGGTTTGCTTATCTAATTATCAGAGGCATGAATAAAGTGTTTTGTATTTCATCTGTCTGGTGAAGTATCAATTTCAACGTATAGGTCATCATGATATTTGATGGGCCTTGGAGTTTCATTTCTAATATGGTTTGTAGTTTGTACCAGTCGTTTGTCTTTACTAAAATCAGTGCTATTTTGTATTCTGCTGTGATGCCAAGTTAGAAATATATTCCGATCCACTAAATTTCCAGTAGAAAGAAACTATAAAAAATAACATAAAAGTAATATCCATAAAAAGGCTTCCATTAGAGAACATCCCAGCCACTTTTAGAAACAACTTTGCTAACTTTAAATCACAAAGTAAAAATAGTTGAAGATTCAGACGAATCTCACCAAATTGATAGAGAGGAAGAAAATTTGATGCACAGCTCTCAAGCAATTGTGCTCTGGTAGCTTTGACTAATAGAAAACTCCAATCTGCAGCTCCAAAGCACTACTAAGATTCGACTGGAAGACGGTGGCATACTTGCTCTGCAGATGAAATACCAATCAACATACTACTTATTACTTTTGCTAGTAAAAATCTTGGAAATAGTTTAGTAGAGTCATGGGTGATGCAGAGAAACAATACTGAAAATGGGAATGGATCAGGATTTGCTATTTTGCAATAAGATTTTTAAAGCAGATATGGCCAGCTTTAATGTTTGCTACCGTAAGTTGTTTTGGAATCTTTGATACACTTTGCAAAAGGGAATTACTGAATAAGAACCTCAAGACAAGGGGAATGGAGAAATATATATATATATATATATATATATATATATCAGTGCGACTGCATTAGCATTAGATCTCCCAAATTAATTTTGAAAGTAGGAACTCATGAAAAAAAAAGTTTCATATTTCTGCATGTCTTTTACATATCAAATGAGATAAAAACAATGAAAACGTTATCTTTGGAATCAACGGCCGGAGTTTAACAGGAACTAATCCAAGCAGCAGGTTTTGCTCCCACACAAACAATTTACAACTTGGTGAAGGGTAGAACGAAACATCTTGAAGATCCCTAATTTGAATTCAGGGACAAACTGACAGGCTCAAAGCCTTTCATCGATTTTCCCTTTTTTCTGTAGAAATATAGGCACCTTTTTAATAAATACGTATATATTTATATGTAGGGGCATAAACTTACCACATCAGAAGTGACATAGGCACTAAATCCCCAACTTCATAAAGAAGTTGCTGAGCACAAGTACCTTTGCAGCGCATACACTTCCAGCAGAACAGATTTCAACACAAGGAAGTGACAAATCAAGAAGCTGAGAGAAAGACATCTCTCTATTGTTGTCCCCTACCGAAAATAAACACACAAGACACCGATCTTCATGAAAAAAAAAATAAAAACATGGGAAAAAAGGAGCTTCACTTCTACCTTGCAAAGCCCTTTAATTCAGGTTTGAGCTATTACGGGATCAAACGAAGATCAGAGTATAAATGAAATATCCCCAGTAAGTTGACGGCCACATTCCAAAAGGCGGTTGGCCAGAGACCCTAGTGCTAAAAGACCAGGTTCTTCCAATTCCAACCTATTTCATATATTTGTTCATACACCGGCAGAATAACTTAGAAATCGGCCTATCTGAACTAAATCTCAACAGAATGAACAAAGAAAAGTTCTGATCATGTTGCGTTCAATCTGTAAGAGAGATAGTAATATGTCTCTCATTTGATCTAAGATCAAAGACACAATAGGGCCGAGGGGGCAGCGAGAGCTAAAAGTGCCGAAAGGGCCGTGAGGCCCGAAAGTGCAGCACGGCCATGCCACACAGGCGTGCGGCAGCACGGGCACTCTCTCTGCCACTCGCCCAGGGGGCCAAGAGGGCAGCACACAGCGGCGCTCCTTGCAGCCGCCCAGCGGGCCGAGAAGGCCCAGCGGTCGAGCCAGTCAGGTGGGTGGCAACACAATTCGTGCTGATATGAGAATTTCAAATTTGTCTTTTAAGTTGTTTGGAACTATTATATCTGTTGGTTGTATATTTTCATACAAAACTGAATTACTATTAGTGAATGATATATCAGTTAAAATAATTGAATAGATACTAAAAAGAGATGTCTTTGCAATGAAGAGGCACTTCTTGGAAAAGGTTACATGGATTACTGTTAGCCCCTTAGATTGTTGGGGGCGTGGCTTGGTTGGTTTGGGTTCACCACTAAGGCCACTGTGTGCGAGACGCCAAGGGATGTCATGCGTTGGCATAGCCTTGGGTCGAACCCGATTCGGCTAGGGAGCCTGACAACGTGATTGGTGCACGGGCCGGATCAATGAGCGAGCACTGAAGGCCCTGGTTTCGTTGGTGTGATTGTCCTAAGGATCGTTGGGTGTGAATCAGCCCTAGAGACCATGAGACTGAGACACTTGGCCAGATTGCACATGTGGGTGGCGGTTACCAGCACCCTTAATCTGGTGGGAGCATGTGGCGGGGTCTGAGTGGAGCCAGGCAAGTCACATGGACAATTGGCGTGCTTTGGGACAAGACAGCAAATCCGGCAGTTGGGGACCGGTTAAAATAGACCAGGTGGCCGTGCTGGGTTGGTCCAGCTCTAATGGCGGTTACTAGCAGTTATTTTTGTAAAAATAACTGTCTTGTGTGGCTGTCTTTATAATTTCGTTGCCATATGCAGAGACATGGAAGATGTCATGATCCTGCAGTGAGATTAGACATTTGTAATCCTTTGTTCTGTGTGTAATAAAGGTTGGGTGAGATTTCCCGTACAAGTGGTTCTTGGTTGCGCGTGTGTTGCGTGAGTACTTTGATTTTCCCTACGTTTGTTGTGTTGCGTGTGTGCCTAGTGTGATTCGGATTTTGGCTGACTAAGGGTGATTCCTTAGGCCATCACAGGGTGAAAATTTCGGATTGTTCACTGTCCCTGTGACAGTTGGTATCAGAGCCTAGCCAGGTTTGGTGGGGTGAGTCGCTGCAATGGAGGAATTGAAGCGGAGAGTTTCTCGTTTGGAGGACTTTGTTGGTGCTCCAACGACGGATGATGCGGTTAGTCTGTTGGTTCAGAATGAGCAACATGTGGAGCAGATTGCGATCTTGAAATCTGCCCATAGAGATTGGGCCAAGGAGTTTGACGTTCGAATGCGGTCATTAATTGAAGATTTCTCCGAATTTGTGAACACTGTCAAGGAGAACTTCAGGGGCGTAGACATGGAGATTTCCGTGTTGAAGAGGGCATTAGAGAGTACCCCGAGTCGGTCTGAGGGTGGTAAGGGTTCCACGGTGAAGGTCCGTGAACCGGGTTGCTTCAATGGCGCTCGGAGCGCGAAGGAACTCGAAAATTTCTTGTGGGACGTGGAACAGTACTTCAAGGCTGCCCGTGTACCAGAGTCGGAACAAGTTACCTTCACGAGCATGTATCTATCCGGTGATGCAAAACTATGGTGGCGCACTCGGATGGAGGACGATGCAAGTGCTGGCAGGCCTCGGATTGAGAAGTGGGAAGCCCTCAAGAAGGAATTGAAGGATCAATTCCTCCCGTGTAACACCGCATGGGTTGCGAGAGAATCTCTCAAAAAGTTGAGGCATACCGGAACCGTGAGGGATTATGTGAAGGATTTCAGTTCGTTGATGTTGGAAATCAAGGACATGTCGGATGTGGACAAGTTGTTTAATTTCTTGTCGGGTTTGCAGCCGTGGGCTCAAGCCGAGTTACGTAGACAGGGCATAAAGGATCTTCCCACGGCCATGGCGGCTGCAGACGGTCTTGTTGATTACCGGGTGGCTGGTTCCTCTTCGGAGAAGAAAAAAGGGAACAACAGTAAGAAGTCTAAGACCGGTGGGAAAGATGGGAAGAAATTCGAGGGTCAGAATAAGAAGGACGGCGTGAAGAAAGGTGGGGGTGATTCCTCGAACAAGAAGAACAAGGGCTGTTTCTTGTGTGATGGACCCCACTATGCCCGAGATTGTCCCAAGAAAGAGAAGTTGGGTGCGCTTTGTGCTGAGGATGAGGCCGAGCCTAGTGAGGCACCGACTCGCATGAACCCCCTTCAGTTACTCAATGCACTTTCGACGGAGAAGCAGACCCAATTCAAGGGTTTGATGTATGTGATGGTGCGAGTGAACGGACGAGAAGTAAGGGCCATGATGGACAGTGGTGCTACGAACAATTTCGTGTCTCAAGATGAAGCGGATAAATTGGGACTCACTGTGGCTAAGAGTTCAAGCAAGATAAAGGCGGTGAATTCCGAGACAAGGCCTATTCTTGGTTCGGCAGTGGCCAACCTCGTTGTTGGTTCATGGGAAGGTGAGGTAAATATGATGGTCGTTCCTCTTGATGACTTTGATTTGATCCTTGGTGTGGAATTTTTGGTGAAGGCCAAAGTTTCTGTGGTGCCTTATTTACGTGGAATTTTCATTAGTGATGAGAACCATCCGTGCTTTGTTCAAGCACTTGGTGAAAAGGGAAAAGAAATTGAATTGCAATCTGCCAAGCAGTTCAAGGCTGGAGTGAAGAAGGGCCAACAAGCATACGTGGCTGCGTTGATAGAGATCAAGCCGGACGTTGTTGTTGAGGTCCCTGATTTGGTGGCTGGAGTTTTGGAGGAGTTTGCCGACATAATGCCTCCTGAATTACCAAAAGAGCTTCCTCCACGCCGTGCGGTTGATCACAAGATCGAGTTGGAACCGGGTGCAAGACCCCCGGCCAAAGCCCCATATCGGATGGCACCTTCAGAGTTAGTAGAATTGAGGAGACAGTTGGATGAGTTGCTTGAGGCAGGGTTCATTCAGCCATCGAAAGCTCCTTATGGTGCTCCGGTGTTATTCCAAAAGAAGCAAGATGGCTCGATGAGGATGTGCGTGGACTACCGGGCATTGAACAAGGTTACGGTAAAGAACAAGTATCCTGTTCCGAATGTAGCAGACCTGTTTGATCGTTTGTCCAAAGCATCCCTCTTTACGAAGTTGGATTTGAGGTCGGGCTATTGGCAAGTTCGGGTGGCAGCAGGTGACGAGGGGAAGACTACCTGTGTGACTAGGTATGGGTCTTTCGAATTTATGGTGATGCCTTTCGGCTTAACTAATGCACCTGCCACGTTTTGCAATTTGATGAATGATGTGTTGTATGAGTTCCTGGATCGATTTGTGGTGGTTTACCTCGATGACATTGTGGTTTATAGTGAGACTTTGGCTGATCATGTTTGTCATTTGAGGCAAGTGTTCTTAAAGCTTAGGGAATACAAGCTTTTTGTGAAAAAGGAGAAATGTGAATTCTGTTGCAAGGAAGTGAAATTCCTTGGTCATTGGGTCAGAAAGGGGCAGATTAGGATGGATGACCAGAAGGTGAGGGCGATCCTTGATTGGTCTCCTCCGACAAAGGTGACTGAGTTGAGATCCTTTTTGGGACTAGCCAACTATTATCGCAAGTTCATCAAGGGTTATTCGAAGAGAGTGAATCCCTTGACAGACTTGCTCAAGAAGGATCAAAAGTGGTGTTGGACCGATGGGTGTCAAGAGGCCTTTGACAAGTTGAAAGCTGCGGTTGCGTCCGAGCCGATCCTCAAGTTGCCTGATTTTGAGAAGCCTTTTGAAGTGCATACGGATGCATCTGACCGTGCTATTGGGGGTGTGTTAATCCAAGAGGGACATCCAATTGCTTTTGAGAGTCGGAAATTGAAAGAATGTGAACAGAGGTATTCGGTCCATGAGAAAGAGATGACTGCGGTGGTGCATTGCCTTGACACATGGAGACACTATCTCTTGGGCACGAAGTTCACGGTCATGACGGATAATGTGGCCAATACTTATTTCAAGACTCAGAAGAAGTTGACCCCGAAGCAAGCAAGATGGCAAGAGTTCTTAGCCGAGTTTGATTTTGTGTGGATACACAAGCCGGGAAGGCAGAATCAAGTGGCTGATGCTTTGAGCAGGAGGGATGTTCAAGTATTTGTTGCTGCATTGTCGGTAGTGCAGTCAACTTTTCTAGATCGGGTGAGGGAGCAGGCGGTGCTTGACCCAAATTACGTGAAGCTGAAGATGGAAGTCAGCGAGGGAGTAGTGAAAAGATACCGAATTGAAGACGGCTTGTTATTTGCCAAAGGTGACAGGTTGTTTGTGCCTAGTGGCGGCAGTCTTCGAAAAGAATTACTGCGGGAGACGCATGTTCCTTAATGGGCGGGTCACCCAGGAGCGGAAAGGATGTTGGCTTTGTTGGCTAAATCCTACTTTTGGCCGAAGATGGGTGATGATGTTGAGTTTTATGTAAAGACATGTGTGGTTTGCCAAAAAGACAAGTTGGAAAGGAAACATGAGGCGGGATTGTTACAGCCTCTTCCTATTGCTGAAAAGCAATGGGAGTCGATCTCGATGGACTTTATTGTGGGGTTTCCTGAAGTCAAGGGGATGAGTTCGGTGCTGGTTGTGGTGGACCGGTTCTCGAAGTATGCGATTTTCATTCCTGCGCCAAATGCTTGCCCGGCCGAGGTGGCTGCGGAGTTGATTTTCAAGCATGTTGTAAAACTATTTGGCTTACCTAGGGACATTGTCAGTGATAGAGACTCTCGGTTCACAGGTCGGTTTTGGACGGCTTTGTTCAATATGATGGGATCTGAGTTGAAGTTTTCCACGGCCAATCATCCGCAGACTGATTGCCAAACCGAGAGGATGAATCAGTTGCTCGAGGAGTACCTGAGACACTATGTGAGCGCAAGTCAGAGGGATTGGGTGGATTTACTCGATGTTGCACAGTTTTGTTACAACATGCATAAGTCCTCAGCCACGGGAATGAGTCCTACCGAGTTGGTGATGGGGCAGCAGCCTTTGACTCCTCATGAGATTGCCAAACAAAAGTCCCAAGGGAGTTGCCCTGCAGCATACAGATTTGCAAGGGACAAGACGGAGTTGCTAGAACTAGCACGGGATAGTCTAGCCAAGGCAGCCAATAGGATGAAGAAATATGCGGATAAGCATCGTAGAGCTTTGGAGTTCGATGTGGGGGACAAGGTGTTGTTGAAGCTTACTCCCCAAATTTGGAAAAAGGTGACTAATAAGCGGTTCCACAAGGGGCAGGTTGCGAAGTATGATGGCCCGTTTGAAGTGGTGAAACGCGTCGGGAATGTTGCCTATCGGTTGAAGCTGCCTGAACGTTTGAAAATTCATCCGACTTTCCATGTGAGTTTTCCGAAGCCATTCCATGAGGATGGTGAGGGCAGTAGTCGGACTCAAGCAAAGCGAGCTCCTCCTACAATCCGGGTTGAGTTTGATAAGGAGATTGAGAAGATCCTTGATCACCGGACCTTGGGAGCAAGTAAGAAAAACTGGAGAACGGAATATCTGGTTCAATGGAAAGGTGGTGGCGTTGCTGATGCTACTTGGGAAAAGGCGGTTTCCTTGTGACAGTTTGAAGAACAAGTCAATGCCTACTTGAACAGCCTCCCGACGAGGGCGTCGGTCTCTTCTGGTGGGGGTGGTTTGTTAGCCCCTTAGATTGTTGGGGGCGTGGCTTGGTTGGTTTGGGTTCACCACTAAGGCCACTGTGTGCGAGACGCCAAGGGATGTCATGCGTTGGCATAGCCTTGGGTCGAACCCGATTCGGCTAGGGAGCCTGACAACGTGATTGGTGCACGGGCCGGATCAATGAGCGAGCACTGAAGGCCCTGGTTTCGTTGGTGTGATTGTCCTAAGGATCGTTGGGTGTGAATCAGCCCTAGAGACCATGAGACTGAGACACTTGGCCAGATTGCACATGTGGGTGGCGGTTACCAGCACCCTTAATCTGGTGGGAGCATGTGGCGGGATCTGAGTGGAGCCAGGCAAGTCACATGGACAATTGGCGTGCTTTGGGACAAGACAGCAAATCCGACAGTTGGGGACCGGTTAAAATAGACCAGGTGGCCGTGCTGGGTTGGTCCAGCTCTAATGGCGGTTACTAGCAGTTATTTTTGTAAAAATAACTGTCTTGTGTGGCTGTCTTTATAATTTCGTTGCCATATGCAGAGACATGGAAGATGTCATGATCCTGCAGTGAGATTAGACATTTGTAATCCTTTGTTCTGTGTGTAATAAAGGTTGGGTGAGATTTCCCGTACGAGTGGTTCTTGGTTGCGCGTGTGTTGCGTGAGTACTTTGATTTTCCCTACGTTTGTTGTGTTGCGTGTGTGCCTAGTGTGATTCGGATTTTGGCTGACTAAGGGTGATTCCTTAGGCCATCACAGGGTGAAAATTTCGGATTGTTCACTGTCCCTGTGACAATTACCATGGTTGTAATGGTTCATGAAAAGACACCTCTATGCTATTAAAAACTTCATAAATTTACAGATTTTACATCTTGTTCTGGAATACAATATTATTGCTAGATATTGCATTCAAGGGTGATAGGTATTTTTTGTAAGTGCGTGAGCTGGTAGTAATAAAGTGATAAGAAGATATAGTTCCCAACGAGGACCATTTAGGACAAAGTACTGAATTACTTTAATCCTAATTCTATTTGAATAATAAAATGATGAGAGACAATAAAACAAACAAAATTAAAATAAAAGTAACGCACGAATTTAGTAATGAGAAATTTAATGTATAAATATATCTAGGGTTTCCGATTTCACCGGATTAATCCTGCTTAAAGCACTTAATTCAATCAACCAAAAGCTTATTCATATGCTGATGACAAATTTCTCTATTGTAATCACTAATCTTTCTCAAGCATTATCAAACTACCACAACAAGCTAGTTATTACCTCTCGGTCTTAAACCCCAAACTCATCATGGTTCATTAAGAACAAGAAATTCATAGTGTTATATAAGCCTCATAGATATCTCTATTTTATGACAATCTCATAGTATTTAATCAAAGTCTAATCCAACTATCACTTCTCAGTCTCAAATCGGATCACAAATCAATGAGAAAGAGTGCGCAAACTTTCACAAGCATTAAGAACAGAATAAACACTTAACATAGATATGAATGAACATCGAAATTAAATTAAACCATGATAACTTTGAACATTCATAATCTGGCTACATCGTAGCCCTAGAAAAAAAATTTAGCTCATAATGAAACTAAACAAAATCCTAATTAAAGTCTTAAACATGATGAGAAAGGAAAATGAACTGATTTATGAATCGGAATTGCCACATTCCATCTTCGGGATCGCCACTTTTCTTCTCTAAATCATTAACTGCTCTTTACTTCTTCACACTTTTTTTTTTCCACTCATGTCAAAAAAGTCTCCCAAAACTGGTAGGAGTCTATTTATATTCATGGGCCCAAAAAACCTCCTTCTCAAATCAACAAATTTGGGGAATAAAAAAAAAAAAAAACCGCTATGGTGCCTAGGCCCTATTGTTTCTATGCCTAGGCACAAAACTGTTGTATGCACTTGAGGAACCACGATCCGTGCCTTTACACAAATTTATAAGCGCCTAGGCACAAAGTTAAAATGGAAGTTTCTTTCGGCGCCCAGGCACTATTGAAACAACACCTAGGCCCTAAGCTCTTGGTTTCTAGGCGCCTAGAAAATTAATGTGTAAGCACCCATTTGCTTCAAAATGCACAGACTTCACACTAAAGTACGCCAAGTGCTCCATTTTAGCTCCTTTTGTACCGAAAAACCATCGAGCCCACTTTTTTACCTAAATCCTACAAAAGAGAATAAAACAAAGTGAAAAAACGTAAAAAATAATTGAAAACTAACAAAACACTAAGTTAAAAATACCCGATTAATTAGTATAAAACTAACTTATCAAATACCCCCAAACTTGATAATTTGCTGGTCCTCGAGCAAAAGAAAAGAAAGACATACAAGGAAAGACATAAACAAAGATTTGAGCATCAATTTATGTTTTTCATCATAATAGCCTCAGAGATTGCACAAAATATATGATTCTAAAGAAACTCTATCCATCACAATCATGTAGAATTTCAATTCAAATGATGACCTTACCAAACCTAAAATTCCTTAAGTGTGTGTGTGTGAAGCTTTTCACACTTACTCATCTGCCTTCGGATTGGTTTATGTCAGCCAATGACTTTTAAGAAGATCTCAAGATCAGGAAAAATTTCGAACTCCATAAGCCTATTTTTCAACTCACTCTCCATTAATGTCAACAAACACATTACCAAAAATCATTAGGGCTTTTTAAGATTGTAGTGTTAAGCTAGGGTAACGGTAGGATACGGATAATAATGAGGCTCAAATCACCCTAAACACATAACCATTCTAGGAACTTTGGTAGAACTTTCTTAATACTCACAACAACACCCCTAAACTTGATTTCAACTTACTTTGTCATCCACTTTTTATTCTTTTTATTTTTTGTTTGTTTTGTTTTGTGTTTTGTTTTTTTTTTTTCAATGAATAATCTAACAAACAATAGGAAGCTTTTCACAACTCCACCCATCCTCCCATACTTTAGCATAGCTAGCTCAAGATAATTCCTAGAATGATCAACATGCTTAAGATAAAGGGTTAAAATGTTGAAAATTATTAAAAAGCTAGGTTAAAAGATATGGGTAACAAAGAAAAGGTAAAAATTAGGCTCAAGTGGGTGACTAGATATATGCATATGCATAAGGGCAGCTCGAAAGGCTCAAATGATCCAAAGATAGCCATGTCCTTAGCCAAGTGTAGTCTAGGATTTCGCCTCAAGTGAATATCAAATAGATTCTAGAGTTCGTTTTGAGATTAAGAAGACACCTAACCAACATAAACTTCATCTAAATAACAAACCATCAAGTGATTATAGCTTGAGTGCTCAAAAGTGTCAAATGATTCAGGGCATAGCAGAACCACACAAGAACCAAGCACACACACAAAGGCAATGGTTTTCATCTCCTTAGAACCATATCCAATTTCAGTCAGTTTCATATCATCGGCCTCCTACAATTCAAACTAAAATTTATGCCCAAAATGACACAAAATTTTTTTTCTTAAACAAAGAAAAGACTCACACACAACCTACTTAAAACATCAAAGAAAATTAAAAACAAGCCTAAATTACTAAAGAAACAAAACAACGACAACCACCAAAAGAACAGCTACCCCCAAACTTAAACAAAACATTGTCCTCAATGTGAAGAAAAACGAAAAGAAAAAGGGAAAAAAACAAAAGAAAAGAAAAAAAAAAAAAAAAAACCCTCAACCGAAGGGTGTGAGTGCTCAATCCTCTTCTTCCTCATCTTTCTCCTCATTGATGTGGAATGAGGTAACAAGGCAAAAGTTTAGAAACTTGGGTTGCCACCCAAGAAGCGCTTGTTTTATAGCCTTCAGCTAGACTCTTCTTATCCTATGGAGATCCAAGGAGAATGGTTTTCCTGATTTTTCGCGGTTTCACTTTATTTGCTTTGTGTTTATGCTTCACTTATTCTGTAATATGTTGTTGTACTTTAGTGGTGTTGCTGGAGAAGGTAGTGGTGTCATTGTGGAGGGATCAGCTCCCATCACCGAGCAGGCAGTTGCAACCCTACCGGTGGGTGACTCAAAGGCAAGTATCATTGCTCTCATTTTTAGTTGTTTTGCTTTAATTTGACTTATAAATTATAATACAACAAATACCTTCTGTAGATCAGTTGATAGCATATTTTTGTAACTTTCAGGCTTCTGCTGCTGCTGATGATGACGACGATGACGATGTGGGTTTGTTTGGAGAAGAGACCGAAGAGGAGAAGACGGCTGCTGAAGCACGTGCAGCTGCCGAGAAGGCCGCTGGAAAAAAGAAAGAGAGTGAGTTTCTTGTTCTTGGTTTATTCTCTCTACATTGAATTTAAACATTGACCTTGTCACTCAGGTTTTAACAGAATTATAGAAGCTTACTTTTATGTGATAATCAGGTGGCAAGTCTTCGGCTCTGTTGGATGTGAAGCCATGGTGGGATGATGAGACAGACATGAAGAAGCTCGAGGAGGCAGTAAGAAGTGTTCAGATGGAGGGTTTGCTTTGGGGAGCTTGTATGTTAATCAAATTTCTTGTTATTTTGATCTTATTAAACTCTTAATTGTGTTTCTTAGTTGATTAATAACTTGTTTTGTCCAGCCAAACTTGTTGCTGTTGGCTATGGTATGAAGAAGTTGCAGATTTTGCTCACCATTGTGGACGACCTTGTCTCCGTGGACTCTCTTATCAAGAAACACCTCACAGCGGAACCAATTAACGAGTATGTGCAGAGTTGCGACATCGTGGCCTTCAACAAAATATGTAAGTCAATTATTTTAGCTTTTCTGTTTTTGTTGTTTCAGTAAGATTTGTGTAATTTTTCTTTTCCTTGGTAATGCAATCGGGCTTAATGATTCGTGCCGTCTTTCTTGTTGCAGGATCTAATCTCCGAGAGGCTCGGTGGTGGGGTCAGGTTGATAGAGTTGGAGATCATTAGTATGGCTATCGGTGTAGTTTTCGTATTCCTATTTTGTTTCCTTGGAATATGGTTGAAGTGTCGTGCAGTGATTGTGGATTTTGTAATCCAAGCCGACCAGACCGTTGTAAGTTTTGGTATGGTTTTTGTTTATATATCTATTGTATCAGTTCGTATGTTTATCTAATATCTGGTGCCCAATCTTGGTCGCTTCCTGTTTTGAATGAATGATAAGTAACTTAAACCAAGATTAGATATCTCATGCTTAATTTTTAGACAGTGTATGGGCTAATAGCAACGGATTATTGTGATGAGTTTATGGTCAAAGGTTTGAGTACTGGATGATCTCTTGGTGGTCTTGAATGTAAAATCTTGTTTTCTATTAGTTTAGTACTTAATGGCAAGTGTTCGGGATTAGACCTCTATGTATCTTTACTGTTAGCCCATTCAATGGGATTGGAGTGAAGCGCTCCTTATTAAAGTGTAAAGCCGCCCGTAGGAACTTATGAATATTCCTATCCTCCCTCCTTGACTTTTTGAAAAAAGTAGTGAAAGATGCTAGTAAGCCGAAAAATGTTCAATGCATGTTCAATTTTAAGAGATGGCAAACACAGTTGTATGCTTTTTTCTGAACTTGATTGGATTTGATAAATTATTTTCTGCACTCTTAATTGTGATGAGTTGCTTTATGAGTCAGTGAATTTATTAAAATATTGCAAGATACCGTAATATTAATTAATGATGTTAAAACTTATGATCAAACTAGGGCTAATAATTTGGGACACGACATAATAATGTGACATGAAGTTGGATGAGGGCATTTCTATAAATAAATATGTCAATAATGGGTTGACATGATTAACATGAATAATAAATAAATTGTGTTTGGATTGATCTATCTAACACGAATTGACATGAACTGACATGATTAACTAAATGTGTCCTTTAACCTAATTATATAGGAAATAAAGGAAAACTTTATATAATTAATTTAAATATCAGTAACATAAATTTTTAAATATTTGTAAGTAAACTTCATTTGTTTCTATTAAAAAAAAGAAGAAGATAAATTTACCAATAAACATATTATAAGTATCATAATCATGTTAAAAGTCATAATTGTATCAATTATCAATTTAAATTGGTTATACGAGTTAACAAGATTAACTATAAGTCCATTCTCGATTCTATAAGAATTTTTGTGAAAGCCTTTAATTTACTTCTCTTCCATTGAAGTTTTATTTTCCCAAAATGTATCCTAATTTTTGGCCTAATTCTTCTTCTGATGATCTATTTAACCTTTGATAAAAAAGATATACCTTGGTTATATTTGATCTCTTCAACAAGTTTAGTAATGAGCATAACAACCCTATTTTTTCGATGGAGAGAGAAGAACCTACGATTAGCTTTTCGAGAGATTTCCAAACGAACAATTTTAACGAAATCTTTCAATTTCTTATTTTATTATGTTCAACGTTATGTATTCCTCTATCTGTAGATACATTGAATTTACAAAAATGGCTATTATTATGTTTGGGTTGAAAATTATTGACAAGTTTAATAAATAAGTTGTGTTTGGTTAGATATTTTTCTAATACAATTAACAAACGAAATAGTACGAACATGACAAGTTAACATGAATTATCACCAAATTTTGTGCTCGTTTTTGGAACTCGGTACACACCTATTCTCCTTGGTATCATTCGAGTTTATTAGTGGAACCGATAATCTACTGTGATCATGGTTTCTTTAAGTTTGAGGTCAGATAAGTTAGTATTCATTTGTATTTCCCTTTCTTAACACACACACATATATATATATATAAAGAAAAGAGCATGTAAATAATTATATTTGTTTACTATGGTTTCTTTTAGTTTGAGGTCAGTTAAGTTAGTATTCATTTATATTTCCCTTTCTTAACACACACACACACACATATATATATATATATATATATATATATATAAAAGAGCATGTAAATAATTATATTTGTTTACTTGTGAAAGAAAACAAATACTAAATTTACTACATACCCTTAAAAAGTTCACACACAGCAAGCATTATTTAATTACAGAAAAATATTATAGATATTAATTTTAATCCCAATTTTTGAGTAACAACTTATGTGATATATGAGTTGTTATTTTTTTATTAGTAAGTATTTAAAGTATTATTATATCAATTGATTACATTTACTAATGAAAATATGACACATGAGTTAGTATTCAAAAAGCTGAGATTGTAGTTGGTCTCCCAGCATTACTCTTAATTATAAAGACATTTTAATTACATCGAGAATATTTTTATTTTTAGCGTGAGTTTGGTGAAATAACTCAGATTATTTAACTTCAATTATTTATTTATTTATTTTTAAATCCTCTCAATTTCACTATTCACAGCTCTAACTCTAACTCAAAAAAATCAAATTTTAAAATCCACAATTGTTCTATTTCAAGTCCAAATGTGATGATTTTTTTTAAATTACATAAAATTTCGAGATGAACAAAAATAAGATCCATATAGATTTTTTTATTCGAATATATTTTAAATGTTTACTTTTTTTTTAAATTCCAACTAATCAAACATATAATTTCAAAACTCAACTCCACTCTAATCAAATAACACCAATTTTTTGACTCAAGCAGACCAGCCAAATACATGCTAGTTTAGTAACTACTAAATAGTAATTGGATTGTTTCCCTTCTGTAAACACAAGAAACAAAACTAATGATTTTTATCTTTCTCTTTTACCTTTCTTTCCAATCTCGTCATCTTTTGTTTACATTCCTTGGTAAACATGCCGCCCTTTGTGAATTTGAACAACTGGTTTATTTGATAATCTAGAACATCTGTATATTTTCCCGCATGTCTCTGTAGAAAATGATGGTTGAAATCTAGAATGTCAAAAAAAATCAATTCTTACCTTACCTTGATTTGTGAAGCCAACATATGGTTTTTATATTTTCACTCGGGGAAATAATAATAATAAATTTAAGGTGCTGCTGTTATCCTTTTGTTTCAAGGTAAAGGATAATTCAAATAATGGTTTTAACTCTTAGGATTTGTTTCATGTTTGGGTTGAGTTTGAGATAAGATAAAATTTTTAAGTTGAGATTGATTGATTTTTAAAAACTAGTTATAATTTTTGTTGACTTTTTCAGAAAAAAATAAAAAACTAATAATAAAGTACAGTTGATCTCAGCTGTATCACCAAACGTGTGCTTATATTTTCAACCTTTGATTATTAACATTACAATTATTTGCAAACGATACTCTTCTTCTTCTTCTTCTTCTTTTTTTAAATAATTTTTTGAAAACAACATTTGATTTTTCCGAAGTTGTCAAAGAAAACGAAGATTATTCAAAGATTTCCTTTTAATTTAACGCCTTCCTAGATTTAAGAAGTCAATCTGATACCATTTAAAACTAGAAAAAATAGAGTGTCAAATCAACCGACTGTTCTTATTTCAACGCAGATGACGTCTTGTCGTAGATAAACTGTTGGCTATTCCTTCTGCAACCTTAACTGGTGGATATGAAGTTGTTCCGTCTCAAATTCTGTTTGTTTGTTTTTGTTTTTTTGTTTTTTTTATTTGTTTTAATTTGAAGTGGGAGAACGCAATCACTGTCCTAAATTCTATCAACCGTTAGCATCTCAAAAAACCGTTAGCAATCGCTTGTCCCAATTACAAGCAGATCCAGACACAACAAAGAAAAATGTCGCTCCGAACAATTAACCTCTTAATTTTATTTCTAAAAGCAAAAATTCAATAATAATTATAATACAAAAAAAAATGCTTCACACTTTTTTTTTTTTTTTGAGGGTGATCCTACTTTTATTCGCGTCACTATTGAAACCCAATCATTACCAATGACTATAATTAAAGCATTAGATTGGAATTATAATGATTTTGATAGAAATCTAAGCGACATCATCATAGAAATGTTTTATGTTTACATAGTGCTAGAATATTTATTTGTGGAGAATGTTTTAGAAGGATATACAAAAATATTCGACTCAATCTTAGAAAATGAACCCAAAAAAAAAAAAAAAGAAAAAAAATACTTTCAATAGTTTTTTACTTCCCTACCATTTTTTTTTTTTTTTGTTGTTTCCGTTTCTGTTTTCATAGTAATTATTAACAAATGTTATTTAAAAAAAAAACGTATTTTACATCTAAAAAAAAATTGATTCAAAAAACACCAAAAACAACACCAAATTCCATCATCATATCCAAGAATTAGGGGCCGTCCAATTTCTGTGTGCAACAATAGATTCGTGGTTTATCCCTATGAACAAACAGAAGCAACAACCACACAACAAATGCTGTTGTTTATATTAATACTAAAAGTTAAAAAAAAATAAAAATAAAATAAAAATAAAGTCGGCCATTTCTCGTGCTTGCCTGATATCAGTTTCTTTGGACTGTAGCTGGAAGAGATTAATAATGAGTGTTAGGTTTCATTAGGCAAAGAGGAAAGCTCTAAAAATTGGATACATTACGACACGGTCACACCCATCCATAACAAAATTGGATAAACCAAACGCCACCGATTTCACATCTTTTATAATCCTTACAATTTATTTATTTGTTTGTTTATTTTAAAGGGAACTTTATCAAATGGATCCTGAGATTAAGGATCTGTTTCATATAATTTTTATTTTTAGTCAAAAAAAAAAAAAAAGAAGAAGAAGAAGAAGAAGCAAGAATTGTGATTTTTTAATAAATATTTGAGAATTTTATTTATTTAAAAGAACCTTCTAAGTTAAAATGATTTTAAAATTTTCTAATAAATAATAAAAATATTAACATAAAATTTATAATTTTAAATTTAAACGCATTTATAAAATTTAAAGTCTATTTATAATTTTTTTTTATTGTCATATTTTTTAATATTGATATAAAATGTTTTTAGATATATAAAGTTTTTGATAAATCATCTAAATATTTTTAAAAATAGTTTTTGAACTTAAAAAAGATAAGAATAATCTTTTAAGAGGCTCTGTGAAACAGACTCAAACAACGAGATGATAAATATAAGATTTTTTTTTTAAAAATGTGATGTGAGGCCAAGACATGAGTCTATTGACAAAGAATTTGGTCAACCAATTGGACGGCTTGATTTGGCAGACCAGGAAGATACAGATCTCGACAAAGGCCACCATTTCAGGGGCCATTCCAACTTGCTTTGTGGAAATACGAAGGTGTTCTTTGCCTACTCAATTTTGTGGAGCGTCGACGGCACCCACCCTTTTTTGTGTTCATGTTAACCATGTGAATCAAAATTTAACCGTAATTAGTGCTATGTCCCTATCATAAAGAAAAAAAAAATCACATCAAACGTCAAATTATATTGTAAAAAACCATGTTTCCTATTATATTCCACAATTTTGTGCTATTTCCTCCGTATACACAAAAGACAATTCACATCAAATGCCAAATTATATTGTAAAAAAATATTTATATATAGTTTTTTTTAAGGAAAATTTCATTAAACTAGATACAAAAATACTAAATATACCCCGTATTATATGAGATAAAACATTTCAACAAAAAGGATCCGCCAGTAAAATCTAATGAGTTTAAAGGGAAAGACGCACGCTTGAGATCCGGTAACGGAAATATACCTCAGCGTACTGAAATCGAGCACATGTAAGTTCTTTTTGATAAAATCCTGACAATTAATTGATTTTCCCAATCAATCAAGAGCCAAGACTCAGTACCTACTGCTAACTCGCATAGAAGTAACTCTAGCGGAACCAAAACATAGATCTTATGTGAGATCCATATTTTATTTATTGTCATGTTTAATACCCTTGATATCTCTAACAATTTTTTTTTTCTATTTTCTCATATATTTAATTAAGGTAGAGAGAGAGAGAATAATTTAAATGCTAAACCTTTTGGACGGGTTTAGTTGACATCATCTTAGATGGAAAGAGGTAGGAGTGATAATTTTCACGTTCAAAATAATGAAAATTTTTAGTAAGTCTCACATAATATAAGCAAATGAAAAAAGAGAATGTCAATAACTATACCTTATTAATATCAATTCTTTCTTAAAGAAAATAAATTCCCATATGTCAATCATTATTCCGAGTTAGTTGTTTATCCATTAGATATGAGTCTTGATAATGTTTTGGTCCCGTTAGATTTACTTTAATACGGAGTTAGTAGTGACCCTAGTGCTACTGAGTTTTGGCACTCAATTGATCAGAAAAATCATTGATTGTTGAGGTTTTGTCAAAAAGGCCTTACATGAGCTCAATTTCAGTTTGCCACGGTATATTTTCATTATCGGGTCTCAAGCAAACATCTTTCTCTTTGAGCATCATTAGAGTTTACTTGTGATCCGTTCTTGTTAAAGGTTTTGTATCATGTAATCCATGGTTTCTTATATTTGTATTTTATATCTTCTTAGTGAGTTTAATGAAATTTATCTAAAAAAAAACTACTAAAAAGATAGCTAGATTACTTAGTGGATTAATATCAAATTAATTAAACCTGGCTGGTAAAATTTTTCCGAGAATTGGATAAATTCTCAGAGAATTTTATATTGTAATTTGACCCAAGTGTTAGGAAATATTAAATCCCCAACGGATTTAATTAGGAATGGAAAATAAATGACTGAGTTAATTAAAAATATATATATATATATATATATATACATTTTTTTAAGAAGGTTTCATAGCATTAAACTATAAGTTTGAAAAAAAATGATTTAGAATATTAGTGTTAAACATGAACATAGATGTATAAATATATAATTGAATCAAATTAGATAACCAAATAGGTTACACTTTCTTTTTTTTTTTTTTTTTTTTTGGCGATTTCAATCTTTTATCGCTTCATAAACATATATGGCCTTTGTGAACTCAAACGATTAGTTTATATATTTACATTAAAGTTGATAAGTTGGAATGTCTATATTTTCCCCTTTTTTGAAGGATAGGCTTGTCTATGTCAATTGAAGCAAATAAAAAATGATGGTTGAAATCTAGTATGCCAAAACACTTCGGTTCTTACTATGATGTGTGAAGCTAACATGTCTTATATTTTCATTGGGATCTTCAACTCAACACCTATCTCTTAGAGTTTCGATATTTCCCTTAATATTGACCGTCGATTTTGATCCAAACAGAAAAAAAAAAAAAAAAAAAAAAAAAAAAAAAGGCGCCTTTGAAAGGCTGGAGGTCGTTTTGTCATTTGGGGAACAAAAATTAATTTAAGGAACTACTTATTTAACTTATTTTCTACTAAATGCAATCCCTATCAAATCTCTCACTTTGCTCTACTTCCGATATATATATGAAGTACATCTGTCGAGCTATAGACGAATTCTATTTTCATTTCGTGAAGACAGATATATTTAAGGAACTACTGTCATTTTATTTTTCAAAGTAAATGAAAATTTAAACAAAGCTTCACTGTAACTTTACTTTCAACCTTTGATTATTATCATTATTCTATATAACTTTTTATTCAATAATTTTTATTTGAGTATAACCTTTGATAATTCAGAAGTTGTCAAAAGAAAACAAAAGAATATCTATAGATTTCTTTTAACCCATTCCTAGTTTAAGACGTCAATCTAGTAGCATTATTAATAGGGAAAACAGAATATCCAATCAATCTTTTATTCTTATTGGAATGCAAAATAATTTCTTGAGTGAAAAAAAATAAATAAATAAAGAAAAGAAAACGAGAACAAAATTCATATACACAGCTTTTAAAGTGTAAGCTTGAAGTTTCATCGCCCATTATTATGAGATTTCTTTCATGCCACTCAAAGAGTTGAGATGGACAATATTTTAAGCGCATAAATTAGAGATTAAATTAATGGGGTGTCATGTTACAGGAAAAATTTTAACTTAAATCAAATCCTCACCCAAAGCAATAAATAGAGATTTTTCTCGTTGAAAGTGCACATTCTAAATGTTATGTCCGATCAGAATCAAATATACATACAAAAATAACAACCTTGAATGCAAATCTAAAAATCAAAATTAAAATGGGAGCAGTTTGAAACGTTTATTTAATTCTGCTATAGGGTTTAATTAATTATTTTATTTTTGAATTTGAAGATGTGATATTTAAACTCTAGATCTTATGTTACATTTAGATTGGAGATTACTATTAGATTATACTTACAATCACTACTTCTTAGGAAACTCTCAAATCTTCATCACACTTTATATGTCTTTCATTTTCAAAAAATTCAAATTTTAAAAGTCTATAACTTTCTTATTACAAATCAAATGAGATGTTTTTTTTTATATCACACATAATGATAGATGAACGAAACAAGATAAATATTATATATATATATATTTTGCATATATTCAAATTTTTACACTATTTTCTTTTTGTTTTTTTAAGGAATTTTTACTATATTTTGAATGTCACAATTCATTTTCAATTTTCATTTAAGCAAATACAATTTCAATTTCAACTTACAAAACTACAATTCAAACCATTATTTCAAATGGAAGGCCTTTTTGGGGAGGTCTAGGAGATATAGTTTTGAAGATATTTAAATTGGAGTTTTGGAATTGTATATTTGGTTGGAAAAAAATAAAAAAAATGTTTAAATAAAAGGAAAATATAAAACTTAAATTGTGTTATGAAAAAAATATCATTGTTCTCAAAATTCGATGCAATTTAGAGAGAATCATCTCGTTTGGATTTGAAATAACAAATTAACGAACTTTTAAAATTTGAGTTTACAGTATATATTTAGAAATTTAAAATATCAAAAAGTAGTTTTGAGATTTAAATAGTGAAAATTCAATCATTTTATGTAATTTAAAAAAAAATATCTCATTTAATTTGAAATAACAAATTAATGAATTTTTATAATTTGAGTTTAGGTAACATTTAAAATAAATGAAAAGTATTTTTTAGTTAGGAAAAAAAAAAAAAAAAAAAACAACAACAACATTTGAAACTAGATATCATATGTGCCTCAAATTGACCATTACTTATAGATTTAGTTCATATACCCCTTATGTTGTATGCTCATTCCTATCTTATTAATATTTTGTTTCGAGGTACCTATCCTATTAATAATAATATAAGACACGTGTAACTAATAATATTATAATTTAATATATTTTTTTAATGAATATATAATAATATTATTTGAGAGACAAGAGGAGGATAATAAAAAGAAAAAGAAGCTACAAGAGTGATTCATTAATTACTTATTATTTTTTTTGGGGGGAATTAATTACGTAACATTAGTAAATAAAAAAAAAACATTAAAAAAAAAAAAGCGCGATTGAGGAGAACGCGAGTAAAAGAGGAGCGTGAAAGGAAGCGGGGTCGGCTCCTCCTCCTCCTCTCGCCTTTGATTATTCCTTCCTCCTCTTCTACTCTTTCCTTCTCTCTTTTCACTCCCACCGTCCCCCCCTCTTCCCTTCCCTTTCTTTCTCTTCTTTCCTTCCCTTCCTCTCTCTCTCTCTCTCTCTAAAACTTTCCGTCGACAGACCACGAATTCCCAAGAACAGACAAAAAAACAAACATAAATAACAACAGAAAATTATTAAAAAAAAGAAAAAAAAAAAGAAAGAAAAACAAAGCAGAAGAGAAAGAAAGAAAGAAGACTGTTTATAAACCAGAAAGCAAACAGACAACCTCTCTCTCTCTCTTCATTTCTCTCTCTTCGAGAGAGACCGAGACTTCTCCTGGTGTTCGGAATTGGAGTACGTCTTCGCCGACGGTACGAGGTTAGTCTTTTGACTTCCAATTTGCGTTCTGATTGCTTCGTTTTCCTCTCTCCGCGGTTGTAAGTTATCGTCTGTAATGGAAATTTTTGTGCCAAGGTTTTGCTTGCGTAGTTAGTTTTGCTCTGTTTTCTTGAGGTTTGGAGTTCGGCGGCGATGGAGAATTCTGAATTTAGGTTCGTTTTTTTTTTTTTTTTTTTTGGTTCTTTGGTTCTGGTTTTCTTTTGTGATTTTGGCCATTGGCGTTGGCTTCGGATGGTCGCGAATTGACCGCCGATGTTGTCTTGTCGTGGAAATTAGGGTTCTTGGCATTGCCTCTCTCGGTTGATTTTGGTTTCTGCAAAGCGTTTCCAGTGAGCTTGTGGTTCATTTGCTTCGTTTCTTGCTCGTTTGGTTTTTCTTGGAAAGTGAATTTTGGAATTTTGGTGCAGTTTTTGTGAATTTGCCTCTGTTTTGCATAATTCCGGCAATGATTTTCGCCGGCAAGTTGTTGCCGATTGAGAGGAGTCTTGTAACAAAAAAGATGTTAGGGTTATTTTTTGGCTTCATTGTGCTTGATGTGATTCTATCATGGGTATTCTTTTGGTATATGCTTTTATTTGTTGTTTCTTCTGTCTCTTTTGGAAAAAGCAAAGTATTTTGGTTGAAAATGATTGTTACTATATTTGTCTGGCATGCTATTGTGGGTAAGTTGAACTGAATTTACGAGTTTTAATTTGGCTATTCTATTGTAGAACACGCCTAGGGGATGACTTTGAGAATTTCCTTTGTTTAATTGATTTTCTTTATGGGGATAACTTTCTAGGTTGTATGTCTATAGGTTCTGATTTGATTTTAATGATTCACAGGATATCTTCCACGTTATTCGGCTTCAAATGAAACTGCGTCTCAAGCATGTGATTATGATGTAAATAGTTTTAGGTTCTCCAACTCCTTTGCTCAATATGTTGTTAGATAATTCAATTGTGTCAAAAAACTTTTCTTTTTTAGTAGAGGTTGATTACTGTGGGAGATGTGGGTTATATTCCTTTTAGTGTGGTTGTTTTGACTTCGACGATTTGAACCACAAATAACACGTATAAAAGGAAGCAAGAAGATCATATTTGATGGGTAATAAGCTTGGAAGGAGAAGGCAGGCAGTTGATGAGAAGTACACAAGGCCTCAGGGACTTTATCACCATAAAGATGTGGATCATAAAAAGCTGAGAAAGCTCATACTTGAGTCCAAGCTTGCTCCATGCTATCCCGGGGACGAAGAGTGCACCTGTGATCTTGAGGAATGCCCAATATGCTTTCTGGTTTGGCTTCTATTATAAACCTGTTATTGGCTTTTCGTTCTTGCGTAGGCAAACTTACTTCAATTTCTTTCTCGTTAGTTTCCTTTTTTCCTCTCAAAGAACATTCACAGGAAAATACCATGAAAGCAAAACTTAATAATTAGTTTGCAAGAGTTCATTTGAGTGAATTCAAATTTTCTATTGATGTCATTTGATTATTATATGTTGCTTTTCTAAAATCTGCTTTTTTCCTCTCTTGTTTTAGTATTATCCAAGTCTCAACAGATCAAGATGTTGCATGAAAGGAATTTGTACAGGTACAGAAATCGTTAACACTATACCTTAAAGTTTCATGAACGTTGATATTAATAGAATACATGCAAATGAATGTTTTTTTTTTTTGTTTTTGTTTTTTGTTTTTCGTTCTTTGGTTTTTTTTTTTTTTTTTTTCAGAGTGTTTTTTGCAGATGAAGGTTCCAAATTCAACTCGCCCCACACAGTATCCTTCACTTTTTATGTCATGCCTTCAAAATTTTAATATCACACCTCAAGATTGGAGCTCGGTAGCTTTTTTGCTTCCCTTCTTGGTTTATGTTCTCTGTGTTGTCCCACTTAACTATATTAGGTGTCCCTTTTGCAAAACCACAAATTATGCTGTGGAATATCGGGGTGTGAAAACAAAGGAAGAGAAGGGTCGTGAGCAAATTGTAAGAATTACTTCGTCTTAACTAGTTTATGCTTTGTTTGTATTTTTGGATTGCTCTTTTGATTTGTTTACAAGGTAGATCTTAAATGCTGTCCACATTTCATCAAAAAAATGCAGGAAGAACAACGAGTAATAGAAGCTAAAATTAGGATGCGGCAGCAAGAAATCCAGGATGAAGAAGAAAGAATGCAAAAAAGACAAGAATTGGATTCTGGAAGAAGACATGTGGAACCAGCAGAGGTCGAACCGACTCAGTAAACGGTATCTTTCGAGTTGGACTGTGCCTGCTATGTGTGTTAGGTTTTTTCAGATGTGGTGATTAGTTGTTTGTTCTTTTTGGCAGTTCCATCTTCTACATCTCCCGTTGATGGTGATGATATTGTTTCTTCTCAAGACTCATGCGCTGCAACTGGATCAATGTTCAGACCACCTCCGTCGATGAGGGTGCACAGGTTTGTGGTTTTCCGTCTTCCTTATTTTCCCTTCATCAACTTGGTATGAGATATGAGATTTTCTTTCTATTTATGCTCTTTAATTCAAGTTTATCCGTAACTAGTTTGGATTTTCCAGACATATTTCTCAGAATGTTAATCATTCTGAAACACTTTGGAAGTGCTACTTGATAGGAATTCACATAATAAATCATAGCACATAGAGCCTTTTTTTTTTTTTTTTTTTTCATAATGTCTCTATTTAGAAAAAATATGGCAGGCTAATCTATATTTATATCGGTTAACGAAGTAGCTCAATGCAAAACCATGCCTTTTGTGTCTTTGAAACTGTCCTAGTCATTTTGATAATAACCAGTTTGGTCTGTTATACTGAGGTCTCCTATTCGAGTCATTGTGACCAGGTAAAATATTTAACAAATGTGTATGTTCTGTATTTACTGCAACTTTTGGTCTCAGATGGTGCATAAATGACTGTTAATGGCATCCAATTTCACCGTCATTATTGGCAATAATTTATTTAATTCTGAATTGCAGGGAGGATGAATTTGATCTGGATCTCGAGGATATAATGGTCATCGAGGCAATATGGCTTTCCATTCAGGTAGAACATTTAAGTTCTGATCCTTTACACTCCGTTCTGGGGGGGAAAAAGAAAGACTGCTTAAAATCATGTTCTATTTTCAGTTGTAAGCTTTGTTTTGTTTTTTTTTTTGGGCTTATCTGAACTTCTCTTACACTGCTCGTAATTCGTAAAATACTTGTAGGAGAGTGGCAGAAATAAAACATCAAATTTTGTTGATGCCGCTTCATCTGGACAGTATGTTACAGAAGATCGCTATGTTTCACCATCGATGGCTCTAGTTGCCGGCTCATCATCATCCTCATCACCATCCGGGGGTCTTGCTTGCGCAATAGCTGCCCTTGCAGAGCGCCAGCAAATGAGTGGAGAATCCTCTACTAACCCCGAAGGTAATGGGTCAGCATTCAATATGGTACCAGGCGCCAGCAGGTTCTACAGCAGAGTGGACAGAGACACTGAAAATTATCCACCTGCAGGGAGCTCCACAGACGTATCATCCAATTGTGCAATGGCTTTACCCAGGGATGACAGAGAATGGAATGCTGACCATGGATCAGAGGTGGCTGAAGCAGGGACCAGCTATGCAAGCTCTGATGCAACAGATGATGCTGGCAGTATGTCTGCATTACCGCCGCCTAATCAAATCGAGGGCAACCTTCAAAATGTTCCGGAGCCCATTGTGCCCGAGAGTTTTGAGGAGCAGATGATGCTGGCCATGGCTCTCTCTCTCGCTGAGGCTCGTGCCATGGCCAGTGGACCCGGAGTTTCATGGCAATAGCTTTAGGTTCTGTTAATGGAGATGCTATACTTCTCAATCAGATGATCTGCCCATGGTCTCTTGGCTGGCCGAGTCTCGAGATAGGGCAACAGCACAAGAAGGTGCAGGAAACTTGTTTGAAAGTCAAGTCAAGGTAGTGACGACTCTCTCTCTCTCTCTCTCTCTAGATTGAAAGAAAACAGAATATTTTAGTAAATGAAAGGCTTCGCATTTTACTGTTTTCAAACATTTACAGCCTAAATCTCTTGATAGAGTGCTTGCGATTCCATTGGAAATGTTTTCATTTCATTTCGTTCCAAGTTTAGATAGAATGATTCTTCATCTTTCAAAAAAAAAAAAAAGATTCTTGGTCATGTAAACCAATGACATGTTTACTTATCAAGGATAGGGAATGAGAGTCAATCCTTTGTTTACTTTTTTTTTTTTCCCTGACTGAAATGAGAGTGAGAGTGAGAATGGTGAGTCTCGTACCAATTTGGGATTAAGAAATGGGATTGGCATACCCATGCCCCATTTGGAGTGTGACTCCCATTCCTACTATTAATATTAAATTACTTTTTTATCCTTAGTTCATTTGTAAAAAATTGTATTAAAAAATAACAACCTATATTAATTATTTTTATTAACTAAATGTAATATATTTTTATTAACTTAATATTATATAGCTATCTCAATTACTATTAGCGTTATAAGAGTAAATAAAGAATTTTTTTTATCGTAATTTATTATGTTTCTATTTTTATATTTTTTATATTTTACTTATTTTAATTCATTTTTTTTTATTCTTTTTAATTTTTTAAACAAAAAATTACACAAATTTAATTTTATTGCCTTCCTATCATAATGATTATTTTACTTTTGATTAATAGTATGATAATAAATAAAAAATAATTATATTTTTTAATTTTTGAAAATACAATAAATAAAATGGTATATAAGTAAATTTATAATAATTAATTCCAATTCATGTTTTATGTAAACGCATGAATGAGATTAACAGTGATTCTGACTTCAATTCTTGGAACATAAGTAAACAGTATATTCTGACTATGAATCCTAATTTCGAATTTAGTTCATTTTGAATCCTATCTATTCTGATTCATGCTCACTTCGATTAGGCATAAACATATCACAAACTTATTGGGAGAGTTGGGGTTGGGAAATGATAGATGGCAATAAAGGATTCAGATTTCAGTCCTTGTCGCAATTCATAAGCTAGTAAATAGTAATACATTGTTTGGACTAGAAAAAGAGAGAAGAAAAGAGATGTCGGGGAATTATGTAAATGTCTAGCCAAAAAAAGAGAGAAGAAAAGGAATGGAATTATGCTATTTTTGGATTGTAACTAGTTCTTGTGAAATTCATTTTCATTCAAGTTATTGTGGTATAAGTTACAAATTCGAATAATTATTTATGAAATGCAACTAATAATAATAATAATAATAATAATAATAATAAAACATGAGAGAGGTGTGATGAATGCTTGATTAGTATAGTAGATAAATGGTCGTTTACCATTTTTTCCGATCAATCAATTTTGGGGGAGATCTTGCCGATGGAGATGCTCATCCCTTAAGTTTAGGTCACTTGAGGACGTTTGTTAATGGGGAAAAATGATACACAGGCACATTAATTGATGTTGCTAGAGATGGAGGTGTTAGTTTCTAACATTGGTTAAAAAGAGTATTCTTTGGTCTGCCAAGGGGAAGCTCTTGCGATGCGTGCTGCGCTTCAATTAACGTGCCTTACGGGTTGGGATCAAGGTCTTCCTGTTTTCAATGCCTTGAAACTGAGGTTTCTTATTGATTGGGTGTTAGGATCTGTTAGTCGTCTCATCAGCTTACTCTCGAGGTTCTTGTACCTTTGTTTAGATTCCACATGAAAATGGAAAAAATATCTTAATAATACAAATTTAAAAACCATTATACTAACATGACATAAAAAAATAACATTAGATCAATACGACACAAAATTAAATTAAAGTAAACTAAAATTTGTGTCATGTTGATTAAGATGAGAGAATTTATGTTATGTAAGTCAATAGATGAAAAAATGTGATTATTTGGATAATTTTCTCATTAATTACTTCACTCATAATGTTTAAAATGGGCTCTAGGTAATGATTGTGTGACAAGTGATAAATGAATGAAAATACTTTCTTCTTCGTGTTATGATGGTTAATAGGTTAAATGACTTAAAAATTTTCACACAAACTAATAAAAATGTTTAAACACAGTTTATAACATCTTATTTTCATTTTTTTTTTTTTTGGTGAAGTCTTATTTACATTTTTGTGATTTTAGTTGAAAGCCTTTTCAGAGATTTAAAAAGCTGTTCTAATAGATCATTTAAACACTTTGAAAAACAGTTTTTAAATTCATAAAGCCAAAAGTAGTTTTCAAAAAATTTTGTCGAGTAGATCTATGTAGCCAATTATTAAAAGGGAAAAAAAAAAAAGAAAAAAAAGAGAGAGTCTTCTTAAAGTGAATTAAGCAAGACTGGTGACACTACCACAGTCGCTTGAATGTAATAACATCAACACACATCATCTTGATACTATGGGTCGCTTTGGAATTCCAACTCCAGTCTCAATTAGAGTATTTTCCAATTCAATTTCAAATTCACTTTTTTTTTTATCTTTTTTATTTTCAAAAACTCAAATTTTAAAAATTCGTAATGTTTTTTTTTTTTTATTTCAAATCGAAATAAGACAATTTCTGCGTGTAAATTAATTATGTAACTTAAAAGAATATTGGGTTCTCGGAATTTACATATAAGATTGGTTGCCCTTTTTCTCTCTCATTGCATAGCCTCTGTCCATGCAATTTCAAATTCTTGTGTTCATGATTTGGTTGGATGATTGGCGTAATGTGGGCATAGTGTCGACCAATAATGGGAGAGGATTGGTGAGAATAAATGAGATTGGGCCTTTGAGTAGGTGAAGAGATATAAAATAACATTTATGTTCGACATGCAATATGTAACTCAATGTGAGCAAGTAGAGCTTCGTCCTCTGGTTTCACATGCTTTGTCATGGCTTTATCATTAAGCTCTCTTTCTTCCCTCCGGGCTTGTTCTACAATCTCCTCAACACATGCTTTCATCATTAGATGTTAATGCCACTTTGAGTGAGAACCTCGTCACCAAAATTCCACATCTTTTAGTTTGCAATTGTTTTAGCTTGCCTAATTATGAGTAATTTAATGACCCGATTGGATCACAGATTGCATTGAGTTTCTATTCATATTTAATGTTGCATTTAAATATAGAATTTAAATTGCATATTTAAATAAAATGTGTGTTTGATTAATTTTTATTGAAGGTAATATTTGAATGGTGTCAAAATAGAAAAATGAGTGGGTAAAGATTTTTAAAAAATATTTGGTTTTAGTTGAATTGTTATTAAATAGGGAAATATTCGAATGAATTTACTCCAGTCAAATAGTTGACTAACCGGACGCCTGTTATCTTTGAGTACAAAAATAGCTAATACAATAATTCATCCAATTGCATAAATACTTGTTTTTATGAAAAACTTAATCTTACCTCTACGACTGTTGAGGATTTTGGCATAATCTAATCTTTTTTACAGTGTGTATTTGGTTGTTAGATCTAAACTGAATTTTTCAACTTGAATGAGTTTCGAGGTAAAAAATTTGCATTTGACCAAAAAAAGAAGAAGAAGAAGAAGAAGAAGAAATAAACTTTATTGAAATTGAAAAAATCCAGTTTAAAACCCCTAAATGAGGGATTTGATCCCCACAATTTGGTAAATTGAATTTGGGTATTGATTTTACATAAAACAAAAAGATTTATTTTCACAAATAACCTATAAATTATACATGCGTCTCATGTTGATCCAAGATTTTCTCAATTTACATGTTACATTAGTATGAACTTTTATTCTGCTACTCAAATGATCTCTATATGTATTCATAAAAAAAATTGGATGTAAATTAAACACATTCTCATCAGATGTGGTTTATTTAAGGGTAAATTTGTAATTAAATATTTTTAAAATGGTATACCTTCAAAATATTTATGATGAAAGTATAATTTTCCCTTAAAAAAAGTGTTTAACTACGATTTTACCTTTAACTAAAAAGCTCATATAATAAAAATGTGTTAAATTTCCATGTAATCCTCGACATAATACTATCCAAAGGACGTTTGCATAATAATAAAAAATACTACAATATGTAAAATTGAAAGTTAGTAGCAACACGAGACATGATATATAGCATGTGTGTGATGTATAGGTTAGAGTTGAATTTTTTATGTTGGAGTTTTTTAATTTTTTAAATATTAGTTTAATTAACTTTTTATTTAAATAGATAAAAATAAGTTGAGATTTTTAGGTTGTAATTGTTATTCTAAACACCGCAATAATTTGGGGACTAGTCGTAAAAATAACCAAAAAAAAAAAAAAAAAAAAGAATGCATATCTATGCTACTGTGGTTTTTGTTACATAATAGTCAGCCAATGTCACAGCCCTTTGCACAAATTTTGAAGAACTCGAAATTCTTAACATTTTGAAATTTAATTGCGTGTTTTTTTTTTTTTTTCCAAGTTTATTATCCCCATTAGCGGCAACATGAAATGGATTGGTGCACATGGATGATTGAGCTAATGTGACACTTTTATTTTTTATTTTTTTAAGAAATATATATATATTTTTGTGTGTGTCATGTTTCTAAACACAAAACCTTTTTATCCGCCATTCATTTGTTTGTTTTTATTTGTAATGTCAAATGACTCAATCCGATTCTAAGGACCCCACTTCTTTGCAAGTTGCATTGAGGCAATCACTGGCATGTCTTTACTTGACAACTTTAGGTCGTTTCCAAATTATTATTCCAGATTTTTTTAATAATTTCTGAGACTACTACATCTTTACTGTAAATAAATGTTTTAAACTTTAAAATAATGATATATATTATAAAAAATTTTATTATGAAATCATGAATCGTTAAGTGTTAAAATTTAAAGATTTTACAAAATTAAAATAATTATTTTATTCTTATTTTTTTCCTTCTAAAAAGTTATTTCTTAGTTTCATCATTAAACTTTTTTCTCATAAGGTGAATCATTTTTTTTTTTTCTTTATGGTGTCTTTTGGTTCCATTTACTTTTATGCCAAATCAATCTATATTCCACTTCTTTCCATTGTGACAAGGAGTCATAGACAACTAACAAAAGGTTGTGGTCCTTTTGTCCTATAAAAGAGAACAGTATCTTTCCCATTCTAATCCTCCCCTTATAAATGATGGAATTCCCGCTTGGGACTACTATTCACTTTTTTTTTTCCTGGTAAAAAAAAAATGATAGTGTCCTCACGTTTCCGTATCCACTGAATATTTAAAAATCTAATGGAACTAATGGTGATAGAATACTGTGATCTAACTCAATCTCCCATAAGATTCAGTTTGAAGTTATCATGTTAATCACAAGCTTATAGTTCTCATAGAATGTCATTTTTAAAACTAACATCAAGTAAGAATTTGAGAATTAAACTTTGATACCGAGAACGAAGAAGATCTAGAAAAAGCATCCATGACTACTATGATTTCACAATCAATAGCACAAAAGGCTTTCATCAAAGCCTCCCAAATCCTAGATGTAGAATGCGATTGTGAACCAATACAAGGGATATTTTCAGCTAATACAAAACGATAATTGTTTTATACGATTCGTTAAAAATATCCCGTCAAAATAACATTTTTTTTTTACGTCGGATATCCAAAAATATTATTTTTTATTTATATGTATTTATAATTTTTGATGTGATTTTGATCATATATTTGTTGATGAGTAAAACCGGATAGATAATCACATCGTGATCTTTAGATGCATAAATTGTCTTAAAATAATGATAATCAACAATTATGAGGTCTATATGCAAATAACCCAACAGTCTGAAAATGAAAATATAAAAATTGGTGTACTTGATCAAGGCATAAATTTATGCACAATAATGCAGAGCTTTTAAGAAGAATCATGACAATGAGAGAGAGGATTCCAACTCTAATAATCTTCATATTATATAAATCTGCCTGCACTGTTACCTATTTTTATATTAATATTATTCCTATGGTCCAAACGCACGTATTGTCATTTAAAAAGTATTAAAGTCTGAAAAAAAAAAACATTGTGAATAAAAAAAAAGTTTCTTTCTTTGGGGAGAAAAAGTGAATTAGAAAAAAGGTTTGAACTTTGAAAAGCGACAGAAAGACAAGAGTTTGATACTTGGTGGATTCGCCATATCATTTGATATATTATATTGGGTGTATATAATTATTTGTATTGCATTATTTGCTTTTTTTCCAAAATTACCCTTTTGTCCTCTTCCTCTTTGCCTTTCTTCAAGGCCACTGTCAGTTCACTCTCTCAACCAGCCTTAAAGAATAAAGACCTTTAATTCAAACTTCTCTCTCTCTCTCTAGACTCACTTCCTTCTATGCATGTCTCTCTCTCTCTCTCTAGACTCACTTCCTTCTATGCATCTCTCTCTCTCTCTTAATTAGCTTCTTTTTACCGCCCAGCCTTTGTGTTTCAAAAAAGGCTGCAAATTTTATCACACCTTCTCCTTTTTCTCCATCTCTCTCCTCCTCCTAAAACAACTTCAGACTTCAGAGCTTTGTCTTTTCCATTCTCGAGCAAAGTTAGCGATTTCCGACTTTTCCTTTTGCCTAGTACATTGCAATTTTCACCCAGGATTTTTGCATGCAGGTTTAAACAAGAACGGATTTTGCTCGCTAACAAAGATGTTACTCTGGTGCTATTTTGCTTAAATAGGCTGTTTCCAAGGTAAGATCTTGCTGCATTTCCTTTAGTTTAGCTTCAAAGTTTTCAGGTCTTCTTTTTCTTCCTTTGCAGAGCTTGTTCATTCTCTATCTGGGTTTTGAGTGGTTTTTTCACTTCTTCTTCCTCTTGAAGTATGCACAAAGAAACAGATTAAAAAAGGGTGGTAGTTAATGTTTGAGAATTTCCGTGATCACCCCTCATTCTTGCTTCAAAATGTCTAGAGAGAGAATGTGTGTGTGTGGTTTTTCTTTCTTTCTTACTCTCCTTTTTTTTTTTTATAAATAATTTTCAAGATCTATCTTGTTGCATTTACCTTGAAGCTCTGCACTTAAAAATATTTCATTTTCTTATTTATTTATTTAGTTCCATCGAAGACGATGTTACGGAAGAGAGGTTATTAAGATTAAAAATGCAGTTTCAACACCATCTTTCGTGTGCCCAATTCAGATCCCACTTTCTGCAATCTCAATCCTTGTTTTCGTGTGAAAAAAAAAAAAAAAACCCCTTTGGCAGATTAGCTACCCTTAAACAGTATCAAGTTAGTGTTGACGAAGATGTGTTTCGAAAGAGTTACAAAGCACAAGTTAAATGTGTGGAATTTGTTTTCATTTTTTTTAACCGAAGGAAAAAGGGTTATAAGAATAGAGGGTGAAGTTGACGTACAACTTCGGGAGGCAGAGTATCAATGGTGGGACTCACTCGAAGAACGAGTAACCTTACCATTTCACCAACCGGTGGTGACTTCACACCATATAAGCGGGTTTTTTGACCAATAAAATTTAAAGACTTTGGCTTGAATTAAAACTATGCATGTGAAGATGGAGCCTATGACAGGACTGTTGCCATCCTGTAAAAGGTTTGGAACCCCGAAGATTAAGGGATTTGTCTTTGGAGCTCTATTAGTGTGAAAGAGCAGGACCTTTCAACCAGTAGACTAGTGGTCCTACCTGGATGGGCCTTTCTGTTTTTAACATTTGAGGCGTCTCATATTTGGTAGTAGCCGTAATTCCTTGTCACTAAGCAATGGCATTTATTAACTATCTCACACTTTGTTACTAATCTCTTGCATTCAATTAGTACCCTTTTTTGCTAAAGAAATAAGGGTTGTAGGTATAGAAGGTGGCATTCCCCCGGGTAATGCATACCCGAGTGGTAAATGGATTCCTTATAAAATGAATTATCCATATATCCCATCTCCTTGTGGTACTGATTTGAACTCAAGTACCACCCCACCAAATGATCAGTGGCGCATTCTATTAGTACCTGTATTTACCTCTGATAATTATCTTGGTCTTGCAGTTATGAAATTTTTGTTTTCTCTTTACAATTATTGGAATTGAGCTATTTGTTGCAAACCCTTTAGAACCACAACCATGGTTAACAGGATAAGTTTACCACACAATCATTGAAGAAACTGATGTTTTAGCTGCCTCATGAAAACTGTCAGCAACATTTCTGCTGGACCATTTGGGGTGTAAACTTGTTTCTCTCGAGGGGCCAATCATTGCTGGAAATGGGTCACTCACCTACCTAATTTTATGGCAGTTTGTTGCTGGGCATGAAATTTTGGACGTGCCGAGTGGTGCCCTCACACATTGTGGTTGGCTCGTTTGGTGTCATAAGGTTCTTAGTCCACCTAAATATAAATCTAGTAAAGTAGCCATAGCCTAAACTGGGGTTTGTTCAGAAAAGGCAGCATAAGAGGAAATGGGGAAAACAATTAGGTTCTTTTCCTCCATTATTAGAGTGAAAAGATTAGGTAAATCAGGTTAAATCAGCATATTCCCGCAGGTTAAAGAGCATTGAGCTCCAGCTAGATTGTACTGTCACTGTTTTGCAGCTTCTATTATTGCCCTATGAGTACTTTGTTATTACGATGTTTTCCTGTAATTTTTTTCCCTTACGATTACGACTTTAAAATGTGCAGATCACAAGTTTCCGAGTCATTGAAATCATTTGCTATCATTCAATCAGTGTAGTCTTGAAGCACGAATCAAATGCCGAGATCTAGGTAGGAAACTTAGAATCATTTTATTTTCATACTTGTATAATTTCCTTTGTTATGCAGCCCAGTCGTTCGAGTTATGAGATTCAATTGAACTCTGTTGTACATAACATATTTTCTTTCTCAAGTGTTCAAAGTGATTCAATAACCTGGATTGCATTCTCTCTACTTTCTACTTTTTGAAATGATTGGTTGTGTTTGTACAAAATGTGTATGACTCTTCTGATACTTTTGCTTCTGTTGAATAGGGGATCAGAAGTGTCTCAACGGCTATCTACGCGAGGCCCGCCTCATCTGAGGACATCGAGTTCTGATTCAGATCCACTGCATCATCGACCAATCACTGACAGGAGTCCGAAGGTAGGAGACCGCCGCTCCCCGAGAAGTGCACAATCTGATCCTGTAAATCAGAAGAAACTCGGTACCCGCATTGCGGATTTAGAGTCCCAACTTGGGCAAGCACAGGACGAACTGAAGATTCTGAAAGATCAGTTGGCTTCAGCTGAGGCTGCAAAGAAAGAAGCCCAAGAACAGTTGGAGAAGAAAACAAAGAAACCAGTAGTCGCTAAAGAGGTAGTCGAGATCCAAGAAAAGCACCCTCCAATCAGAACTCAAGAACCAAATGAATGCAAAAGTAGTCTCTCAGATGAAGCTGCGGATGATAATCAGGAGGAAACCGATGTTTTCGAAGTCCTGGTGGAGAAAATTGCAGTTGAACCCCAAGTTGAAACTACCCCACAGACTGAAGAGGTTCCAAAGGACAACAAACCAATCGACATTTTGACTGAACCTCCGTCAGAATTGGAGCTAGAAAAATCAACCTTACAAGAGTTGGCCCAAAAGAATGATGAGTTAACCATGCTGAAAGCCAAACTCCAAGAGAAGGAAAAGGAAGTAGAGGCGTTTGGTCAAGAGAACGAGAGTCTGAAGAATCAGCTGAGTGAAGCAGCTTCAAACATCTCATCTGCTCGAGCGAAGGAAGATGAAATGACCCTGCGGTTGAGCCAATTCGGGGAAGAGCTGGAAACAAGCAAATCGAATGCGGCTCAGCTGAACGAGCAACTGAAATCGGTGGAAGCTGCGAAGGAGGCATTGGAGACCGAGATGAAGAAGATCAGAGTGCAGACGGAACAATGGAGAAAAGCAGCAGATGCTGCAGCAGCTGTTCTTGCTGGCGGAGTTGAGATGAACGGGAGGATCCCGGAGAGGTGTGGTTCCATGGATAAGCACTTTGGTGGAAGCTTTGAGCCACAAGCTGGTGGCTACTTCATGGGGTCACCTGCTGATGACTTGGATGATAGCTTTGGTAGTGGAAAACGAAAGGGTTCGGGGATAAGAATGTTCGGTGACTTGTGGAGGAAGAAGGGCCAGAAATAGCGGAGATCTTTCCATGATTCGTTATTGCTGTGTTCTGATTAGTAACGAAACAGTTTCTTACTGTTTCATACTTTTTTATTAGGCATATTTACATTCTGCGACAATTATTTATATCCTGTTATTGGCTCTTTGTACGCTCGTATTATCGCCAGTACTTGAAAACTAAGGTCAGGAATCTCTTCTATTTAGAAAAGACATTTTGTTGCTGACTTGCCTGAAAAATGCAGATAAACAATCTATATTCGGATCCATGGTAATTCAATCATGATATGTTTTGTACCGTCACGATTCATTGAAGCTTTAGTGTCAGCTGTGGCTTGTGAGGAATCATGTTTTCAAAACCGGAAAACACTTTCTTACCTAAAAACATAAATGGAAACTCATGCCATTAATGGACATGATCCGATTTCAAGGAGTCAGCGAAACATTGGATTGTCGAGGATCTAGATATGCTCTTGTATAAACTCGTATGGATTCACCGTCTTCTTCCACTAAGATTGCGCTATTCTCAGACAGTTTTGCAGTGTACAAGAGGAGTGGTTTGGAGAAATGGGGAGATAGCTTGGAGTAAATCAGGAAATTTAAATTAAATGGAGTTATGTAGGATCTAAAGAGGTCAAACCTGCAAGACATTGGAGCTCATAAACAAGCGGCCAAAAAAAAAAAAAAAAATCAATGAAAGCTGGAAAGTCCTGTTATTAGATTTAAACATACAAATACTTTACATATAGAAAAATGGATAATTTTGAAAGAAAAATTAAGTTAAGGATAATTTTATAATTTTTATTTTTATCTAAATATTACTTTAAAATTTAATTAAAAAAAAGTAGTTTAGATATAATAGTATACTTCAAATATGAAATATGAAGTATACTGTTCATATCTATATTTGAAATTCCATATAAAGTATGGGTTGGAGATGTCCCTACTCTAAATTGGTGTAAAACTTTATTTTAGAATATGGTTGGAGATGCCCTTAGTCATCTTATTTTCTAAGTATCCCTGTACGTCAGAAACGTGTTGAAAAGTTGCATCGACAAGTTCCTCTAATTCATGGATTTTAAATGAATATTTCTTTTGTGTACAACTTCAGGAAGAAGTTATTTCTAAAAGAGCATACATTGTTATACCATCAAATGAAAGATTGAAGAAGTTATTTATAAGAGTGATCTACAGCGAGTATGACTGCTCACCATAGCTCAGGGGACTCCGTTATTTCATGAGCTGTCAAAATTATATGTTAACAATGCTGAAAAGGAAAAGGTGACAAGGGAAAAACAAGGATTAGTAGCAATATAATGACTACGGTAGTGATTTGAAGAACATGTGGAATTCAGGTGTCAACAGATGTCATCTATGGAAGCCCCGTACAAAGTGATCAAAAGATGTTACAAAAAAAGAAAGGACAAGAAGAAAAGTCCCATAAAATGTACTAATAGACTAGTTATCAACTCTTTCCCAAATTCTTAGAAGATATATATATATATATATGAAGCTCTTTCGTTCAGTGACCTTCGGTCTGATGGTATTATTAGTAAAATTATAGAATGAACTGGAAAAGCAATTACTACCTTTAGCAAATCAAAAATATGTCTGAACTCTACACAGAACCACACCTAACACTCTAGGCAAAACAAAGCAATGAGAAAAATTGTTTTTTCTTATGTGTTTTGGAACGTAGGTCGAGAGCCTTTTTATATATGCATAAATGCATATCTTTTGGTTTGCATTTGTATCCACACACAAGTACTTTATTTTTGTCGTAGTTCCCCAGGTCGAGGATCCGCACACATGAAAGACTAGTGATCAAATCTTTCCCAAATTCTTAGAAGATGTACATACAAAAACTTTTTCATCAAACGTCATTCGGTCTGATGGTATTGTTAGTAAATTATAGAACGAATAGGAAAAGCAATTACTACCTTCGGCGAACCAAAAACATGTCTGGACTCTATTACACGGAGCCACACCTAACACTCTAAGGAGGAACAAAACAAAGCAATTAGAGTAATTATTTTTTCTTATGTGTTTTGGACTGTGGGTCGAGAGCCCTTTTATATAGGCACAAAGGCATGTCTTTTGGTCTGCATTCTTGTCCACACACAAGTCCTTTCTTTTGTCGTAGTTTCCCTAATTGAGGATCTGCACACACACAAGTCCTATATGATTTTGATCTTCTCGCAAAGGAGAACATGAATATACTTTGAACCGACATTAACATAAAGTGGGTATGACTCAAATTAAGCCTCAAAATATCATTAAATAGTTTTTAATATGCCATTTCCCAACGGGTATAATCCGATAAAGAGAGTGACATAAGTTGAAAGAGAGAGCAATACAACAAGCAAGAGAGGGGATGGGGGTATCCATTCAAGTCTGGTAAAAATGGGGTGCCGGACATGAGAGGCCTATATATATATGCATGTTATTGATCGATTATAAATTTATATTAAATCAGCTTATTGTTTATTTTTTTTCACTTACGATGCTAATCTTCATTTTAAATCTTTTTTTTTTATAAATAATATTTGATTTCTTTATTTACTTCTAACTATTAATCTAATATTATCTTACTTGTGGGAAGAGTCGCATAATTAACGACCACCTACTCTAACTATATAATTTATGGGAAGTAATGTATTATACATAATGATCGTCCGTTCCCATTTTTTATTTATTTTATTTATTTTGAAGGAAGTTCTTAACATTTCCAAAGGAAGTGTTTTTTGATTACGACCGCCGGTTTTTTATTTTTTACTTTTTTTTTTTGAACCTAACGGATTTGAACTTTATATCTTTAAATAGATCGATGTGGTATTATTGTTAAGATATGCCTTCAATCATGTTTATTTTTTAATTTTTTTTGTTGTTAGTAGCTCTGTTAAATTAAATACTAAATTATTTAATTATTGTTTATTTAATTATTAGAAGCAGTTTATAACAATAAGAAAGAAGGGGAAAAGAACACAAATAAAAAAGGGAAAACGACAGAAAAAGATAAGTAGGAAATGGACAACGACACAGATTCAAAACGACAATAAAGAGTAAAACGACAGTAAAAGACCCAAACAACAAAAGATATTAGCGACAACCAACCTGAAAACGACAAAACACAAAAAACGAGAAACGACAACAAAAGGCAAGCAAAAATGCAAATGAAAACGACAAAAAAGTAAATACAATAAAAGAAAAGTAAAGAAAAAAAAAGAAGAAAAACATAGACAATTTTTAAAAACTTATATTTAAACTAGTTGGAGAGCACCTTATTGTACGGAATAAGCAAGAAAAGCCAAAAAAAAAAAAAAGTGATGAGTTTTAGAAATGCATTATAACGGCCTGATATGTATGGGTGAATGCACTGTAAAAGTATTATTCGAACACTTTTATTTGTAGCAATGATATATATATATATGTATATATATACATATATATTATAGATACTAGTTCCGAAGCATGCAAGACAACATGTGCGTCATTAAATTTTTATATTCGTGAATGCAAAGTTTTAAATGGGGATGTATTTGTGATTATTTATTTTAATAAGAAAAATAAGGAGAAGAAATTTCAACGAGATAAATTTAAAAAGATATAAAACTTTTAAAGAAAAAGTCAAAAAGAGGACGAAAGTGGAAAAAAAAAGGAATAAAATTTCCCCCCGGGGGGGGGGGGGGGGGAAGATAAAAGAAGACACTTCTATTATTATCTAAAAAATGGGACAAAATGTAAAAGTAAAATAATATAACAATTTAAGGTGGAAAAGAAAAAAAAAAAAGTAAAGAAGGTATAATTTTAATGAAAAGAAAAGAAATGGAAAATTTTGGAAGAGGTTGAAAGTAGGTGAAATAGTGTAATTTTTTGATACTTCCATAAATTGTATAGAAATAGATATAGATGTATAGATATATAGTTATAGATAAATAAAGGGAGAGGTATCACGAGCCCGAAAAAAATTCAATTGATGGGGCACAACTTTTAAACCATAGAATTAGATCAAACGGTCTCAACATCAATGATGTATACATATTCCCACTCTATCACATGTATGACATCTTTCTCCCTTCAGAGCCAAAAATGACTTAATCACTTTCTTTTATTTATCAAATAATCACCTAAAATTTTTTTATTACAAAAAGACTTCGAAAGATAGAGAACAATTGATTTTTTTAATCAGTCATTTCAACGTTAAAATAAAATAATTTTATTTTATTAATATCTATTTTTTAAGGTAACCACTTTAGTAAATTCCTACTTTCTCTCTCTATCCCCGTGCTCTTTTCCCCATTCCAACGATCTTTTCTCTGCAAATCCTCCTACAAACATGGCAGAAAGCTCGTCGGCACCTACGACCATGCTTGTCCAATCTGAGCCTTTGATTTTCTCTTATTCCTCGACATCCAAAACATGTCGAACACGACGTTGACGAATAAGAAGAAGAAGAAGAAGGCGAACAATTCGACAACACTCCGATTGGAAACAATATTTGGACGAGTGACGAAGATGATCCTTCACCAAGAAAGCCAGACCTAGTGGCTGCGAAGTGAAGGGAAAAAAAAAAAAAAAAAAAAAGGGCAATGCATGTGCTTACTTATGTTATCATCATTTCCGACAGAGTAAAAAAAAAACAAAAAAAAAAAAAAAAAAAAAAAAACAAAACAAAACAAAAAACAAAAAACAAAATATGCTCCATAAAGGGGCAGTGAACTTATGCCCATAATAACCTTTTTCATAAATAAATGGCCGAATTTTTCTTTAATAAAGGTTAATTAGTAATTAATTATAATCAATCAATGATTGATCTTAATTAATTAATAAAAAATATATATTATTTTTAGTTTATTGAATAATTGATATATTTAAAGACTGATGTTTTTTTAATTTTACAAAATATCAATAATTTATTAAAATACTTTGGAAAAAAAAAAAAAAAACAGGTCGTTTACCCTCAATCCTAACATTAAAAAAAATCCCTAAAAGAAAAAAAAAAAGCAAGCGACAATAAGACAGGAAAACGACAACTAAAGAAGCAAACTACAACATTTTTCCCCCCGTTAAAAAACATAAAGAAGGGCTAAAAACCTCAACAACATACGACATCACACGTGTACATTAGTAGGGTTTCTGGTTAGAAAGGTTGGGGGTTTTAGAGAGAGAGAGAGAGAGAGAGAGAGAAACGGTGTTTTTTTGGGTTCTTCTGCTTCATTCATTCATTGAATTCTCATTCCAGCATCAATGGGGAAGAAGAGAGAGAGGCACCAGAATCCACAACCCTTCCTCGCCGACGACACCGATTCCGTGTCGTCGAAGAAGCGCTCGAAGTCGAGAGATCGTCGCAAGCAGCTTCAGAAGGAGGAGAAGCTCCTCTCCTCTGGTATGAGCTCCAAAATCCTCAAGCAGGCTCTCATTCAGCAGAGGGAGATCGAGGACGAGCAGGTCGAAGCCCAGAACCCTAACAACTCCTTGTTAACCGTCGCCGAAGAGCCTCTCCGCCAGGACGCCGGAGACGACGACGACGACGACGATAACGATATTGATAATTTCAATGGATTTGACGAAACTCAGAGCCGCTATGGCGATTTCGAAGTTAGTCTCTTTCTATTCATTTATCTATTTATTTATTTTTGCTATGCCCAAATTTTGATCCCAATTGTTGATTAATTAAGCTCTAGAGCCCTAGAAAGAAACTTTTGTTGTAGAAATCGCAAATAATTTAGTGATTGTTGGCATGAACATTTTATCAAACGGTTTTCTTTTCTGGGAACGAAATAGATTGTTTTTTTTTTTCATACATTTTTTTTGGGGAATTGTTTTAGGAAATTGATGAAGAGGATGAGAAATTACTGGAGGCATTCTTGTCGAAAGAGAGCGCAGTTCCACTGCATACTCTTGCTGATATTATTGTTGCAAAAATTAAGGAGAAAGATGCAAATGTCTCTTCAGGTCTCAGCATATTATTTGATCAATTTATTTATTTATTTATTATTTTAAAGCCTTTTCATTCATTTTCTACTGATTAACACTTGTTTTTCTTTCGTCTTTTTAATGGCAGAAGTTCGACCTTTGCCGCCCAAGCTGGATGCTGCCGCTGCTGATGTATACAAAAAGTACGTGAATTTTAAGAATCACAAAGTTAAAATTCGTTTCGTTTTACTCTAGTCTTGCCTGCTTTAGACGTGTGGAACTGCTAGTGAATTTGTTTGTGCAATATATTTTATGTCATAAAATACTGAAGGTGGTTCTAAACTTTCTGTCAGAGTTGGCAAGCTTCTCCATAAATACACAGATGGTAAAATGCCGAACGCTATTAAGTTCATTTATAGATTTTCAAACTGGGAGGAACTGCTCTATGTGACTGAGCCGGAGAATTGGTCGCCTAATGCAATGTACCAGGCTACGAGAATTTTTGCTTCCAATTTTCGTGCTAAACAGGTCGAACGCTTTTATAAGCTTGTCTTGCTCCCTCGGGTTAGAGAGGATATTCTGAAGAATAAGCGGTTGCATTTTGCTCTCTATCAATCTTTGAAAAAGAGTATGTACAAGCCTGCTGCCTTCTTTAAAGGAATACTATTTCCCCTATGTGAGGTACACAATTCTGTACCATTATGCTTGATCTCCGAGTTAGATTGTCCTGATTTTTATGGCCTTCGGAAGAGATGAAAGGTTCTTCTGATTCAACTTTTTTTCCTTTTTAATAAACAGTCCAGGACATGCAATCTGAGGGAAGCTGTTATTATTGGGAGCGTCTTAGAAAAAGTTTCGATTCCTATTCTTCATTCAAGGTTTCTCTTTTGCACTGTCTTGATTTACAAAGTGTGTGATGTCGTATGCTGCAGTTATTACTTTGTAGCAGTATTAGTGTTAGGTTATTATAAATTTACTATTTTTTTCTTTTTTTTTTTGGTGGATGTCTTTGTTTCCGTTGATAAATCTTTATAGCAGTATTAGTATTCTAATTATAAATAGGTTGTTAAACATTTAAGGTAGTTTTAGGTTATTATTATTATTATGATTTTGGTGGATGATGTCTTTGTTTTGAAACTTGTATGGAGTTATCGCGCCTTGTAAACATGTTTTGATGTTTTTGGGCTGTGGGGTGGGGGTATGCTGATACTGCAATGGAATTTAATCATATGCTTCTTTATGCGTTTGCAGTGTTGCACTCTTAAAACTTTCAGAGATGGAATATTGTGGAACAACAAGGTATTTAGCTCTTGAACTAACTTCTAATATTAAAATGAGTTGATCAATACCATTGCGTTCTTTCTTGTTTTCACATCACTTGCTACAAAAGGGTGCTTTTTATGTTATGAAGATGGTTCTATTTATGAGTTTTTGATAAAATATGACAAGATATTCAGCAATGCCAATATTTCGAAAGATGAAACTAATTAAAGTTGAATAAACACAGACCATATTAGGTATTGTAGAAAGTATAATGTGGAAGTTGTGTTTTATTTATTTATTTATTTTCATCATTATTGGTATAGTTCCATAAGTTTCATTTGAGACAAAAGAACTGAAGGGTGGTAGTTCCATATGTAAAGTAAGAATATTCAACAATTGAAGATTATTTGAAGTGGTCAAAGAAGTTGGATGTTCTCGGTTTAAAGTTAGCAGTCCAAAGCTTTGAATATGTATTAAAGCTTGTTCAATTAGCATTCCCGTTTTATGCAAATACTTTCGTTACAAACTACTTGACAGTGTTCTGTTTGATATTCCTGCAGCTACTTTATAAAGCTTCTTTTGGAGAAAAAATATGCTCTTCCATACCGGGCGCTCGATGCTCTTGTTGCTCATTTTATGAGATTTTTGGATGATAAGAGGATAATGCCTGTGATATGGCACCAATCGCTGCTTGCATTTGTGCAAAGGTAAGCTAATTTTGGATTTCTGTTATTTCTAATTGATGGATGGAAGATTCTCACTGTTTCTCTATATTCGCGAGAAATAAAATATGTTGGTGTTCACTGATAGTTAACTCCAATTATTTCATGTATACATGCTAGTTATAAGAGTTTCTGAGTGGCGTCTTTCTTTTACCTCTTTAAACAGTTGGTTGCAATTGCTTGCAGGTATAAGAATGATTTGCAGAGGGAAGATAAAGATGACCTGAGAATGCTTCTTGAAAAGCAAAAGCATAAGCTAGTGAGAACTTTCTTACCAAATTTCCTTTTTTTTTATTTCCTGCATAATTTGTTGGCAATTTATAACAAATTTTCCTTGATTAAATGTAGGTTACACCTGAAATTATCAGGGAGCTAGATAATAGCCGCAATCGGGGTGAGAAAGGGGATGATCTTATGTCGATTGATATCCTTTTCTGGTTTCAATCATCGTCATCATTTATTTTATTTTTTCGTTTTATCAGAGTTTCTTTTGGATTAAACCGAAGTAATGATCTTAATTATGATAGTATTTCAAATAATTACATTATCCTGTTTGGAGTTAATGAATGGATAACTTGTGTCTCCTTGACTTAATATTTACCTTCTCCAATTTCTGTGATCAATAAGCCGATTGAGGAAGATAGGTTTGACATTCCAGAGATACCTATGGAAGAAGACTGACTAGTTTGCTTGGTATGGTATATTCTTCTGGTGCAATTCTTGTGTTTTTGGCCTAAATTTCGACTTCTAACCAACTTACTATTTCGGTTTTGCAGGGTTTGGACAGTACTCTTTTCTCACATGAGCGCTCATTTTATGCGGTTTGCGCCTTTATAGACATTTGATGCACATGCATGTTTTCCTTGGGGAAGACAACAATTTTGGGCTTTATACATATATATATGTTGTAATATTTATTTTTTCTATTCTAATTTTAAGTTATTTATTATTTAAGAAGCTTCCATTGTGTGCATATTGAATGAACCATGTGTTGTTCAGGACCGTTGGCCAATGCATTTAACGGTTGAGAGTTTTTATATTAGCTATCTTGCAATATCAATCGTTATTCAAGATTTTTGTGTTCAAGAATAGTAGCATTTAATATCAATTTTCTAACCTTTTGCTTATATATCCTTATATACGTGGATGTATTTTACTCAACTACTTTATTATTATTTTTAAATTTTTTTATTAAAAAAATCACACATAGGGATTGCAATGGGATGTGGGTAGGGTTTGCTTTTCCAGTCCCATCAAAACCATCTCCATTCTCATTCTCACCCCATCCCTGCTTAAGGGGTGAGGCTAGAGGCGGGAATTTCTCGATGGGGGAATCTTCTCTATATGTCTCCCGTTCTTCGTTTAATGTCGTTAAATGTTTGAAAATTACACGATTTAATAGAAGAAATTTACCATAAATTTTGATCAAATCAAAGGTTTTACAAAATAAATCAAATTTAAACAGGCAGGTCACACATGGGAATGCATTGGTACCCCCTTGGTCAGTTTAAAGAGGGGGATAGTTTCAGAGTCATTCTGTCGAGTAGTTGGTTATTTTGGAAGTTTGTTTGGTTGTTTGAACCAACTGCTCAAAATTGCTGTGTTGTTGTATCGAGTGCATGAATCACTGTCCTGAAACGGAATATATGCCGTCTTCAACACTGTTCCTTCAGACATGGCCTTGCTTTCAATAGTGAAAACTAGATCGACTTGTTGCCGACCTTTCCAACATGCACCGTGTTGCAGTGTCGTTGGTCCCCGGCTGCGTTGTTATCTTGCTCAAGCTTCAGTTTCTTGGTGGGGTTGCCTAAGATTCTCTTCCCGCCAAGTTGTCTCTTTTCAGCACATTATGGACTTAATTAACAAGTGATAATCTGGTCTCTATATATACATATATGTGTGTGTAAATATTTTCAAGTCCATTAGTTTTAGCTTCTGTCTCTTCCAATTTTTTTTTTAAGCAGTTTTGATGCATTTCTCTAAGATTATTATAGTCTTTTGTAATTTAACCAAGGTAAGTGCAAAATGTTTTTGTTTTTTAAGGATTTTCATCGGTCTTGAAGAAGATATGTTTGCAATTCCAGTCTTTGTTTTTGTACAATTTCAAGTTATCATATGGTAAAATGTGATTACGTTTATGAAATTTTATAAATCCTTCTTTTCGAATAGGGACAAAAATTGCCCAAAAAAAAAAAAAAAAAGAAGGTGAAATTAGGGATTAATCCACAAAGAAAAAAAAAATATTTGAAGGCTAAACAGTCACAAGGCTAATATTTTCAGAGACTAATTATCTGAAAAACAACTTTGAATTATGACTTGTTTAGTTCCCTTCTGCTAGTCATTTAGTTATGCAGGCAACTAGGAAAAGAGAAAAGATATTATGGTTTCTCAAAGGACATGACAAAGCTACAAGACGATAAAAACCCACTTTTAAAATCATTCAACGGGGGGTAAAAATGAAATACAATTATCCCAAGGGGGGTAAAAATGAAATACAGTTATCCCTAGAATGATTAAGCTGACCTGGTCCACTAATTGATATCTCCTTATCATGATTTTGGGCCACGATTAGTTAATTATTATAATCAATAATATCTTCTCACACTAGCTGATCTTGCATTAGATTTCCTCACAAATGATGCAATATTCTCACCTCATCATCCTCAATAATTTGCCACTACGTAACATCCATAACAAGCCACATCTGGATTTCTCTAATGCATATTCTAATTATGTGGCACCTGTTAATTGTGTTCTCTTGATTTTATCTTATCTTATTTCAAATTTATTTTTCAAAACAAATTTTGGTTAGATTCCTTTTTTTTCTTTTCGATGTCCGAGTATGAACACGAGACCGAAGCGAGAAGGAAAATGAAGAAACAGCAATGGCCCTGTAGATTAAGGCATGTGACTAAAGAACAAGGTTGGAATGGCTTGTAGCGGAGACAGAGAGGGATGTGGTACGGCCCGGAATGTTGGTCCCCTTTTGTTGACGTCGATATTTGTAGGGCAAATAACCGAACAACGAATTTTAGGTGGTAGTGACCTTCATTTGTGATGTTTTGTTCTTGTTATATGGCGAAATTCAGCGTGACGAAAACCTCGAAACGAAACGACGAGGAACAGATTGGTGATAAGGTCGGTCATGGTTTTAGTCCTAGCATGTTGTGTCCTTGTTCCCATTGACAACCATTTTCAGACTACTCTCTCTCTTGCTACCTTCCATTTATTGATGTGTATCCTTATCATGAGAATTTTTTTTTTTTTTTTTTTGTTTGGCTATTTGGATTGTATCGGTTGCACACATCACAAAGGGGAACAGTTAGAATCAACAAGCCTTTTTTAGTTTAATGTTAGGAAATTTCAACGGTTGGGTATGAAAATCTGTATGAAAAACTGTCAATTTTAATTAATTATTTATTTATTTTTTATATTGATGTAATTTTGAATAATTCTAACATTCAAGAACATACATTATCGATAGAATTCCATATCATGGAAACACCCTTATTATTTATGGGGGCCATATAACATAACCTTTTGAAAAGATAGAAAACACAGTTTTGGCACCAATAATTTGTTATGTAAGTTGAAGTAGTGTTGAAGAAAGAGCAGACAAATAAGAATATAAGAGATTTATTATGGTTTACTTTCACGTAAGATGTGAGTTTACTTTCAACCATCGTAGAATAACTTTATTATGACGAACAAGATTATAAGAGAATCATTCCTCACGTCTCTCGGATGCTGTTTTTTCTAACCTAATCCCCATAACCAAATACCGAAAAATGCAAATGTAAAATCCCTAATACCCCATATATATGGCCGATCCACATGCTAACTCTACTTTGGGAAAATAATTAAGATCTACACACTCAATAATTAGTAAGGTTACAAAAATTGGCATGGAACCAAAACAATACAAAACCTTGAAAGAGCTGGCTTGAAAGAAAAGAGAAGGGACAAAAAGAAAAAAAAAAACTTAATCTATTCCAAATCATGGCTGTAACACATAAACTAGTCACACCTCATTGATTGACTCTTCTTGTTGGGGATGCCAAACAAAGACACACACACGCACATATATGTATATATATCATTTCAAGCATAATATCTCATGATAAAATTTCTCAACGTCATTGAAGATCTTCTTTCTAATTTACACCATAATGCGTGCCCATATAAAAAGCACATGCAAATGTGTTTAATTGAAGAGAGGGAAAAAAAAAATGGTGCAATATTTTAATATTAAAAAGGAGACCAAATAGAAAAGTCATCTTATTCCTTATCCACACAAAGATGAAGAAAAATAAACAAAATAATAATATTATTAAACTTCACAAAGTTTGGTGCCTGATTTTTCACAGCTATATACCAAAAGAAGCTTCTTCCAGCTCCTTTACAAGACAAAAGTTTAATACAAGTACAGCCAATAAGGAGAAGTTCAGAGACGTGGGACAAAGAACAACTCGACTAATACTAAGTTTTTCTTAATTTTTGCCTTGAATTTCCAAGAAATTAACCTTCGAGCTATCTTTCTTCTTCCTCTTCTCTTTCATCTCTATGTAAAAAGCGAAAAAAATCATTTACCTGAAAAATATAACTATTGTTAGATGACCAGAACAAGGAAATCAATATTAAATTTCTTCAACAAAAATATATGAAGAAAGTAAAATATATATCAGCGGCGAGGTCGGTATATTGTTTCAGTATAGTGCACACTAAAGGATAAAAAAGATTTTAGATGGACTCATATATATAGGATAATCGAATTTTAGTGCAGATAAGATGAGAAAAATGAAGAATTTTTAAAAGTAAAATTGAAAAAAAGAAAGGTTCACGGGATTTTGGGTGGCTCCGCCCTGTATATTATGGAAGTACCTATTGATCTTTTGCAATGGAGAACTGCTTCATAGATTGAGCTCTCAATATCACACACTGTGCTTGGACCTGGTGAACTGCAATTACTCCAGCTCTTAACTTCAAGTGTTCTTCTATCGATATCATCAACCTTCGTGCTCTTCTTCGAGCCCCCAACTTTTCGCCGACGAGTCCTAATGAGAAACCCGAAAAGCTTTTGCAAAACTTGCTGAAACAACATCCTCCTCTTTCTTCTAAAGAAGCAACAAGAGCAGCCCAGTGGAGCATCCGGGTCAGCGAGTAGTCTTGAATCGGAAAGAGAGGACAAGACCGAAATGTTCGAATCGGCGGTGCTACTCCTAGAGACTCCTCTGATTGGGTCCACAAAGATCGGTCTGATTAGGCCATTGGAGAAAAGCTCATCAGCATGAAGAGGGGGAGATTTATCAGGATTAATTGGTGTATCGAAATCGAAGCTGATGTTGGTGGTGGGTTCGTCAAGGACGTTTGTCAAAGAAGGTCTTGTGTTTGACAACCAACTGTCTGAGAAGCTTTCTACGGCTAAAGGCCGAGAGGTGGTTGCTTCCATGGAGACTTTGAAAATTAATGGTACAAAAGTACTGTCTGGTTGATTAATGAAATGGAGGAAGAAAAAAAACCTAAGCTTGTATAATTATATATTAAATATATTATAACATATATATATATATATATATGTATAAGTGTATACATATGTGTAGTGTGGAAAAGGCTCACGTGATTGGCTATCTTCAAGTTAGAACTCAACCAATGTTATATGGTGTCTGTGAGTGCATACATTGTCTATTCTGTCACGTTCATTCAGGGGACAAATGGAACAAAATGAGCACCCTTGATAATACTGTTTTTGTCTTGCTTTCAAGGTTTCCCTATCTATCTTAGTTAGTTCCACAAGTTATTTTATTTATTTATTTATTCATTATTCTTCATAATTATAATACATATTTACATGTATAGAGTAATCCTAAAAACACAAATTCTAATTATAACTTTTGAACTAATTTTGAGTTGTCATCTTTTTATTAGCAAATACAATATCTTGTTACTAATTGATGTGGTAATATTTCTCAAAATTAGTATAAAAAAATAAGATTAGAATTAGTGTCTTTAACAGTTTTTATATAAAAAATAATAATTATATATATATATATATATATATCATGTTTGTGTATGCATAATAAATATTACATTGTATTGCAGATGCCATTTTATGGCATTCGATCCCTAGATTTGTAAGAGAAATGTGAACTACAAAAATGATAATGACAGATATATATTAGGTGCTTGTGTAATGGAATATCTGTAAGAGCAGAAGCATTATTTTAAGATCCAAGATTTTATTCTTTGTTTTAGCACTAACTAATTGGATATGTATGATGACACAAAATTTTTGTCTCAACAAACTCTTATTTTATAATTTTCGGATGTGCTATACTAGAAAAACAAAATTGCTCTCAGGTTACAACAAATATATTGTTCGAGAAGAAGTTATTAGGTGACAGAAATGAAAATCGAACGAGAAATTTGGGTTTCTTATATTTTTCGCTTGCATCTTTTATTATCGTTTTCTATGATTTTGTCGTTTGCTTTTGTTCTCGTTTTCCAATTCTTGCCGGCTCAAGTTTCACTGTCGTTTTCAAACTGTGTCATTGTCCTTAACAATATTGAATGTCATGTAAAGACTTGTTCTTTTGTCACTTTGCCTGTCCTTAACAATATGAATGTCATGAGACATGTATATAAATAACCTCTTTTTTTTTTTTTTTTCCCCAATGTTTATAAATTTTTAAGAAGGTTATGCTTGTGCCTCCATTGAATTTTATAAAATCACAAGTCGTCCGTAATTAGTAAATAAAGTTCTAATTGTGCACCCACTAAAAGATAAATTCAATCTAGATCAAATCCATTGAAATAAAGCTCAACATACCAAATAATGAGGTGGGTGATACGTAGGAATGGATTGTCTATTAAAAATAATGTATATTATTGCCTCAGCTATAGTAGTTTTAGCTTCTTCTTCTTCTTCTTCTTCTTCTTTTTTTTTTTTTTTTTAAATCATTAATTAGATATGTATGATGGTTAAAAATTCAAATAAGAGGGAAACAAACATAAGCATGTCTATATATAAAATGTTGGGGGTTATTTACATGAATGTTTAAATTGTAGACTATGATTTAAAATATGTTCATTTCTTCTTTTATTTACAAGAATGTCTAATTTAATATTTATAAAAATTACGTTATCATTTCATCAATAATTGAATATAAACAAATAAACAATTGACAAAAAAGGAAAGAAAATATCTCTAAAAAATGTCAAAATTAAGCGAATCTTTTATTAAAAAAAAACATTTTACTTGATTTATTGTAGAAAAAAAGGATCATAACAGATATTAGTTGTATTATAAATGAAAACAATCATTATAATAAATAATTGGTCATAAAGATAAAATTCACAATGAATATATAAATAAAATTAAATAGATATTATACAGAAATATTAAATACTTTAAAATCTAAAAAGGACATCATAATAATATAGTACTTATCATAAAAAAAAATATATCATATTGATGTATAATCATAAAGAGAAAAAAAATTATCATAATGATATGGTAATTATCATAAAGAAATAAGCGATTCCATATGACATGTAAACTTTAGAGACTAACTAATAAAAAAATTCTAATAATAATAAATAAAATAAATTATCATAATAATATTACAATTATTATAAAAACCTAAATCATACTTAAAAAATAAAAAAGTTTTTTAAGAAACCTAAATCATACTTATGAAATAGGTTTATAAAAAACTTAAATCTTATTAACAAACAATCACTATAATAAAGAACTAGTCATTAACATAAAGATATAACAATGATGAATGAATAAAAAAAAATATTAATCATGATAAGATGATGTTAAATATAATAAAATGACAAAATAGGAACTATAAATAGTTATTTTTGTAAAAATGGACATTTATGAAATATTATAAAAAATTGGACATATTATCAAAAATGATTTTTGCCTAATTAAAATTTGATATTTAGAGCTTTACAAGGAAAAATGGAGCAAAGAATTAAAAATAAATAAATAAAAGTAATGTTTGTAGAGGAACATTCGGGTTGTATTTGTTTCATATTTTTTTTATTTTAAGTTTTTCTATATATCTATATATATATATATATATATATAAGACAATCCCATGAGTTTCTTATCCATTCTCATTCAATCACATGGGAATAAGTTAAAAAAAAAAAAAAAAAAAAAAACAGAACTCACACTAGGTTTAGGGAAGAAAAAAAAAAAAAAGGTTTGGTTAAAAACCTTATTTACTACAATGACATAAAATTGAAAACATAATAATAAAGAATTGAATTTGAACCATAACTTTTGGTTCAAACGTCAAACCTATGAATCAAATTAGGTATAGCATTATTCTTGTTGTTTTGTTACTCTCTCTCTCTCATTTTGTTGTCTTCATTTGCCTTTGTTTGTCTACCCCCAAACCCCAACACAAATTTACGTTGTAGTTGATATCTTTTACTGCCATTATAGATTGTTGCTTGAGTAGTTTCCTGCCGCTTTACTCTCTTGTCGTTTTTCATATTTTCAACCTTTTCTTTTGTCGTATGCCTCTTTGTTGCCTTTTTCTTTTTCTTTTTCTTTTTTAAGTTTATATTCTATCGTGGTTTCATTTTTGTTGTTCTAATATCTTGTTAGCGTTTTTCTTTTCTTTGTTTAAAGTCTACCTATCCCCCCACCTCTCTCTTTTTATTTAATTTTTTGGGGGTGTTTTTTCATGTTTTTTTCATCGTTTTAAAATCAGTTGTCTTTTTTTTTTTTTGTTACTTTTGTCGCTTTTCTTGTTTATTATCATCTACGATTTTCTAGTCGCTTATATCTTATATTGTCGTTTTTCATGTTTTGCCCGCCGATTTCAACTCTGTAGTTTGCGTTTCTTGTCGTTTACATGTTACCTTATCGTTTTCATTATTTGTCGTTGCTCGTCTTGTGTAGTCGTCCTATAATACTTTCGCTTAGACCTTTTAATGCATTCTATGTTTTTGTCTTTTACATAAGTTTTACTTTCCTGGTTGTTTGTCGTTTCGGGCTATTCTCTGTCGTTTTCAGTTTTTTGTCGTATGATATTTTTGTCCTCACGTGCCCTTCTTGTTCTTTAATCTTTTGTTGTCGTTTTTATTTATGTTGTTGTTTTCATTTCTACTGTCGGTTTTTTTTTTTTTTTCCTTCAATAATTTCCATTTCACGTTTTCGTTCTTGTAATACGTTTGAAATATGCTTTAAAATATATTTTTAATATTTTCGGATAGCACAAATGCTAAGAAAATACATAAATACACAAGTTATACATAAAAAATATATTATATCTTATATATCTTAATACCAAAACGAACTCATATGAAGTTTAAACATGTTTGGGATACCATCCTGATTCAAGTAAAGTTGATGTCATGACATGTTATTTGAATAGAGTTGAATATAATTATAAACATGTTAACATGTAGGTTTGTTGATCTCATTTTCATTAATAATAAATTGTGTAAAGTTTGTAAACAATCTAGGAGAATATATTATTTCAGCTTTTATGTGTTATGTTTTGTTTTATATATATTTATATATATATATATATATTTTTTTTTTATGTGTTATGAGATGTTATATTTGAATAGAGTTGAATATAATTATAAACATGTTAACATGTATTAACATGTAGGTTTGTTGATCTCATTTTCATAAATAATAAATTGTGTAAAGTTTGTAAACAGTCTAGGAGAATATATTCTTTCAGCTTTTATGTGTTATGTTTTGTTTTATATATATATATATATATATATTTTTTTTTGTAAGATAATTATAACATGTCAGTTTTCCTATCTCACCATTTATTTTTTAAGAAATGGAACATGATTATCGCATGCTTAAAAAGATAATAAGTGATAGAATTATGAAACTTTGAAAATTTTCAAACTGCATTTTGCACCAAAAATTTCCGATATTTCCAATGAAATTTCCAAAACTTCCTCGATGTTTTTTGGTATTTTGTAAAACTTACATCACATTTTACTGATATCAATATTTTTACCGATATTTTCATGATATTTTGACGGAAAATAAATTACACCTAAAAGATATTTTGGTATCCTTTAAATACGGAAATTTCGGTGAAAACTTCAGAAATATCGTGGATATTTGCTACCATAGTTACTAGGAAGCGTGTGTGATTTAGAAAACCATAAGTAGGAAACAAAATATAAGAAGAATGATATAAAAAGTCAGGGGTAGAGCAAGTAAAGTACAGTGTAAATGATATAAGAATTTAACGAAAAAATGATTAAAAAAAAAAGTGTAAGAAGGAAGGCTTAAAAAACAATAAAAAGCATAAGAAGAAGAAACGAAGTTGTAGTAGATAGTTTTCTTACAAAAACAATTAAAATAAATAGTATATTTTAAAATACTTAAAATAACAAATTTAGTAGGTAAATAAAAATTTTACTAGGTAAATAATAAATTTATTGAGTAAATCACATATTTACGAGATATAAATAAATCATATTTTTATTAAAAATTTATTATTTACTATTATTTGTCACAAATAATTTTAAAATATTTCTATTTACTTCAATTATTTTCTGAAATTTGTTATTTATTTCATTATGAAACTTAAAAAAACTTAATCGAATCCCTTTTAACTAAGTTAAAGAAACGGAACGAAACCCTTTTTGATAAAGATTAAAAAAAAAGGGACAAAATACTCTTACGAAACTATAAAAAAAAAAAAAAAAAAAAAAGCAAACCCTTTTTGATAAAGGTTTAAAAAAAGGGGGGACAAAACACTCTAACGAAACTCAAAAAAAAAAAAAAAAAAAAAAGCTTTTTTGAAACTTATAATCTCTCTTATTATTTACTAGTTATCAAATACGTGCAATGCACGTATAAAACTGTAATTGTAGTTTTTACAATATGTAATATAAACAACGTTATAAAAAATAAATAAATAAAAAATTAATTCAAAAACCAAATACAATAATAATTATCTAAATTCAAAAATTATATTTCATTATAAAATCATGATGACTTAATATTTATTATATAAAACACATAATAATATAGATTATTTTGTTCTTTCACAATATTTATAGTATATATTATGTTATCTAAAATCAAAATTTTATATCATTCTGTTGCAAATGATTATTTAAAATAACAGTAATCTGATAATATGTTTTTTTAAGACTGACCACAATCAATTAAGGATATTAGAATTACCAATGAAAAAGCTGGTATAATACAGACCTTAAGAGAGAAAATTTGTGACGTTGAGCTTCTAATAAGGAGGAAAAAAAAGAAAGAAAGAAAATAAAAAAGTTACAGGAAGAAGTATTAAAAAAATTGAAAAAAGACAAGTCAGAAATTTAAGAAAAATGATTAAATATAAGTAAAACAAAGTAGAAAGGGGATAAGAAAAAGTTAACGACAAAAAAGCAAAATATAGAAAAATGACAAGAAGAATCAAATAGTTTCATAAAAAAAAAAAAAAAAAAAAACCAACAACAACAACACTTAAACATTTTCCTAAAAAAACAAAAAAAAAAAAAACGCACTAATAAGGTGCATATTTTACAATCAAATTTATTATTCTGTTAAATGTTAAGGAAATATAATAAAATAGAAATTAATTTTCATACCAAAAAAAAGTAAAATAATTACATAAATATTATCCAAAGTAATAAAGTAGAAAGTTGAGAATCTCCTTTAATTCATTATGAAAACTCTAAAAAAAAAAAAAAAAAGTTTGATCATGTAACGAAAAAAAGAAAACTTATCATAATTAGATTTGATTATAGTTAACAAAATTAGAATTTTGACTGAAAAAGTTGAGATAGTGATTAAAAAAGAATATTTAAGAGAGAAAATGATAAAATATTGAGCTTTCAATAAAGAAATTAAAGAAAAAATAAAGGAAAAATAAAGTTCTACCGAAAATGTATGAATAAATTTAGGAAAAGACAAGTAAAAATTTGAAAAAATTAATAATAACAACAACTATAATAATATAATAATAATGACAATGATAATAATAATACTGATGATGATGATGATGATAAAGCAAAGTAGAAGAAGGTTGGAAGAAAAAAAAAAACTTGAAAAGAAAAAAGTAAAATAAAAACACTAAAAGTTTTTATAAAAAGGAAAAAAAACACGTAAAAGAAAAAAAAAATTAAAGATAAAGGTTTTTCATGAAAAAGCAAAAAGGAAAGGACAAAAAGAAGAAGAAGAAAAACGGTTCCATGAAAATGCAAAAAGGAAAAAAGAAAAAGAAAAAAAAAGGTTTTCCATGAAAAAGCCAAAAAAAAAAAAAAAAAAAAGCATCAAAGGATGCATTTTTGACTACCAAGAATGAACCTTGTAATCTTACGCACTCTTTCATATATGTATGTTTAGATGAACAGTGCAATCTTATGCACTCTTTTTTATATATGTATAGATTTGAAGATATTTGACATTTTGTCTTTTACTTCTTTTGTTGTCATTTTGATATAATTTGTCGTTTCTTTTGAAATATAGTCGTCAATTTCTATTGTTGTTGCCGTTTCCATTTTTGTTTTCGTGATTTTTTTTTTGGGCTTTGGTTTTCGTGATAGTTTGTAACTTCTCTATGTCGCTTTGAGTTTATTGCCGTTTACTTTCTCCGGCACACATTTAAAATTTCACTATTTGACTTAGTAATAACTAATAGGATATAAGCATAAAAAATTGAAAACTCACAAGTAATTGTGATGAACTCAGGTAGTGCAAATAATTTTCATGATTTTTTTCTTAAAAAAAAAAAGGTAATTATAACGGACAAAATCCAATTTGCAGTAGATTGCACGACAGGTATATGTGTTGAAAAAAAAAAAAAAAACTAAAATTTAGCTTACATCAATGCCCTGGCTATAGAGCCCCACCAAGGATTTAAAAAATAAAAATTAAAAATTGATGTGTTTATCTCGTAAGCTTTACATTTGCACATAAAAGAGTAAACGGAAAGAGTTCGTTAAGGACACCAATTCTAATATTAATTTTTTGAATATCAACACTTGTATCATTTTTTCATTAGTAAAAATAATTAATTAATATGATAATATTTTAACTACTTATCAATAAAATAATGATAACTCATATGTCATATAGGTTGATATTAAAAATTAGTATTAGAGTCAATGACGGAGCCAGACATTTTCATCATAGGGGCTAATACTATATAATAGATAATTAGAGGAGATTATGTGCAAGGTTTCGTTTTTAGGAGGGGCTATTATGAAATTTTCTTCAAAATAGTAGGGTATTTTTTTGGAAAAAGAAAAGAAAAGAAAAGAAAAGTTAGGGGGGGGGGGGGAGGGGTGTGGTGCTTAAGCCTCCCTAGGCTTTCTCTAGCTACATCCCTTATTAGAGTTGGTATTCTAACATTTTTCAAACAGAAAATACAGAGATAATTAGGCCCCAAAATGCCAAAATCTTATTTCCTAAAGTTTATAATTCAGAGAAACTACTTCAGATTGTGCTCTTCACCTTCTTTATTTTCTTCTTGTAAAGTTATATAAAATTACACAGCAACAGACTCTAACCTTATACTTAATCATCTGATACTGATAAGCACCTGAATAACATAAATTTAAATATCATTATACCAACATGGTACGAAAATTAACATTAGACCAATATGAACCAAAGTTAAATCAAAGTTATCTAAAATTTGTGTCATGCTAATAAAGAAAGAGGAATATTTACTATGTTGGTTAATAGATGAAAAAAATTTGGTCAAGGGGAGAATTGTTTGAGAAACTAACATATGGTAGAGAGATACATCACGGTAGGTTAGCTTCCGTGATTGCATGATTATGGTTTATTATAAAAATACTGTATCAATATGGAAAAGCCAACTAGAACAATTGCATTTCTGTAAAACTATTTTTAAGGGAAAACTTTTAGTTATCTAGCTAAATGGAAAAAAGAATATTTGATTAGGAATCAAACTTTAGAATAGTACAAGTAGCCTAGCATCCATTATTCTTCCTAAAACGAAAGGAGACATAAAAATTAAGACACAGTACCAGAGAAGTACAATATTTTTGTTGACCAAGTTGCACTTGACAAAAACATACGACCAGACTTGTTATGCAATATATTTTCAGTAGATCTTCAGATCGAAAAATCTAACTCAAGTATCGAATTTCGGAGCTAGTATTGGGCAAGAGCAAATAGACAGGGAAAAAGTTCACGAGTTATACATATATATATATATATATATAAATATGTATCAGCTCATGGCTTGGCAGAAAGAGACACAAACATTTCACTATAAAAGCATGTTTTTTGAACATGACACAGCACTGAAACAACAAACTAGCCTTTCTGAGATTTGACCAAGCCAAACTCAATCAAAAACCAATGGCATTTCACTCGTTAAGCTCTCTGATATTCCTCCTTTTAGCAATTCTAATGCTATCAGCTAGTTCAAATGCCGGCAAAATCGCGATCTATTGGGGACAGAATGGAGATGAGAGTACGCTAGCAGAGACTTGTGCCACAGGAAACTATGGCTATGTGAACATAGCTTTTCTACCAACATTTGGCAATGGCAAAACCCCGACGATGGACCTGTCCGATCACTGCAATCCATTCAGCAACGGCTGCACCGGTCTAAGCTCTGACATAAAATCGTGCCAAGCCAGAGGCGTCAAGGTGTTGCTCTCAATTGGAGGAGGCGAAATTAGCTACACTCTCGCCTCCTCCTCTGACGCCAAACGCTTCGCGACCTATCTTTGGAACAACTTCTTGGGGGGATTCTCGCCTTCTCGTCCCCTCGGGTCAGCAGTTCTGGATGGAATCGACTTTGACATCGAAGGCGGGACAAACAAGCACTGGGGTGACCTTGCAAAGCACCTCTCAGAGTTTAGCAAAAGGGGTGAGAAGAAAGTGTACTTAACTGCAGCGCCCCAATGCCCTTTTCCCGATGTTTGGATCGGCGATGCTCTTAAAACAGGCCTTTTCGACTACGTTTGGGTCCAGTTCTACAACAACCCTCAGTGCCAATACGCGCACGGCGATGTTTCTAAGCTTGGAGATGCATGGAAAACTTGGATTTCTAATGTCCCGGCAACGAAGATCTTCCTTGGCTTGCCTGCTTCGCCGCAAGCCGCAGGCAGTGGATTCATACCTGCTGGTGATCTGATTTCAAAAGTTCTTCCAGTTATTAAGGACACTTCCAAGTATGGAGGGGTTATGCTGTGGTCCAAATATTATGACGATAGAACTGGATACACCTCTTCCATTAAGAGCCATGTCTGATCAAAATCTTGTGATTTTCTTCTTTATATCTTTCGATATGTTGTGTGCTTTTCTACTCTCTCTAGATTTACTAGTCATTTGTTGCTATGGTTGATGCTCAAAAAGCATATGATGTTTAAGATTTTATTGCTATTTAATAAATCAGTTCGATTTCTTGATTATACTCTTATATTCATGCATGTTGAAACTTTACAAATATCATAAAATTTTGTGATTATTTATGCATTGCCATGGCTTTTTCGAATATTCAGATTCTCATTCTTGTATGGCTATTTAATAACTAACCCTGATCCATCGATTGTTCGATATGGGCTCCATGAGCCTACCAAGCACGCCATGATTCTTTGTATGACTCGACATTCGATTGATCCTTTGACACATGGTCGATCGTTTCTACTATGATGATACTCGAACAACGAAGTATCGACTTTTGGATTAACTGGCTACTACCGATCATGGACCATATTCTTACATACATATCAAATTTTCAGGGTTGTGAGAACAGTCCACTACTATCCTAGAAATCCGGATCCACTATTTTTCTTCAATTAAATAGAAGGAGACCTTAGACTTATGATTTTTTCTTCCTTTTATTTTTTAGCGAAGTACTGCTAAAATTCTGAGAGAGTTCTTGTATTTGTAACCTTTCATTAGTACACAGTAAAACCTTTAGACACTCATAGAAGATATAGCACATTCAAACGAACCTCCCCTGGTGTTATTGCCTTTTATTTATTTATTTATTTACAGTTTTACTTTGAATTTTAGTTTATGATTGTTTTATAATTCTCATTTACGATGTCTAAGAACCCTTAAAAATTCTGTTTGAGATGATCAATTATCTTTTTTGGATTGAAATTTTGATTGCAGATCCCAATATCTACAGTATATAAGTGCTAATATAAGAGGATAATATTCAACGATAATTGATTTTTGTTTTTTTTAGTGGCCTATGTTTGAGAAGGATTATTTTAAGATATATTTAAAACCCAAAAGAAACAAAGAAAAATACCATGTTAAGCAAACAATTGGGAGAATTCGTAGTTTTTTGTTCATGAAGATGCAATAAGAAGAGTTCCATAAATTGTATGTGGTATGTGCACGACTACATTAAACACCATTCACAAACAAGATGGAAAAGATGAAATCAATAGTGGCATAGAACTATTAAGACATAGAAATAGAAACATAATAAAGAAATACAAGTAAAAACAAGAACTCAGAAACTCGATATTTTCATTATTTAACAATCCACTCTCTTCTTAAGAATTACAATCTGTAAGATATTCATAGATATCTAAAATAACCAAAGATAAATCTAATTAAATTCTAAATAATCTAAACAATCCTAAAATATAAATCTAAACTAAAAATTAAGTAATAAAGATGAAATTTATCTTAATAAATAATCATATAAAGTTAGATTCAAATATCCTAACCTTGTTTTCTATTTCTATTAAGAAAAGGAAAAGGGCAAAAAAAAAAAAAAAAAAAAAAAGAATGTAATACAACAGAATTGGACGGAAAGTTCAAAGCAAAGCGCTCATGGACACATTGAAATTTTGACTTTATATGGTATTCATACCATCAAGAAGACACATATAATCCGAGGAGTCAAATCGACTATAAGACTTTTAGAAAGAGAAATCATAGTGGACATTACTAAATTATAACTTTCAGAGACAATTACAGATATGAAGAGAACTTACGCACTTAGACCATCTCCAAGCATAACTCTATTTTATATAGCTTTTGTACCGAAATAGTGCAACTTTAAATTCAAATCTAAAGTTTATCTTCAACCAATCTCCTCCAAATTTTACTCTAAAAGAAATATTCCCTATATATTCCTTTTTATTCTAACGACTGTAAATTACTCATTTAGTCCATGAACTTTTAATATTGTGTAACTTTGATCCTTGAACCTTTTTTCGTAACTGGAACTCCATTAAACTTTTAAAATATTGCTACAATAGTTTTTTTCGTTAATTTTAAGACGAAATCTATTAGTAATTTGATCAAAAAGTGGTGCTAACTATGAATTACGTCCAAAAATGAACGAAAATGTATATTGTAGCGACATTTTTAATAGTTTTTTATCAGTCCAACTCCAAAAAAAAGAATATGCAATGTCCCTAAATTGTTAAAATATTGTTATAATAGTCATTTATGTTCATTTCTAATAGAATCTGATAATAATTTGATCAAAAAGTGATATTTATTAATAGATTTTGTTCAAAAAATTAATATAAATGACTATTAATGTAGCAACATTTTAATAGTTTAGAGATATTACAGTTGCAAAAAAAAATTTAAGGATCAAGATTATACAAATTTAAAAATTTGGAAACCGATCTAATAATTTACCCATCCTAACTACAACACTTATTTTATTAAATGACTTGTATTGTTATAATTAAACAAATAAAAAGGAGATATCGGAACGCTATCTCCAACAGTGCTGTGACATTAATAGCGCAACGTCGTTCACAAACGGTAAAATAGTACTGTTGTTGACGTTTGGTCAAATTAGGCGGAGCGTTGGGGATCGTACCTATTTAAAAATGTTTTAACTACCCCGTAGCCAACTTGGCTAAGTTTTAAGCAGAAATACAGAACGTGACTAATTCTAATGGGATTTATATTAAACTGGATCATGAATTAAAATATTTAAAGCAAATATTTTAGCTTTCCTTGTTGGACATGAAAACGACATGATTGTCTGTCTAGTTGGATGACACATGACTTGTTCCTTCCAGCTTAAACAAAAGGAAATTTCCGCAGAACCACCCATGTTCCGTAAATATTTGTATTTGAGTTTGAATTAAGATTTGTAAGTTTAAATAGTGATTTTGATTAACTTTTTCATAAAAGACAAAAAACTTTTGGAGAAAAAGACAAAAATTAATTAATGGTGGTGATTTAAACTCACCAACCAAACGGGCCATTATGGCCAAGTATTGTTCCTCTACCTTTATTTTTCTTTTCTAGGGAAAATATCTCTTCCTTCTTAATAAAAAATTGATAAAGTTTGCCACGTCACAAACTGCAATTAGTTAGTATAGTTTTTTTTTTAATTACCTTTTTTTTTTTTTTAAGATTTGTTACAATTATGACTTTTGTCCATTATTTTGTATTTAGGTGCCTTCCTAAACATGATCTTTCTTTGGTTATTAAACTGGATTTGCCAGAAAGCAGCATTGTTAAAAACTTAGAAAAATCAAGTTCAAATGTGAAAGGTGAGTTTATTTTGTAGGAGATTCAGGTAGATTATTTGTGGAAATTGTGACCAAGCAATTAAGGTTATTAAAAAAAAAAAAAAAAAGAAAGAAAGAGGAAGGTATGTAAAATAGTTGATATGAATAAATTATGGGTGATTATACCATATAACATATTTGATAGATACTCATAAAATATATAGCATTTTTTTAAAAAGTTGATAGATTATAACATATTTTAATTGGGAGTGTCTGTGGGAGACCCTTTAGGGTCTCTACCGATACATCCCTTTTTTAGACCGTTCAGATTTAATCGATCAGTTGAAATGTTGTTGGAGTACCATACATATCATACACCTTACTCACATAATCTTTCCCACCCAAAGTCTTCTCCATCATCGGCGATCTTCTCGCCGCCGGTTACGGACGCCGGTGACGGCGACGGTGACTCACCCCCGACGTCGGCGACCCACCTCAGGCCCCCACCACCTGCCGGCCGCCGCGACCCCCTCTCACCCTCTTCTCTTCTCTCTCTTCCTTCCCTTTTCTCTTTTTTTCTCTTCTCTCTCCCATGGCCCTCCCCCGCCGGCCCCCAACCCGATGAGCCCCCCACTTCCGGCACCCCCTTCCCCGGCCTCCCCCACCCCTCGCCCCTCCGGCACACCCCTCCCCAGCCTCCCCCTACCCCCACCCCCGGCACACCCTCCCCCCCCCCCCCGACGACCCCTCCGACGAAGTGAGAAGAGAGAGAGAAAGAGAGAATACAGAGAGAAAGAGAGGGGGAGTCGCGGGTGGGGGTGTGGGGCGGGGCGGGGGCACCGGGCGGCTAGGGGTGGGGGGACGAGGGTCGGGAAGAGAGAGAGAGAAGAAAGGAAAAGAGAGAAAGGGGAAGAGAAAGAGGGCAACTAGGGGGGTCATCGGGGGGGGGTGCCGGGGGTCAGGGGGTGGGGTGAGGCCTGGGGGGGAGTGCCGGAGGGGCTAGGGAAGGGGGTGCCGGAGTAGGGCCCTCATCGGGCTAGGGGCCGGCGGGGGAGGGCCACGAGAGAGAGAAGAGAAGAGAGAGAAAGGGAAAGAGAGAGAGGGGAAGAGAGAGAGAAGAGAATAGAGAGAAAGGGGAAGAGAGAGAGGGAGGTCGCCGGTGGCCGGTCGGCCATGGGATCGGTGGTGGGAGGGCCGGAGGTGGATCGCCAGCGTCGGGGGAGTGGAGAAGAAAGAGAAAGGGGAAGAGAGAGAAAATGGTCGCCGGCGGCCGGACTGGGGGCCGATGGTGGGTCGCCGGCGTCGGTGGTAAGTCGCCGGCGGTGAGAAGATCACCGGCGATGGAGAAGACTTTGGGTGGGAAAGATTATGTGAGGTAAGGTGTATGATATGTATGGTACACCAATAACATTTCAATCGTTCGATTAAATCTGAACGGTCTAAAAAAGAGATGTATCGGTAGAGACCCTCAAAAGGTCTCTACTACAGACACTCCCATTTTAATTAATCTTTTAAAATAAATTTATTTATTTCCAAATTTATCCTTATTTCTCTCTCCTCACTCTCTCTCCCTTATGGCTCTCTCTCTCTTTTCTCCCTTGTTGCTCCATCACTGAAAGGGGTGCGTTTGCTCATGCCGGTGAATGAGGGCAGTGGCGATGGAGGACGCGGTGACGGACAACGATGGAATAGCTTGTATTTCTCTTCACGATCTCGCACAGTGTGTTCTCTATCGCATTTTGGAAGAGATCGATTCCCTCGAGCGGTGTCTCACAATTTCTCGGTCATCGGCTTTGGGTTTGGTGCTTTATTCTTCGTCTCCTCCAGCAACGATTACTGTGGTGGCGACTTTCCAACACATCCTCTCTTGTGATTCTCAGCAAGATTGTGAACTCCCTTGCAGATGTCGTAGTCTCGACAGATGTGATCTTGGAAAATGAATCCAGCAGGCAATGGCGGCGATCTCGGAATAAGAGTTGAGCAGGAGATGGCGGTGGCTTGCGAAGCCTTGAGCAATTTCCAGCGATCTAGCGATATCAGTGACAACGACAATGACAATTTGGAATTATGGTTAGGTTTGATTGAATTTGGGACTTAATTTATGACATTTTTGGGGTGTATTTTACAATTTAAAAACTTATTAAATAAATAAAAAAATATTGAATAATAAAATACTGATTTAAAAATTGGGACTTAATTTGAGACATTTTTGAGGTGTGTTTTACATTTTAAGAAACTTAGTAAATTAATAAAAAAAATATTGATTAAAAAATTATTTATTTATGAAAATCAATATTTTTACCTGTAAATATTTAGATTTAGTAAATATACAAAAATAATAATAATCAATATATTTACATTAAATATTTAGATATACTAAATATACAAACATTATTGTTCAATCCTAAAAATAAGAAACTGATATATGCATGTATTTACAAAGCTTTATACGTTTTTACCACATTTGCCCAAATTTACAAAAACTTCAATTCAGCCCCAAAAACATAAGAAAACCTAACCCCAAATTACAAAACCCTAGCCCTAAATTGAAAAATGCCAAATCAATTTCAACTTTGCTGAAGATAGCATCAACATTGTCGTCGTCGAACCTGACATCATCGTCGCTTGGGAGATCGTGACACCGTCTGCCGTCGAAGTTGCGATCTCCTCTCCCCATGATGGCCATCGCCACCATAAGCCGGTGCAGGAGACGACGTGAATGAAGATTGAGATAGAGATATTGTTGGGGTTAGACTTCATCTTCCCATCACACCGTTAACTTTCGAACATTTGTCGAACGAACGTTTGTCGAACGAACGATGAACTTTCGGATCTAATCTATAATATCTTCACATACTTGGGCCGGACCTAACTTATGATATTATTTTCTCATTTGCAAGTAATTATCGTTCGTAATATTTGGCCGGACCCAATTTACGACTTTAATTCTTTCCATTATGGATTACGATCATTCGAACTCGAACGTCGAACCATTCAAACATGATCGGACGTATGTCGAATCTATTGTAAGCCACGAACGATATTGTCGCAAGGTCCAGGCCTTGTTTCTTTATCTTCGTTCGTCGCTCGTCTTTGACAAAAACTATTAGGGACACTCCCCTTAACTGTCAAGTCCATAGTCAAAAATGACATGTCAGACATTTTATAAAAACTGACAATTACGTCATATCTATAACTGTTAAACCCACTATCTGTGAGACATCCCAATAACTGCTAAGTCCATATCATGACATGTGTCTCCAAAGACATTTCAGCGATAACCGCTCACCTAGAATTATGGGCACATACTCACTAATCTTTCTTTATAAATAGGGGAAGACCCCCTTCAGACAGGATCTGATTGTTTAATTCTGACTGACACTTATACTTATGCTGTCAAAATTCTCTAAGAAATTGTAACTTGCTATACTTGAAAAATATCCAGATACAGTTAAGAAATCGCATTCACAGTGAACATAGCACACAGTTTGGCGAACCTCTCTAAATCTTGATATTGTTGATTCTGCTATTATCTTACTTGCTTTATTATTTTTATATCGTATTGCTTTATGAGTTTGATTAACGATTTCTACGGGTCCAATTTATTATTTATTTCATTTCATATCATTAACTTCTATTAAAATTTGACCGTAGATAAACATTATCTATAGATATTGTGCAATCTCCAAAGATTCGCCATCACCCAGAGCTTCTCCGGGAAGGTAAGTTCGAGATCCAGCCTTGCAACAATGATGGCGACATCTCCGGCGAGGAGAAATAGATGGGGATAAAATGGAAATCTTAAAAAAAAAAAAAAATTGGACTAAACATATGCTATTTGATTACAATAATTTCATTTATGCTATTATTTTAAAAGTTTATAACTTAATATGTTATATTACCCATTCTCCCATAAATTAATGAATATTATCTATTTATTAAATAAATGGACCACACAAATATAACAACAGCCACATTTATGTACCCGCCTCAAAACTTGAAATTTAGGTTTTTGCATTTAAAATTACTTTGTAAGTTTAATTATGCCTTTCAATTAAGAAAAATTACAACTATATCCTGTTGTGATTATAAACTTGCTATTTTTATATTTTATGGAGAAAATTCTCTGACTCCACCTTTCAATATAATATACCCAATCCACGGCATAATTTCCTATACCCGTATTCAAATTATCTAGAAAGATATCCTGAATAGTTTGGATATGCATTAACAATATTAGAAATAATTACACAAAAAATATTTTTTTAGGACTTTATTTTAAAATGTGTCCATTTTTTGATAATATTACATAAATGTTCATTTTCATAGAAATAACAATTCATAGTACATATTTTGTCTTTTTGCTTTATATAGCATCATTTTCTCACATCATGGTTCTTATTTTCTTTTTCCTTCTTTGTTCTTCATTGTTGTATTTTTATGTAAATAACTAGTTCTTTATTATAGTGATTGCTTATTAGTCAGATTTAGGTTTTTTATAACCTATTTCTTAAGTATGATTTAGATTTCGTAAAAAACTCTACCTTTTGAGTATGATTGAAGTTCTTTATGATAATTGTGATGTTATTACGATATTTTATTTTATTTGTTATTATTGGAATTGTTTTAATAGTTAGTTTTTAAAGTTTAAAATGTCATATAAAATTGTTTTTTTTAATAATAATTACCATATCATTATGATACTTTTTTGAATATGGTATGTTTTTTTTTTCCTTTATGATTACTATATCAATATGATGTTTTTTCCTTCATGATCATTATTATATTATTATGATGTTTTTTTTAATTTTAAAATGTTTTAATATTTTTGTACAATATCTATTTAATTTTCTTTATATGTTCATTATTAGTTTTATTTTACTAACCAATTATTTATTATAATGATTGTTATTCATTTACAATATAACTAATATCTATTATGGACCTTTTTTCCTTTATAATAAATCAAGAAAAATAATTTTTTTCATTTTATACAAGACTTGTTTAGATTGAATTTTTTAGAGAGATTTTTTCCTTTTTATCCATTCTTTATTTATTTATATTTAACTCATAAAAAATAATATAATTTTTATAAATATTAAGTTAAATAATATTATAAATTAAAAAAATAAATATTTTTAAATTATAGTCTCAATTTAGATATTTATATAAATAACCAATCATTATTAGTCTCTGCTCTCTATTTACATATTCTTCTTCTGTCATGTCAATCCACACGGCCCACCAAGTAATCGTCGTTGCCCAACAAAGGGCAATTGTCTTGAGTGGCCAACCTGTGAGAGGTGACAATTGAATTGACCGAGATGGCACGGTGATAAAAAAAAAAAAATTCTATATAAAAATATAATTTCTATTAATTCATAAATTAAGATCAGTCAAAATCTCTAAGAGTGTTTGATAATAAAATTTCACTCTCATTAAATTATATTTTTTATTATAATTTTTATTTTTTTAAAAAAATTAATAAAATTTATAATTATTTTTTAAAAAATTAACTCAATTCAAATTTAAAAAATTTCAACTCATTTTAAATTTAAAAATTTTAACTCAATTCAAACTTAATTTATTCACGAAACACATTCTCTATCTATCGCCACATATATAGTCCAAATAAACTTTTATAACGATACTGAATAAACAATACGAGGACACTATTCTTTTTTTTCTTTTTTTGTCTCCATATTAAAAAAAGACTTGTGAGATATGATGTAGGTGGTCTACCGACTGGACAGGGTCAACTACTAACACTTTGGCAGCTAATTACTAGGTCTATGAAGACTAATCTCAAAACCTTATTTTCCCATCGCCGGATTTTCGTCACTTTCCACCAATGACCAAGTCACAATGACAACTCACAAACCACAAACCATTCAAAGTAGAGACGACAAAATATGGGGAAACAAAGGGCGAGGAAAAAAACACATAAAAATGAGAAATTATACTTTCTCAGATGCCTGTTGCGTCGGTCCACAACCATTTTTCACCATTTGACATTGACTAGTGGCAAAACAAAAGAGTGGTGTAAAAAAAACAACAGCAAAGATGGTATATTTGGTGTTCAAGAAAGAATTTCATGAGAAAGTGGAAAGTTGTGTTGTATCTTAGCAGGTTTCCTAGTCGTTAATCCACAACCCATTAATAGAAAATCAAATCAGATTGAAGATGAAGGAACTTCTCATCCACGGATTCTAACACAAAACGAAACTCATTATGGTTCTGTTTTCTCCTATTAAAGGACATGCTTTTTTGCCAACACCATCATCAAACCAACAAAATCAAAACTTATAGATACAGTCATATAGCTCAATTTGACAAGTCTACAACAAAGAATGGCCACAAAGTTGACAATTTCACTAGCATTCCTCACTTCACTTGTTCTAGCACTGCTGCTCAAAACCGAGGCTGGAGGAATTGCCATCTATTGGGGTCAGAATGGCAACGAGGGAACTTTGGCGGAAACTTGTGCAACCGGCAACTATGACTATGTTAACATAGCTTTTCTGCCAACCTTTGGCAATGGCCAGACCCCAATGATCAATCTTGCTGGCCATTGTGACCCCTACACCAATGGCTGCACTGGATTAAGCGCTGACATAAAATCTTGCCAAGCAAAAGGTGTGAAAGTATTGCTGTCTATTGGAGGAGGGGCTGGTAGCTACTTCCTTGCCTCTACTGAGGATGCTAGGAACGTTGCGAAGTACATTTGGAACAACTTCTTGGGAGGAAGCTCGTCGTCTCGCCCACTTGGGGATGCTGTGTTGAATGGTGTTGATTTTGATATCGAAGGAGGAACAAACCAGCACTGGAATGATCTTGCCAGGTTCCTCAAAAGATACAGCAAGAAGGGCAAGAGAGTTTACTTAGGTGCAGCCCCTCAGTGCCCTTTCCCTGATGCTTGGGTCGGGAATGCACTTAAGACCGGCCTTTTCGACTTTGTTTGGGTCCAGTTTTACAACAACCAGCCTTGCCAGTACTCCTCTGGGGACATAACCAATCTTGAAAATGCATGGAAGCAGTGGACTTCCGATATTCCTGCCAAGAAGATTTTCCTAGGGCTGCCTGCTTCTCCGGAAGCTGCAGGAAGCGGCTTCATTCCAGTGAACGACCTCATTTCTCAAGTGCTTCCGGCGATCAAGAGCTCTTCCAAGTATGCAGGAGTTATGCTGTGGTCTAAGTACTATGATAACCAATCTGGATACAGTTCCGCCATTAAGAACCATGTCTAGAAGCCTAAATTACTATTTCACTGTCATGCTGTGTGTGGGATTGTATTTCTTCTGTTTTTGTATTTCTCTGATGTATTAGAATTTACATAACTACGTTCTCTTATTGGTTGTTACCTATAATTATTCACGTCTATTTTGAACTTTTTAGAATCATCGAAATTTTGTTTCAGGTAATCTGGTAGAGGAGATGAGATTAAGAGCTCCCAATCCTCTGTTTTCAGTTTCTATACGACAATCATCGATTGCATTTCGCAGTAGATTTGTTAGTTGCATGGACCTCAAATACCAACCAAACAAAGAAACAATGCCCAAGAAAATGTAAACCGAACCAACATTGTAAAGCAAAAAACATAGATGAAATCTATGCAAGTACCGAACAGATTTCTATTAAACTCAAGCTGATAGTGTGTAGTAAACAAAAATGATAACATGTTCAAAGCCGCAACAAATTGACAGTCATCATCAGAAGTTCATAACTTATTAACGGGAAAAAAAAATGATCAACTACGGGGTAAAAAAAAAGGAACAAGATCATGAAAAGCATCTCCCTAATCTTGTGACTCGTCAACCGTGGGTATTAACAGCTTCCCAAACCAAGTTCTTGGGGACGGGGTTGGTAAGATCCCTAGCCTGGAGTGCAGCATTTCTGAGAGTCCTAATGGTGGAAACATTAGCATCCCAGAAGGACAAACTCCGATAAGGCAAATTGTGCTTCTTGCAAAGGTCCCTCACAATTGGGGAGATCTTCCTCAGTTGGCACCGTGGCAATCGTGGGAACAAGTGATGCTCAAGCTGAAACTGCAGCCCTCCATAGAACCAATCCATCCAAGGGGAGCAAGAGATGTCCAAGGTCCCGCTCGTCTGCTTCTCAAACCAGTTGTTCCCGCTCGGCGCACCAAGATAAACATCGGCCGAGAAATGGTTCAAGCAGAACTGGATGTGCTGAACCGATGTCACCACGAAGCTCACAACGACAAACATCACCCTCTCTGGCCAATTGGGCAGGCAGGAAACCAAAAGCAGAAGCCAAGTCCAGAAAAAGAAAATCCCCATTATGTTGAACGCCCTTTCGGGGACATTCCTCCGTGAGAACAACAGCAAAAACGTCTGAATAAACAGATTGATCCTCCCAAAACACATAACAGGGTAAAATGTATAGTGCTGGTAGCTAACCAGGAACCTAGACAAAGAATCAAACTTCAATTTCCTTCCATAAAAACACGACGTAATCGAATCGAAGAGGCGGGAAGAGACCGCAAAGACCGGAATGTGCTGAAGATCCGGATCATGGTCAAGGCTATTGCAGGCAATGTGGTGAGCATTATGAGTCCATTTCCACCACGCAATGCTGATCCCAGTGAAGCAATTCCCAGCCAAGAGTTGCGCAAGTTTGGTGTATCCACGGCTGGCCATGATCTGGTAATGGCCAGAATCATGACCAATATAAGCACTCTGAATCCAGAGAAACCCCAACAGAACAGCACAAGCCATATGGATCCAAAAGCTATCGTACCACAATACGCCATAAACAACCAAGAAAAACATAATGGCAACAGTAATAAAGGAGTACATGATTCCATGACCCTTTTTCTCGAACAACCCTAGTTTCGAAAACTCATTGTAGAGCCTCCTGTAGTCTTTGGAGACCTCTGAGACATGGAAATCGCTGAGGTAATAGCCTGTGAAGAAGCTGTCGAGTTGTTTCCAGGCAGTGCCTGGATGGTAGGCTATGAAGGCGTCAGTGGCGTCCTGACCAGCCAGATTCAGGAGAGGCTCATCCCCGCCAGGGTGATTCTTAATCCAGACAGAGATATCGTAAACCTTACCCTGAATAGAGATCCAGAGATCCCCAGGTTTGTTGTGACCTTTGAGCTCCTCAGAAGTAATGTACTTCTTCTCCTTGTTCGTAATCACACCCTCCATTCTGGATCAAAACAAAAAACCCAGAAAAACAATCTTAAAAAACCAAACAAAAACAAGAACAGAACAATGAGATCCACAAATCAAAAGCAAGAAAAAGTGCCCCCTCTGAGCGGTTCTTGGTAATGAGGCGTGTTTTTTTTCTTTTTTTTTCTGGTTTTTCAGGAAAAAAACGACAACCCCATTAACCTCAGGGAGGTCTTTCTTGTTTTGATTTGGGATTTTTTTTTTTTTTTTTGGTTTGTTCTTTGTTTTTGGGGTTTTCTCTGGTGGGTTTTTGAGCGAGTGTTTTTGGTTTGTTAACAGGCCTTTTTTTGTATGTGACAACGTAGGGGTTCTAATAGAAAAAAAAAGGGAGAGGTAGAATTTTGTGGAAACAGCGAAGCACGCGGTTAAACCCTCCGTTCTGAGAGGAAACAGAAAACCAGGGACGCGTTTGAAATTAGGATTACATGTGGGTCATTTTTAGCTTCTCAAAGTTTGTTGACAAAATCAGAATGCTGTGGGACCCATTTCTCAGGGAGAGCATCTATGACTTGGAGAAACACTGTATTTTGAGGCCAAAGATCTCTTAATTTTTAAATTTTTTGAATTATTATTTTTTTATTTTTGGGAGATATTTTTTTGGCAAACGCCAGCATGGTGGGCCTCGAGTGCCAACTGACTTGGATGCTAATTATATAATGGGGATAAACAAGAAATTTGGAGGGATATTCTAGAATATTTTTAAATCTTTTTCGTTTTGGATGACTACTATTTTTTTTTTCCCTATTTTGGGGAAGCTTTTTTATTTTTATTTTTATTTTTATTTTTTGAGGGAGGAAGCTTTTTTATTATTGGAGACGGATATTTTCCAAGTTTTCATTGACTCGTTACTCAACCCCAACTCTTTTTTTTTTTAAAAAACCCCTCCCCCAACTCTTACTTTTTCTTCTAGGAAAAATTGTAGTAGCTTTTAAATGAAAATATCCCCCTTTTTGGTTTTTTTTTTTTTTAAATCACTCATGTAGTATTTTTAATTGCATTCATAAATATCCCTGACTTTTTAAATTGGAAAATTTTAGATACATTCATTTTTAAGTTTTATCTAATCTTAATTTTATTCCAGATTTAAGTTATATTTGATAAATCAACTTCAATTTAAATTTTTTATATCAATTTTATCTTTTTTAAAAAATTAATAAAAATTATAATTAATTTTTAAAAAATCAATTAACTTTAATTTAAAAATTTATCTTCAACCGTAACACCAAACAGAGACTTAATATTTAATTACATTCATTAAAAATTAAAAAATGTGTCCATGTATTTTCAAATGTGACATTTTAGTTACATTCCGTTTTAGCCCATCCATTTCGAATTGACGATCATATATATATATATATATATATATATATATATTCTTATCTTGGTTTCTTATTCACAAAAAATAAAATGCTTTCTTTTGCCCCACTTAAAAGTATTCTTTTTTTTTTGTTTTTTGTTTTTTGCGCTTGAAAATGTCTAAAAGTCTAATTATGTGTGCGAACGTGTATTTTCATCTTTTTCTTTGTTTTTTTTATTAATGTATCTTTTATCTTTTTGACTTTTTGAAACTTATTATGTAACAAAAACTGACATACTTAGTACAGTTTTAAAAAAAATTCCTTAAAAAAAGAAAGATATCTTTGTCAATAAGATCCGATTTTAAAGTCTAAGGATCCATTTGATATACATATTTAACTCAAATTAAATTATATTTTTTTAATTATATTTTTGTTTTTTCTGAAAAAGTTTTTTATTTTTTTAAAAAAAATTAATAAAAATTACTATTTAAATTTAAAAATCTCAACTCAACTCAAACTCAACTTATTCACCAAACACCCCTAAAGAGTACAGGCAATTATATCAAACTAAGAAAAAGATAATAGGCAAACAAAAATCAATAAATATCTAACAAATTAAAATTAAACTCGAATTTTATAGGATCTGCTTTTTTGCTTTGATTGTAATAAAGACTTTGATTAATTAACTCCTAAGAAAAAAACAGTCGTGACATTTTCTTCTCCGCCACTTAATACACGTTCCAAATCTTGCAGTGGAAAACACGTTTTGCCAAATCACCCAACGGCCGACAAACAAACTTGATTGTTTTTCTTTTGCAAATTTTATTTTTATATTATTTATAGGAGCTGATTGATACCAGAACGGAGAATAGTCCATGAAAGTCGAGACTTGCGATCTATTTTTGAGAAAAAGAAAGCGAAAAAAGAAAGCAGAAAAAAGAGATGAAATAAATTAAATAAATAAATAAATTTTTATTCTGGAAGCCGACAAAGCCCTCGTCTCCACACCTGCTCCGCAAATGGCAACTGATGCTTCCTCGTCAGAGTTCCGTCACACCAACCTTGACAACCGTTCAAGTTTTAGGAACTTGCCGCCCTGGCACCTGGACCTCGAATTTCTCTCTTTTTTTGTTTTAAAAGTAGCTGTTCGTTAGTGTCGTGTTAAACAGATAAACAAAGACTATTGGGATGTTTGGTTCTCCATCTTCTTTTAAATTATATTATATTTTTTTTATTTATTTATTTTTTTTGAAAATTTTTTTTATCTTTTCTAAAAAAGTCAAACAAAAATTACTATTTAAATTTAAAAATCTCAACTCAACTCAAACTCAACTCATTCACCAAACACCCTCTATGTATGGGGTTAAGTTTAAATTTATATTCATTAATTTAATTTTTATCTTTTTTTTAAATCAATAAAAATTACTATTTAAATTTAAAAATTTTAATTCAAACTCAAACATCAAACACCCTGTTTAGTTTAATAAATTTTTTTTAAAAAAAAATCATATAACGATAATACGATCATTATATAAAATTAATATGATGATTATATAATTGTCACGTAACAAGTAAGAAAATTATAAATTTATGGAGTTTAAAATCATAAGAGTAAAAATAATACATATATATAAATAAGAGATTAATTATATAACACTCACGATTATATAAGTACAACAAAATAGCAAGTGTTTTGTACATATATAATAGACACATAAATTTTAAAAAAATATCATGTTACGGACATTTGAGCCATCATATGATGATCATGATAGTTCGGACAAAAGGGTAGATTTGCTCGTTTACATATATGCTCTTTTATATGTAGGTAATAGATAAAATGTAAATCTCATCATGATAGGCTTAAAAAGGCAACAAAATCTTTTAGGCCATTTGGTTGTTTTACTTGAGTTGGAGAAATTGAGTAATTTTTAATTAGAGTTGAGTCGGGTTTTTAAATTATATAGATAGTTGAAAATGATTCATTTGTATAAATATATATTTAAATTGTAAAAAGTGTCAATAAACTTCGTGTTCGCAACAAAAAGGGTCTTAAAATATATAGATGAAACCAATTTTAATTTGGATTTGTTTTACTTTCACGAAGGATTGTTTCTTTTCGCTTTTAGTTTGTTTTTGTTTTTGGTTTACCATCTGGCTGGATTAGGGATTTTTTCTTTATTTTCTTTAAATTTTTTAATACATTCGAAACGAGACTTTAATTACTTCTTTTCAATTTTCATTAATGATTTTACTAACTGAAAATGTTCATTGTTGCAATTCGTGCAATGTGACATGCTCAAAAGTGAAAACTTAATGACCTTTCGAGACTACTGCTGAATATAGACAATAGTTCTTCTTCCATAATCTTCTTAGCATTTCTCACACCCCCGTTTGGGGGCACTTTTACAAACAGTGAAACACCATCTAGTTTGTAAACGAGTGTTTGGGAAACTTTGGGGTTTACCAAAGTCTTTATTAAAATTTTACTATTTCACAATTTTTTTAATATAAAAATCAACAAAAACATGTATTTTAAAATATTTCTTTTATTTCCAATTATTCTTCCATTAAATATTAAACTCTAAAACAACTTTTTTTTTTCAAAAGTTTTTACCCCAAACCTACATTTCCAAAACTCTCCTCAACTTCAAAAGTCCCAATGATAATAAAACTCTATCTCCAAATAGTTGCAGACTTTCAAAATTTGAGTTTTTTTGAAAATGAAGATGAGAGATTTTGAAATGTGAATATTGAAATTAGTTTTACTTTTGAAGCAAAAGATAATTTTTTTTTTTGAAAACCTCCGTCTGGATTATTGTCCCAAACGGACCCTAATACATAAGAGCTAGCAGTTAAAATTTTGGAACAATAAAGTTGGCATAAGTCGTCAAATTTTTGCACAAAAAAGATTAGTTCAAATTTCAAGGGTTTTTCCGTTCTACGTATTTCTGATGGAAAGTTTTCTTGACGACAACCTTAGATTCATTTGATTTGTGTATAAATATGTTCAAATAAGCTTTTAATTTAAGTTGCTTTGCCAAATATGACCCCCCAATATTAGTTTAATTGTATCATGATGGATTTTGACTGTTTTCTTACTAAAAGGAGATGAAAAACCAGATTTGAAATGGAAGTTTAATGTGGTTAGATGATTACATTAGACATAATTTTAAATATTAATTTGCTATGGTTTTGATGAATCGAGGAATCCTTCCACAAATTGGGACATCGAACTCACCAAATTTTTTTTAAGTTCATATCAAGTAAGCAAACTTGTTTTGGAATTTAATTTCTTGTATTTTTACAACGTGGAACTCAGATATTTTATTATCTTTAAAACTTGTTCTGCTAATTTTGATCATTTTACTTTTTTTTAGTAAGAAATTTGTATTGTACGAAAAAAGTTTAGATACGTTAAACAGTTTAATTGGTACTCTTTATTCCAGTGAAATATTCAGATATTCTTTACCAAATGGTACAAAAAAAAAAATTTTTTGGTTTTTTTTTTTTTTCTGGAACAATTTTGAGATGTACGATATATCAGTACTTGAATGAGAATTTAGAGGTTGAACAAGCAAAAATATGACAGACCGCCATACCGGCACGGCACCGACACCTGATCACCATGATAAGGTCTCTTTCAGAATTAGATATAAAAATGCTTTTGGAAAGTCTCCCGTTTGATCATATGAGAAGAAAGTTTCATAAAACCACCCTACTTGAATAAAGAGCACAGTTGGCCATTCGTAGCAGGCCATGTGTAACGAGAGTTACTTGGAGCTGTAAGTTCCAGTACAAAAAAAAAAAAAAAGGGGCTTGATTTCATCACAAGTTAAAGATATCCAATTGCTATGTGACACCTGTTATCGAATTATTTTATGATTTGAGTGCATTTCTTAAAGCTTCACAAGTGATATTTATTGTGATGCAGATGATCACACACTGAAAGGGAACTAATAGAAACTGGTTCGCTGTGGGCCGTCAAGTTCTTATCCAACTTCATGAACACTGGTTTAAATACATGCGATACACGTATTTAGGTGTAATTGAAATTTTTATAATGAAGAACGTGATTTAATATTCTATCTTAGAAAGACGATTATCTTTTTTCTTTTTAATAGCAGATGAGTACTTTTTTTAATTTGACGATAAGTCAATTATGATTAAAATATAATAATACTAATAATAATAATAATATTTGTTTATCACAAAAAAGAATAATATAATAATAACAGTTTTAAAACATGGTTTAGTAGCACATCCTGGTTAGGCATGATGTGAGCCCATCTGGCTGGGACAGGTCTTGACCTTTGAGAATTCAAGCCTGGACTTGATTGTCATAAACAAATGAAAAAATATTGTCATAAACAATATTTAGGAGTGGAGTTGAAATGTTATAAATTTTTAAGATATTCAAAAAAAACTATAAATTTTTAAATCTGTTCTATATATATGATCAATTTTGTCCTTCAATTGACCTTTTTTTTCAATATTAATTATAGTGCTTATTATAACCCGAACACCCCCCCCCCCCCCCCCACCCAATTTAAGGTATAAATTTATATTTGTTGCATGATTTAAAAACATTCTTTTATGATAAATTTATCATGTTTAAATTAAAATTTAATATGAAAACAATGAGAAAAGGCATAATAACAAGTCTAATACTTTAGATTGTTATCATATATTTCCATGTATACAACCATAATTACATGTCTATCATTATACGTTGTTTTTTATAAGAAAAAAATGATGTGAATATAACGAGAAAATCCATAATAACAAGTTTGGTATTGTACAACGAGATAATAACATACGTCCAAAATTACATGTATATCATTATATAATAATATATATACAAACATAATAATACGTGTAAACCCACAATAACGTGATTAACATTATGTAATTAGCATTTTGGTGATGTAACTAAAATATTAAGATAATTATGTCATTGTAATTAGGATTTCATCATTCCAAAATTATTCGTTTATCTTTTGTTACATTTCAACTCTAATAACTATATTTTGTTATTTCGCTAAAAACCCCTAAATAAATACGACTTTATGTCTCCGTCTTTGTTGTAAATAACTTAATAGAATCATTCACAAAGATTAACAAAGAAAAGAAAATCGACTGATCTACTGAAGATGACAACTTATACTCATCTCAAACCATACCAATACAGGTGCACTTGAACCATTGCAATACTCATCTCAATACTTCTTACTTGAGATACTAGAATCTATCTATTCAGCATGACGTTACAAAATGATACGTGGATAAATAACCCTTTTTTCTAAAGCATTTTTTTAATAAATATCTCAGGTTTTGATAGATTAAAAAAAATCAAAAATTATTTAAATGATCATCATGATTGAATACTTAGTAGACATAATAATGTGTTTTAATTATGATCAATTATTGGTTGACTGAATGGATAAGTTACTGATTAATCAACATTTTAATAGTTACCGATTATTTTACTAAAAAACAGGGGGGGGGGTGCACATTTTCCTTAAACAAGTGTCCAAAGATAATTTATCCTCCTAATTTTTCCTTGCAACAATCAGATGCAAGGTTAGCAGCACTAACTTCAGGGATGGAATATAAAAGTTGAAGCTCAAAAATTTGTCCTTCTTTGCAAGTTTGTATGGAGAGATGCCATCAAGTTTGTGTGGCAAATCACTGAAAAAGAGAAGATACTGCTTCAAAAATATAAGAACAACTGAGAATCAACATAATAATAAGCAAGGTGGCGGTGGAAACTCTTGAGTCGAAAAATTGCACGTTCTTGATTAAATATATCATGAAAACTTTGAAAGGCGCTCATTGGTGCACATGAAGTCCTTGTTATGAAATAAACATGTAAAGACTGTGAGATCAACCAAAGTCACCAACGCTTAGGTATGAGATTTTAACTTCTTTGATCCCACCTCGGTTGGGTTATAGAAAGGACAAGTATTTGACAAATTATAAGTAGAGCTTGTGCCTTTTTGTTTATGCTACGGAATTTTTCCATTGTTTCGTTCTTTTATGACAAATTCTTAAATTTTATTAGACATATGGCAACCAATTTATCACGAAGAGTTCCAACAGGTAAAACATGTCTACGAAGACAAATTAGATCTAGAAACAATAAAGTATTTGGCTCGGGATTTCTTTCGTTGATGATGATTGCTTTGAATACAATACACGAAAAGACAACCTCTTCTGCTACCACAAATAAATTACCTGCTTATCATGAAGAATACTTATAAAATTTAAAAACAAAAGATGTCACCTTGAAATTGTGGAAGTCAAATACTGATCTTTTCCCAATACTCTCTATTATCGTTCATGACTGACTTCTATTATTAATAATTTAGAAAAATGATACGAAATAGAGTGACAGAATGGTAATAACAGATACAACAATGATATAAAATTAGGGTGTTTTTTTTTTTTTTTTTTTTTTTTTTTTTTTTTTTTTTACAGGAAAGTGAGATGTCATGTGGTAAAAGGAAAAGTGAAAGTGACACAAAAAGAGTGACAGGTCAACAATCTCTTTACTAAGTTATGTTTTTTCTTATAATAGCATTTTTTTTCTTACCAAGATTAAATCCCAACAGGTTTTGTTTGGTAAGTTGATATTTTTTAATGTGTATTATTTTATTAAGTGTGCTTTTGGTATACTCATTTGAAATGGAATTTTTAAGTTAAATTTGATTGACTTTTCAAAAACTAGTTATAATTCTTGTTAACTTTTCAGAAAAAGTCAAAAGCACAAAAACTGAGATAAAAAACTTAGGTTTCGAACTTGAGAGCCAAACGAAAACTAAGATTCAATTTTGCATTATATGCAAGGTTTATATTCTTGTTTTTGTTGTGTATTTGCAATGGGTCTGACAATTGTACATCAAGAGCACAAATGGATATATCAATTCTAAGAAGACAATCCAAGTTTCAAATTTGGAACCTAAGATCCCAAATGCCCATTCTTATTGAGCTAGACCTAACATGAATTATTTTAAGCAAAAAGAACAATTCAAATTTAAAAAAAGGAACGTGGGATGTCGATTTTATTTTATATTTAATTTGTTTAATTACAGGTATTGTGATAAGATTGTTAGAATACGTAAGTATCAATTTGATAAAGTAAAAAAGTTGACACTAGTAATAGAATGATTTAACAGATCCACAGAGAACAGGTGATAAGAAATAGGAATTCTCGAAATGACAACTTGAAATCAAGCTCTAACTATACAAACACTCAACGTTTATAAATGTAATATTGCAGTCATCTAAATACCGTGTGTTTGAATCTATATGGTATTTTATATGACATACAGCCTATACAGCTCATGCTTCGACTAGTTAAGAGCGGAGACAAGGAATTGAGTGACATTAACAGGTCAATATATATTAGCCCAAAAGGCTAATTACTCGACTCAAGTACAGCAGCAGTTTTTGTCAACTCACATAATTTTCAACATTCTAAACAGTCGAAACTGATGCAGAGTTCTAGCTCGATCTTTACTCAACCATGGCATGGCGTCACCAAAATTTCGATGCAAGTTCTGCAATACTAACTTCCCTTTGATGATGAAGAAGAGGATGAAGTTTCGAAAAACGTTGGTTTTGGGGTCGAGGGGCAGCCAAGAGATTGGATTATATCCTCTACACCCAGAACCTTGAACTTCGGACGTGAATTCAGAGCAATGTTGTTGACTCGATGCTCGAAAATCTTCCCTTTCTTGTCAAGCTTGTAGATGGAGGTGCCATCAAATCGACCTCGACTCTCCCATGGAACTCGTGGGATTCCATGGACAGTCCATCGAACCATTATGACATTCTCCACGGGCTGCCACACGTTGCTGATCTCAACCCACAAGCCCTTAAAAAACATTCTTCCGTTAAAGCGTAGAGCCCAGAAGATAGACTTATAGTTCTCAATACCCACGAAAGTATTAAGAGGGTCTTTAAACACAATATCATCCCTACAGAGAATACAGAGGCGAAAATTAAAATAAACTTTAAAGAAACTTGAAGCGATATTAAAGCTTCTCTGAAAAGGAAACGGGAGATAAATCACACGAAAATTGATTTAGATCTCATATTCATGAAAGGGACGACATAAGCAATATTTGTTAATCCAAACGTCATCCAAGAGAACCTAACTCAGTTCCATATGAAAACCTTAATTCCCTATGCCTATAGCACACTAAACAAGTCTATCCACAACAATGACGACAACACCTTATAAAAGTTCAAAAGAACCAGAAAGCACCGACCACGGTATACCTCAGGCTCATCACCATGGGTAAAAAGTTAGAACAAATAACATTTGCGTTCACAACAATGGTGAAACGCTTATAATACTAGAACTCCTGCAATATCGAGCTGTTATGCACTTATAAAATTGGTTTATCCTGCAATAGCAAATGCTAATCACAATAAACACTTCAAAGAAGCAAGTTTAATAATTACTAAAGCTGAAGTCAATGAGGGCAACACTGTGAAAAATTAAAACCTCAAGCTCAAGGACGGGGTCGTCCGCTAAAAAGAAGATTACGCAGTTCTTGTCATCTTGATAACATTTACAAAATCTGAGAACCTGCCTCTTGAATTATCCAAACACCAACATATATATCCTAATCTATATGAGTGCCCTGTCAAAGAGACAGCGCCAATTCTCTAACATATCTATATCTATACCCCCATGACATGCAAAATGAGACAAACCAAACATACTTAGAATCAGTAATGATATACACATGGAGAAATCTATATGATCAATATGTGTATACTTGATTGAGTATACACTCAGCTCGATATCTCCAACATTTCAAATTTCAAATTTCTCTACTTTGGTCCGCCCAATTAAATGCAGTGCAAATTTTCTTTAGGAACCCAAGTTTCCGAGTTTGAAAAATGTTACTTCCTCTAATACTTTCTCATCAACCAAACAGAAGCAAAATCAAATTTCAAATTGCTAATAAATAATCCAATATGAGTATACTCTGATTGAGCAAATACATGGAGAAATCTATATGATCAACATGTCTATACGCTAATTAAGAATACACTCAACATGTCAAATTTTTCCAATTTCAAATTTCTCAACTTTGCACAGTCCAACTAAACACAATTCAAATTTTCTTTAGGAACCAAAGTTTCCAAATTTGAAAAATGTAACTTCATCTAATACTTTCTCAGCAACCAAACAGAAGCAAAAATGAAAACGAAAGTTTATTCTCTTTCTTCTGTAGCAACCGAAACCCCAAAAAACACGGGAAAAAGAATCAAAACCTGAAAATATCAAAGCTAAGCTCTCTGTAGAAAAGCTCGGGAAAATCCTCTCGGAGCGTTCGGATCGCGTAACCCATATTCACATAGTAATTCTGCTTCTCTTCCTCCTCTTTGCTCGGCTTCGAACTTTGCTTCACGGGAGCCGAGAACTGCCCGTACAGCCTCAGATTCTCATCCTCTTCCGAAACTCTAATTTCGTAGTCCTTAACTCTAGCACAAACACTAACCCTAAAATTCGACCCAAACTTCTTACCATTCGTCAAAATTTTTATGCTTTTGAGCTTTCCAGAGATAGGATTCGGGTAACAGAAGACCCTAGAAATTTCCGGTGACGGGACGAGAAGGGCCATGAGGGAATATTTTCCAGACTTTCAGTGGAAATTTTGGCTCAGAACAGGTCGGCGAGTGCCATTTTTTTTTTCTCGGGAAAATGGGGAGGGAAAATTATCCTCTTTATTTTCTTGGGGATTTTCTTGGCTGGAGAGAGAAGACACGGTGGTAAGGCCAGAGAGAAAAATCAGTTTGGATAATTGGAATTTATCGGGTAATTAAAATTGGGAAAGAAAATATTTGATTGGCTAGGCTTTGGTGTACACGAGCGCGCCATGAGCGCCGATATAGTAAAAATGGAGCGTTTTTATGGTGTGTGTGAGACCACAGATATCAAGCTACGACAGCTCATGACCACCCTTCATTATGGTGATTGAAATCTGTCACTTTTTCTCAAAATAGTATCCCCTTGGATATTGTATATTTACGTTGCATCGAGGATGACAATATTTTCAGCGATGATAGAGCTTAACAGGGATTTGTCCCGAATGGGATAGAGATGGAGGATAAAATTTAGGGATGATGATGGGAATATAGATTATTTTTTTATTCTCGAAGATTAGTGGGACGGGGACGGAGAAAGCATTTCCCACCCCCAAATATATCACGTACTCGTTCCAATATATATGTGTGTGATTTCATATATTTATAAATATATAATATACAATACAAATTATTTTTAAAAATGAGTGGATCAATTCATAGAATGAAGATTGAAGTTACGAGTACCAGACAAATAAGGAGAATTTTATGTTTATTTTTTATAGTTTCAAGCTTATTTATCTTAAGTGTTTTATGAAAGGTTTAGTTTTCAGATATTGTAGTTTTGATGAGATATTTAATAGCTTTATGGTTAAGACTCCATTTTGCATATGTTTTGAATTTAGTTTGTTTACAAAATATTATTTGATTTTTACTAAAGGCATGTTTGGGGTACCATCTCCAAATATCATTTTGCCATCTAGATTTTAAATATCCAACTCTATATCAAACTTTCTCTCTCTTCCATTTTCAAAAAACAAAAACTTTAAAAGTCTATAACTTCTCATTCAAATCGGAAATGAGATAATTTTTATGTCAAAATACTCGTAACGACAAGACAAACAAGATAAGATCCATTTTAATTTTTTGTCCTAAACACATTTCAAAATTTTGCACTATTTTCTATATCACATAACTTTTTCAAAAATTTTCCCCTTTAACACATATTTTCATTATAACCTCCAAAATATCATATTCAGATGTTACCCTAAACGGGCTCTATATTTATGGTGCATATAAACTTTTATTGTTTGTTTTTACTTTATTGTATTTTCAAATATTTATTTATAATAAATAGGAAACAGGAGGGGTATGGGAAAGCCACTCCGAAAGGAAATCCTCGTCCCCGGCCTCGCTTATATTTAAGTGAGGATGGGGATGGGGATATGGATGATTTTGGGGGTGAGGATGGGACGGGAAAGCATTCCTCAACCGCACCCCACCCCGTTGCCATCCCTAGTTGTATTACATGCACCTCGCCCTGCTCCGCCCCGCTTCGTTGTCATCTCTAGCTGTAACACACGTACTTCGTATATGTGGAATAGACATGCAAAGTAAAAGTAAAAAAGAAAAATATATAATAATAATAACAACAACAACAATAACATTAATCCACGTGAAAATAATGTGACTATCACGTGACAAGTAAGAAATACATGACCAAGCTCTTTTAAATATAGACAAGAGATATATATGTTTGGATCACATGTCCATTTTCAGAAAAGAAAATTTTCTTATTTGAAATGAGAAGTCATTCATTTTGAGAATGAGATTGTGTTTGGATGTGTAAATATTTTCTTGCTTGAAAACAAAAAATTGTCTGGAATGAGAAAAAATGATATTGGAAATAGTGCACTAGCTGGAGATTTTAAAAAGATTATAAAAGGATTCCAAAATGGTTCTATACAAAATAAGTTTTCAAGTGAGATAACTTCCATTCTGCTAAGTCTTATTTTGAATTTTATTTATCTTTTAGGATTTTGTTCTCACTCAGATCATGCACTCTTTTTTCTTTGTGTGGATACTTTCCTTTCAGTTTTTTTTTTCCCCACACAACGGTTTTATTGAGGCTTCCTTCCCGGGATTAGATCTTCGATGTATGAATGATAATAGTCCCCGCGGAGATGGGATCCCATGTGGATCCTCCCGAACGGGACAGGGATGGGGGACAAAGTTTGGGGTCCCCGCCCACTAAAATAACCAACAATGAAACTACAAACCTCCAGCATTCTATGGCACATAAACCGCGACATTCTTCAATATGCTTTTGGTCAACACGTTTTACTATCAATTTTATGCAACGCGAAAATGTGCATGAAAAGTAGCATGACCAACCACGCTTGAAGATATCTTGGAGATCGTGTACGGCGGTTGAAGCAAGATCTTGAGAATATTTGAGCCGGAGCCGGAGCTGGAGGAGGAGGGATGATCTGATATTGTAGTTGTGTGAAGATTATTGACTTGCATAACCATTGACCCAAGTAGCACAACTACGTACAATCATATGGGACACGTTAACTATTCTCGTTAATAAATCTTGCATCTAGCTAACTTTCTTTTATTTAGATATTCTCTGTTTTTTTTTTTTTTTTAGATTCGTATTTGTACACCTAAATATCAGAATATATATATATATATATATATATATTCACAAATGGTATCCATAAAGATCTTGAATCATTCTTTTTTTTTTTTTTTTTAACTATTCGAATAGTGTTAATTAAGTGTAAAAAAAAAAAAAAACATCCCAATTATATCAGTATATCTAGTTTCTTGTCTATTGTGGGTGCCAACTACTTACGGAAAGAGAATAGCTATATATAAAAATATGTATATACATACATACATATATATTAAATATTTAGAGTAGAACAACTGATTTGTTGTCCATTTTTAGGTTTTTTTACCAAAGCTTCCACTAACATTTATTAAAATAAATAAAGGGCAAAAAGGAAAACAAAAACAAAAAGAGAGAGAGTCTCAAAATCTAGCCTCAAGGGTAATTAATCAAACATTACAAAAAAAAAAAAAAAAAAAAATCCTTCTTAAAAGCCAAATGAACCTTAAATTAGAATAATTTAATATATCTTGAAATCCTTTCTATTTTAAATTTGAAGTTTGTAGGTTTTTTCTTTTTTTGCTTTTTAATTGATCGATTATGTCTCCTCACATGTTATTGGAGTTCATCCAATTGCCTCAAAATTTGAAATCACAATCTTCTTTTTTTTTTCCCCACCTCTACAAATGTGTAATTATCAAGTTCTTTCATCCATCAGTTGTTTTACTTGTTTTTGCATATATTTAACATGCGTTTAAAATATGGGTTTGAGATGAAATTTTTAGATTGAAATTGATTGATGTTGATGCCGAAAACGCCTCCGACAGCAACACCCAATGTGGTCAGATGGTCTAGTCGGGACTGGCCAGTCGTTCCGCCGTCGGTCACCTGCAAAAGAAGAAGTACCTCGAAATGATGGGGACACCGGTGTGGTGTCGGCCATGGACACTTCGATGCTTAAGTCAGTTGGCGAACTGATGAGCGAAGGGAGAGGCAGAGCTTTGGCAACGCAAAATGACCATACTTGAATTTGTGAATTCTCCTTCTATTTATAGGCGCCTCCCACGGGTCTGGACGCTCAGGGCGACCCAGCCAGGTCGACTACCTAGGACTCCTAGTGACCGGTCAAGCCTTAGACTTGTAGGTGCTGGAGGTCCAATAAGCCGGCGCCACGTGTCTCTGACCCGGCATAAGGAGCAGTAAGGTGGCTATCGCCGTTGCCAGCAAAGGGGCTGTACCTGTCAGAGTGGGTGACGATAGGTGGTGATATGACTTGTATCAGTAGTAGGTGGGCAGCGTCTACGGTTGGGGGATGTTGATGTGACTCATGTCAGACGGGATATCAGGGGAGCGTGGTCCCGGAGGACTGAAGTTAGCCGGGGACGTGATCAGTCGAACACAGTACTCGGAGCACTGTGTGGCACGGGGTGTTCGGTCAGACTCGAGAGCGTTCCATCTGCTCGGATGGATGTCTACTCCGAGAATAGGGGTGTGGTCGGCCAGCAGGGATCTCGGCCGACCAATGGCTTTTGACGACTTCTTCTCGATAGGAGTAGACAGGCAGATTTACTGTTGTCACTGGTACTCGGCAAGAAGCAGTGTTTTCTGGTCAGAGTGGATCGGGACATCAACAATTGACTTTTTAAAAAGTAGTTATAATTTTTGTTGACTTTTTAGAAAAAGACAAAAATAAACCTAAAAACTTAAGATCTACGACTGCGAACCAAACATGCCCTTAGAGAAGTCCCTTCATTCATCAGAGTTAAATATGTTAACAATCATATAGAGTACTGTGACATTTAGAGCCGCTTAAAAACTAAGGTGGCTTTTAGGATACGCAAGTATTGAGTGACTATTTGAAATCATTAGTTTTTATTTTATTTTTATTTTTAAAAAAAATTTAGCTCTGGGTTTTTGTGTTTTTCTACTTTAATTAGCATGGCTACACATCAAACTACCCTATTAAGACCAGCACAAAGAGTAAGAAAGGAATTCAAGATCTTCAATCTCAAATTCGAATCTTATGATGTTTTCTTCGAGCTTTTTCTCATGTCAGTTTTCCTATATATAAATTTAGTCCATTCTGCACTCTCTATTTTGGTTGGAATTTTTCATGAAGTGAATGTACATGTGATTCGTCCTATGTGACAATTTGTTGACGACGAGATCTCTTCATTAGTGCCTTGGTTATTCAAATCTAGATGGAACATTGCGCTTTAGTACCTAACATCTCTAATGAACTGCTAAATTAATGTGTTAAAGATAAATTTTGATATTTTGATATATTTTTTTAGGTGCTCTTTTGGTGGCAAATTTAGTACTAGATATAGATTAATGTGAAATTTAGCGTTTGATTTCTATTGATGATATATATCTTGACTTTTTAATCCAGTGGTCGATACATTTTTGTTTCTAACTTATGTAAATAAAAAAGGTTAACTAGTTTCGAATCATGACAACAACGAATACAAAAGGTAAAAATTTCGGTACATAGTGATACACAAATTAGGATAATGCTTTTTAATCTTTATTTTTGAATGAAAAATATAATATTGACATTAACATATAAATCAGAGACGATGTAAGCAATGCCTTTGAAACTCCCCCTTTACCATGGATGAAATGACTCATAAATATTATTTGGCAAAATATCAAAGATGTGTCAAACCAAACTTTAGTCGAATGATAATTTACAACGAAGATTTAATAGTGGATTTGTAATCTTGGACAGTTTTGACGTGACTCAAATTGAACACACGCTCCAACTCCTTGGAAAATCTCTCCATAGCATGGATTGGCAAGCCAATTGGCGCAACAATCCCTTCCTCACCTCTAACATTACTCTTGTGTGGTACGAGAAAGCTCCCCATGCTCACCATAAGCTGGCTTACCCCACCCGAAGACCATCCCTCCGAACCCGACATACCTCAGATCCGAAACGCCATAAATTCGATCCAAGGGAAATCCCAGCCGTCCCTTGATGACAAGCAGATCAGCCAGCGACCTCGTGTACTCCTCTGTGACATTGCCCTTCGCCCTCTTCACCAACCCTAATGCGTATCCTAGTGGGTTACCGCAAAGCTTGCCAGCCGTGGAGCGTGCGGTGGTGCATGCAAACGTATCCTAGTCCGAAGGTGGAGTACCCTTCTTGCTGGTGAGGCAGCGGGACCATTCTTCCTATGGCGGAGAGCTCGGCAGGCCCAAAGAAGAAAGAGCGATGTGCCAACTTGTCGAGGGGGGGTGTGGCGACTGTTGAGTTGGTGCGAACCATGGTGGTTGCTTCGTCGGTACTAAAATCGTACTCGTGGTGAGTGCATGTTATGTGTGGCGGGTTACGGGCATTGAGGAGGTCCCTTTGCCACACTGGTTGAACAGAGGGAGCGCAAGCGCTGCACGCCATTTCGCTGACGGCCATCATGAATTGGGCGAGCCCTGTTGCGTCACACATGGTGTGGTTGAGTCGGAGAGCGAATATGAAGCCACCACACTTGAGGCGAGTCACCTGCCAATAAGACCCCAAATTCAAATGCGCAATGAGTTGCCAAATGCGTACATGATTAGATATTTTACAATCATTAAATTTCCTCGCTTTACTAACTTCTTTTTCTTTTTCTTTTTCTTTTTTTAATTTTGTATGTCTTAATCAGTTTGGGTTTTTCAAGGTCGTCGCATATATGAATCTATTGCCTTGACTTCAATTTTTCAGATAAGAGAGGTTTTTTTTGGGTATACGCAGCAAGGGCATACAGATAAGAGAGGTTCTAGTTAGGGAAATATGGTTATTAAAGAAGCCGATGGGAATGGGGGTTTGGGGCTTAAGAGTCATAGTCTAAGGTTCGATTCTTAGCTAACGTAAAAAAATTAGTGATAGATTAGTTTATAGAGAAAGGATGCACATGAATGCTTACATACAAATATATATATATATATATATATGATTATTAAAGTTGACATGAAATAGGTTTTAATACTTCTAAAGGGAACTTCTTATTCTTTGTTTTTTTTTTTTTTTTCGGAAAACCTGTCAAGGGGAAGCGTGCGTTTTGCAAACAATAGTGAATTGCTTATGATTTTAATACAGGTTATTTAATTTCGTTTTGCTCTTATATATATACATATAGTTTCCAGATGTCGTTTCATAGTGAAAAATTTTAATTGCAATCTTTTGTGATATAAAGTAAAATGTAACATTCCACGGGACTGTGCAAAATATAACCCGGATGAAGATGCAGTGACCAAGAATGAAAAGACTTTATAAGAAGTACGATAATTGTTCAATTTCAATAGTTGTGATCGTTTCTTTTCTTTTTTCTTTTTCTTTTTAGGGTTTGTTTGGTTTGTTAACTCAATTCAAACTAAATTGTACTTTTTTCATCATATTTTTTATCTTTTCTAAAAAAGTTTTTTGTCTTTTCTAAAAAAGTCAACAAAAATTACTATTTAAACTTAAAAATCTTAACTCAACTCAAACTGAACTCATTCACCAAAAATTACTATTAATGTTTCTTATTTCCATTTAATGAAAAACTACTATTTCTTATGCTAAAAAGAAAAACTACTCTTTCTCTTTGTTAATGTCGGTTTTAATGGGTTGCAAAGAGTTAAAAAAAAAAAAAAAAAAAAGTGTTTAGATCCGCAGAAAGATATCAAATATATAATTCTTTATTGATAACGGCCGCATCTAGACATGGGGGTCAAAAACTGCCCTCTTATTTGTCATTAATCAAACTTTTCTAGTAGTGAAACCAACATGTGGGATTTGTAGTAAATTGTATATGTTTTGGAAATTGGATATTGACGAGTTATCATTTTTCGATAAGTTAAATGATAATATGAATAACAAAATAAATTAACATCTACTAGTGGCTGCTTGAAAAATTAATCATTAAACAAATTTTCTTATTTTTGACGTTCTAAAATGCATTTATGGATTTCTATCATCACCGTTTATTCAAAATTTAAAAAAAAAAAATTAACTCAAAAAATCTACCTTCTATTTTGAACATCATCAATTATATATCTTGATAGTACATATCAAATTCGTGCCAAAAAGATATCAACATTAAATATACCCTTAAAGAAAAATGAAAAGAAAATATTTTACCCCAAAAAAATTGAAAAGAAAATTTTTTTTCCTTTTTTGTAAAAATAACTTTTTCATGGATTTTTGCTTTTTTTTTTAACTTTTTTTAATGGTATTTTGATTATTATATAGTCAAAATTGAATCTTGACCTCTCTAACATTGGTATAATTTTGATTAAAATTTTTTTAATATAAATTCGATCGGGTCTAACATGAATGGTATATAAACAATAAATTCAATAATTTTTTACGACGTAAATTTCCCTTTAATAAATAAAAACAGAAAAAAAAAACGTAAAATAAGAGAAACTTCATACATCCCAAGAATGACACTCGTTAGCAACTTGCAATTAGTACATTTATGTCCTTTTGATTAAAAAAAGAAGTTGAAATAATAAAAATAATATGTACACACAGTAGAGAAGACCAAAGTATATACTTGAGATACAATCTTATATCTAAGCCCTAGGTTTGTGGAGCCACATTTAATTCAACAAGCCAAGCGCTCTAACACGTAAATTTGAAAAAAATTTCATTGTCCATTCATTTTGTAAGAAAAATAACAACTATATGCCCATTGAAATTTTGAGATTTTAACTTTTACTTCTAACATCATGTATAAATGAGTTAAGCGACATCTTAAAAATAAATAAATAAATAAATAAATATGCCAACATTCACTTGTTAAAAAATATAATTTTTTTTGAATGAATTAAAATTTATAATTATGTCTATCATTTAGAGAAAATATATATATATTTATTTTTTTTATAAAGCCACTATTGATTTTTTTTTCTTAGTAGTTATCAATATAGCCTAGCAGTAATATCACATCCGACTCCACCTATAGGGACAGAATTTGAATCCCTATTCCCAAGTTAAAAAAAAAAATGTTTTGCTCCGCCAAATAAAGCGTACCTGAATAAGCAACAATGGAGAATCAATGTTTCTTTCAGATCCAGGGACGTCATAAAGAAGGTGGTCAAAGCAAGGGAATGGAGGTTGAAGATCCTCCCCGAACTGCTCAAGAGTCATGTCAGCGTCGGCCTCAATAAACAAGACGCCGTCTCCGGTACAATCGACGGAGAGTTTCCCGGCGGGTCCTTCCCGGAGACTACCAGTTAAAGGGTAGTAAAAACAAGTGTTTTTGAAAGTGCCTATCTAATGACTCTCACAGGGTACTACTGGGATTTGGAACCGAAGACCTGGTTGGTCATCGATATCCGACAGCTGTTCAAGCTCGCGCGGCGTAGGCTTAGCCGGCGCAACGAGTTCGGGTTCTCGCCTTCTTACTGTGAACACTATAGAGGCTTGAGCTGGTGCAGCCATTGCAATGGACCGCGTAAACTATGGGGTTGGGCCTTAGAGAAATTCTAGGGCAGGTATTTGGGGATATGGCATAGTTTGTTTACTGTCATTAACATGTATTTATAGCACTTTGTATTCACTTTGTCAAGAAGGATATGCCTCGCTTTGGCTTATGAATTTCTCTCTTTAAATAAGTGGAGAAAACTTAAATTAATTTCCTTGCTTAATTAAATTAATGAGGTTCCAGATTTATCTGCGTAGATCGTATAGAACGGTAACTACTGTAGTACATAGTTTCTACATTTTCTCTCTTATTTAGTGTAGTTTTGTTTATTTGATCAAACTTTATTGTTGTTTTTTAGTTCAAGTCGGATGTGTAGATGATAAGAATGCTTAAAAAGTATCGATCTCTAGTCAAAATATCTTTATGTCATATGCCATCATTATTTATTTTTAAATAATATCATTGTTTATGTTTAAGTGAAATTAAATATAACTGTTCAGTCTTGCACCTTTAGAATAATAAAGATATCTGCTCAGATTGTAAATCTCAAAAAAAAAAAAAAAAAAATCTCTTTTCCTATAAGAGGGGAGATTTTAATTGAACTGGTAACCTGAAGGGATATTTTTATAGTCCACGAGATTAAAATTAAATATAACCTGAAGTGAAATTAAATATAACCGTTCAACCTTGCACCTTTAGAATAATAAAGATATCTGCTCAGATTGTAAATCTCAAAAAAATTATTCTCTTTTTGTATCAGAGGGTAGATTTTAATTGAAATGGTAATCTGAAGGGATACTTTTATAGTCCACGAGAATATAAGGTTCGGAAACTCATTTTTAATACCTAAGCACACGGCCTTTTGTAACTTTTCCATTCTGATTATTAACAAATACATCTTTTTTTCTATTTTTGAAATTGTTACAGAATTAATTTTAATTCCTTGCTATAGGTTGTTACGGGAGCTAATTTGCTGTTATGTTCTGGAACATAGGTTTGAAAAATTATTTCAAAAACGATTTTAGGATAAATTGTTCATTTATTTGTTAAACTTTTAATTTTATGCAACTTTGGTCTCTAAATTTTTTTTCATAACTGGAATGCCCCTAAACTTTTAAAATGTTACTAAAATAATCATTTACGTTAATTTTTTGACAGAATTTGTTAGTAATTTGGTCAAAAAATGGTGCTATCTATGGATTCCGTCTAAAACTTAATGTAAATGATTTGGCAACATTTTAAAAGTTTATGGACATTTCAGCTACGAAAAAAAGTTCAATGATCAAAGTTTCATGATATTAAAAGTTTAGGGACCAACCAAGCAATTCACCCAATTTTAATTTAAATTCAAAATATTTTTTGATTAATGTTTAGAAGAGAGAGCAAAAAAATGTGGCGTGGATTTTGAGAGGTAAAAATTAAAGATAGATCGAAATCTTTTGAAAATTTTAGATTGAGAAATAGCTTAGGGAGAATTTGGCATTCCAGTTCAAACTCATATTTCCTAGTTCAGTCCCAACTGAAGGAATCTGGCAAACCAGTTCAATTTCAATCTCCCTTTAAACCGTTATACAGTAAACCCAACTTGGTTTACTGTTCATCGAATCTCCCCTGTTCTTCTATCTCACCCATGCCTGGCTCCTGTTCTGAATCTCGTCTTCCTCTACACGGCGCCTATGTGCTGCTGTCAGTGGCTCTGTTGCCTGTGCCTTCCTCCCATCGAGCATCTACTGCTTAGCAGGAGCTCCGTTTACTTGTTCTCCTTCCTCTCTCCCAATTACTTATATTGTTGATTTTTTGGCTTCGCCCACTCCCGGTGAAGCAGATACCGAGTCGGGTGAGGTTTGCGAATCGAAGGCGACCCCTTGGGCTGATTACCCATTATTTTCAAGTTCGGAAATCATCTCGCCGACCCATTAATTCCTGCCCTAATCCAACTTCTTCTACTGTATACTCATCATCCGTCTCCAACTCGTAACCCTAGTATAATTTCTTTTCCTAATTCTCAAACAATATAGTTTCATTCTCATATGTGTTGGTTGTATATCCTACCGACGTAATCGACGTGATTTTTTGGTTAACTCGGGGTCAATCCCGAGACCGGATTTTTGTTGAAGAATTTTTTGAGTTTGGATGATGAAACCGATTTTACATAGTTTTTCCTATTTGCATGCTCATTGTCGGTTTTTCTGTCAATTTTTTTGTAATGTGATGGCATAACTTGGTTTGTGCATGAATATTTAGTTTGTTTCTAGTCTTAAACCAGATTTCGTCACTTGTTAGGTCATTTGCTGCCTTACACATGTTTTGGGATCACTTGGATCAAGTTTTGCACTCTTAAACCGGATTTTTGTCACTTGTTAGTTCCTAAGCTGCCTTAACCATGTTTTGGGATCACTTGATCCATGTTTTACACTCTTTATCCATATTTGTATCATATGATCATTCATAAGCTGCTTTAACCATGTTTTGGGATCAATTGGACTCTGTTTTACACTCCTAAACCTGATTTGGGCCACAAGTTAGAGAATTTACTGCCTTAACCATGTTTTGGGATTACTTGGTCCATGTTTTGCACTCTTGAACCATATTTGTGTCATTTATTAGTTCTTAAGCTACCTTAACCATGTTTTGGGATCACTTGCTCCATGTTTTGCATGCTTAACCATATTTGGGTCGCAAGTTAGAGAATTTACTGCCTTAACCATATTTTGGGATCACTTGATCCATGTTTTGCACTCTTAAACATATTTGGGTCACAAGTTAGGCCATTGGCTACCTTAACCATGTTTTGCACTCTTGAAGCATATTTGTGTCACTTGGTCATTCATAAGCTACCTTAACCATGTTTTGGGATCACTTGCTTCATGTTTGCATTCTTAACCATATTTGGGTCATAAGTTAGGTCATTTGCTGCCTTAACTATGTTTTGGAATCACTTGGTCTATGTTTGCACTCTTGAAGCATATTTATGTCACTTGGTCATTCATAAGCTGCTTAACTATGTTTTGGGATCACTTGCTCCATGTTTTGCATTCTTAATCATATTTGGGTCACAAGTTAGGTCATTTGCTGCCTTAACCACGTATTGGGATCACTTGTTCTATGATTTTCACTCTTGATCCATATTTGTGTCATTTGATCGTTCATAAGCTGCCTTAACCATGTTTTGGGATCAATTGGCCCTGTTTTGCACTCCTAAACCTGATTTGGGTCACAAGTTAGAGAATTGCTCAAATTGCTTGGTTCAAATTTTATCTTTTTCTTTAAGATAAGATATTTCGATTTCCATATTGCATAACCAATCATTATGATTGACAGATCGTTGATGCAAAAATTACTGCCTTAACCATATTTTGAGATCACTTGTCCATATTTTGCACTCTTGAACCATATTTATGTCATTTGTTAGTTCCTAAGCTGCCTTAACCATGTTTTGGGATCACTTGCATCATGTTTTGCTTGCTTAACCATATTTGGGTCACAAGTTAGAGAATTTGCTACCTTAACCATGTTTAGGATCACTTTGTCCATGTTTTGCACTCTTAACCATATTTGGGTCACAAGTTAAGTCATTTGCTGCCTTAACCATGTTTTGGATCAATTGGACTCTGTTTTATACTCCTAAACCTGATTTGGGTCACAAGTTAGAGAATTGGCTGCCTTAACCATGTTTTGGGATCACTTGGTCCATGTTTTGCACTCTTGAACCATATTTGTGTTACTTGATCGTTCATAAGCTGCCTTAACCATATTTTGGGATCAATTGGACCCTGTTTTCCACTCATAAACCTAATTTTGGTTATGTGCTGCCTTAAAAATTAATTTTGTGTTCATTTTTCTTTACGTTTTCTGCTTGCAACTGATACGTTAGGGGATTTTTTTTCAGGTTGCGGATTTTTTTTTCAAGTTTATGACCCAGTTTACGTTCAACTTTAGACTATATTGGCGATGATGTAAGCAACAAATGAACGTATATTATATTATAATCTGACTGATGAGTCAGGTACCCAGTATATATTGTTAGATACCGATATATAAGCACATGTTTGATTTTAAGGGGCTTAATATAGGTTATGCTTGTCATAAACATGTTAAACCCCGAACCCATGGTTTCTATGCCATGGTAGCTGAATATGTATTGGGTCATTGACATGCCTCAGATGAAATATGTCAGTCAATTTATACTGAGCCAACTCATCTACCTTCGCACATTTGTTTTTAAGTCTGTGTCTATGTTTTGGTTATCGCTTTCTTAAGGAAATGCTGCGAAAAGTATCGAGTGAGATGTACGTTTGGGATCCCGTGAAGGAAAAAAATTCCTTGAAAAAATTGATGACTACTTGGCCTACAGTGGCGGTAAAAATCCCCCCATAGCAATCATCAATCTTTGGACCGACCAGTTTAATGCTGAGTATGGAGGAGTACCTGCCTACGGATCGACATTATATCAAAAGAAGGAGAGGATGAAGAAAATTTATATGGGCTAGAAGGCATTGTAAAGTCAGACAGGCCTAGGATATGATCCACGACGGATCGAGTCATATGCTCTGATGATACGTGGCATACCTTTATTCAAATAATTGCATTATCTAATATATGGCACTAAGTTATTTTGTTTGATCACGTGATGTTTAGAATTAAACGATTATACAATTTAATTTGCAGGTTTATAAGGAGTGCAACCATCTCTGCCACGAGGGGCTTCACAACAAGGAGCTTTATTATAATGTTTTCGAGAAAAATCATACTGCAGATGCCTTGGGGTATGGGTTAGTAACGATGCCAAATGAAAGTCCTATGTACGTCGACCATGAAGCTTCAATGGATAACTCAGGAAACCGACCGGTCTTAGAAGAGGATCTAATGCCAACCATCGGTGCGCACCATTGGAACAACATAAGATAGGGCACCGATGTAAGTCCGTCGCGGTCCCGGGCCAGATATGGTAAGAGGAAGCAAAGAGACGAAACGGATGAGATGACATTCATGGCACAGGAAATAGTCAGTCATTTCCGTGGCCGCTCATAATTGGGGACAAGTAATGACCAATCAAGCCGCATGGACCATATGCTGATGTGTATAACTATTATGTCAGAGATGGGTATTCCACCCAATCAGCGGACGATAATGTGGCACTACTTTGATGCTCATCCACGTCTCCAACATACCTTCCACTAGCTGTCCGATGTCGATAGGCAAGAAATTATTGCATCCATTGTTCAGTCCTAGTGACCCCCCGCCGATTGATTTTCTCGTGCAAACCAAATTTTTTTTAGTTTAATTTTTAGGGATGGGATTTGGCATTAATCTTGTTGTTGGATTGTGTTTATTTATTTATTTCATTCATGTTTCTAAAATACGTCGAGCATGTTGGTTACAATATTTTATGTTTTTTATATATTTGATTTTTTCAATTACGTTAACCATGTTTCATACCAGTATTGGGGAAATATTTAGTTAACGAGCACTTTGAAAAGAATAGTCGATCGTAATATGATGGTATTGGGAAATAATTATTTTCTATATTAGCTAACAATTATTTCATACCAGGTCAACCTCAAATATTAGAGCAGATATCAATCTACTCTCAAAATGAACGAGTGTAGTTCCGCATCCGACCAGAAAGAAGATACTGCGTATTCAGAAAACGAGTATAGCAACGATGACATTTATCTTGCGCAGGCAGTAATAGCCGTGACTGCCAGTAGGCTAACAGGCGAAGAGATCCATAACTCATGCATAATTCAAGACTAATTGGCAGCATACGTGTGGAAAAGATATTAAATGATCACGACGAAATAATTCAATGATTGATCAGTATGAAATTAGAAACATTCAGATCACTAAATAACCTATTAGGTAGTCAGGAATTATTAAAGTCAACTCATAACATGAATTGAATGAGCAGTTGTTCATTTTTTTTTATCCATTTGTGTACAAGGTGCTACCAACCGACACATTCATATTTGTTCCAGCATTCTAGAGAGACAACTCCACGTTGGTTTTTTAAAGTGTTGAAGGTTTTTTGTGCGTTAAAGGATGAATTCATCAAACCATCCGACTACACATCGGTTCAACCTTTGATTCTGGAGCATTCGGATAAATATCAGTCATAGTTTGATGTACATTATCCGTATAATCGTATCATATAATCGTACGAAATAATTATTAAAAATTTCTTATTATTAATGATGGTACCCATATATAAATAGAGTAATTTTTCATGCAGGGTTGTATTGGCGCTATAGATGGCACACACATTCCATGTGTCCTACGACTCGAAAATGCTGACGCTTGGATTAATTGCAAAGGGTATCACTTGCAGAATGTATTAGCGGCCTGTTCGTTTGACATGAAATTCACATATATATTGGCCGGGTACGAGGATCTTGTAATGATGCCAGAATGTTGGAAGAGCAATAGCATTCCATGGTTTCCCAATACCTCCACTAAGAAGCTGATCTGTCAAATTATAACAGTATTTACATATAATAAATTAGTTAAAAAAAATTTATACTTGTCTTTCTAATATGATGTTTAATTTGTAGGAAAATATTACGTAGCAGATTCAGACTAAGTCAATAAAGATTATTTCCTGAGCCCATTTCGATGAGAGACGTATCATTTACCGGAATATGGAAGACGTCGTATCGGTCTAGGCAACCGCAAGGAAGTTTTTAACTACACACACTCATCATTGCGGAATTGTATTGAGCGAATATTTGGTGTCTAGAAGGCAAGATTTAAAATACTTAAAGGCATCAACAATTATTCAATGGAGAAATAAGTAATGATCCCATGCCGTGTGCAGTTCTGCATAATTTCATAAAGATGGTGCGGGTTGGGGATCCCTTTTTTGAAGAAAATGCGACAGATTGTGTGCCTGTAGGTGTACTTGTTGATGTTAACGCGGATTATGTGTTGAACGACGGGGTCAATAGTACTAGCCCAAGTATAAGAACACAGCAACATGACTCGAGGAGGGGTACAATGAATCAGATGAGAGATGTGATGGCTGATGATATGTGGGACAGATATCAATCATCTCCATGGTATAAATCAACTTGAAAGCAAGCTTAGTTTTATCTGGTTACCCCAGATTAAGATTTTAATTATTTTGTTTTTTTATTCATTTTTAGTGACCAACTATGTACTTTTTGTTATTGTATTTAATGGCTATATAAGAAATTTTGTAAAAGCTTATGATATATGTTGTTTATGTGTGTTTTTAATTGAGTTTGAATCTATTTCTCTATTTTCCTGATTAGAAACCTATAATATAATGTTAAATTTGAATTAAAAATTTTAACTCAATTTTTTTACATCCAAATAGGGACCTAACTCTTTTTAAATTTTTCAACTCAAACTTTTTTTTACCAAACACTCAACTCAAGTTAAACTTTTTAACTCAAACTTTTTTTACCAAACACTCAACTCAAGTTAAATTTTTTATCTCAAATTTTTTACCAAACACTCAACTTTTAAACTCAACTTAACTCAACTCAAACTCACCTTAAAAATCTTAACTCAAACTCATATATCAAACGGCTCTTAGTTTTAATAAACGGATTGACAATTCAACTTGTATGTCAATTGTCACGCACATGCATGACCAGCTGGACTTCATGTCTTTCTATAGGAGAACAGAATGACCCTCACCTAATGTGAAAGCTCCTCCGCCTAAAATATAAAAAAATAATAATAATAACAATTATAATATTTTGAATAAATTGCGGTGATGATGGTAAAAAGATGCCCGCAACAAATAATCATTTTTCAGTTAGTCTTACCCTAAAAGACCTATTCAATTTCAAAAATTGGAAAATTTTTACAAAAAATGAATTTTTTAAAATTTTTTTTATCATTATCTCATTTTGAAAAAGAAAAACTCTCTTATTTTCAAAATTATTTTATTCAGTATCCTTTTGAAAAAAGAAAATTAATCTTTTTAAAACCTTCTTAAAATGCACTATTCTCAATACCATTTTTTCTCATTTCAAACAACGTTTTGTTTTCAAGAAGAAGATTTTTTATGCATCCAAATACCATCTTATTTTCAAAATAAAAAGACTTTCTCATTTAAAATAAGAAAATCTTCCTTTTAAAAAATGGACATGCGATCCGCAGAGCCTTATTTTCTTTACAATACTTCTTACCTTTTACAATGCAACTCATCAAATAATATGTTTTTTTTTTATCATTAATTACTTATTTACTTATTTATGTTAAATTGAATGTGTGGATTTCAACAATTTATATGTTATGATAGATTTAAGAGTAAAATTACTGCAAAACTATATCTATAATCACTAATCATTATTTTAGGGGTAATATCACAAATGCCACTGTTTCAAAACTTCTTGACATTTTTGACATTGTTTTTGTACACTTTAACCCTAAACGTTTTTTTGATTTTCCTATCAATCTTCTGTCACCATTCTTCTAAACACATTAGCCCATCCATTCATGGGCACTAATAGCAGCCATACAAATCCAATATCACCAATTGCCCACTAGCTTGAGTCCACTAACAGGACTCGCCTGAGCACTTCCACTAGTTCCCCTCACGAATCAATAGTTCCCCTCACGAATCAACATTGCCCGTCCAATTTTTATATCTTAAATAATATATAATCAATTATATTTTGATATATTATTAAAAAAAAAGTTAGTTTTTAAGATTAAAAAAAATCTATTATAAAGCATTTTAAATTTTTGAACATGACATGACGTAATATTACTGGTTAGACACCATTTAGGACACCAAAAGTTACCCCACCCATAACAGAAGCCAAGAACAATAATAGCCATGTTTACAAAACTAATACGTTTGGGGTTTAGGTTGAGTTTGAAATAAAATTGAATTTTTAAAAGCTTAAATTGGTTAAATTTTCAAAAATTAATTATAATTTTTATTGATTTAAAAAAAAGAAAAAAAAAACAACTATAAAGTATGTTAATTTAAAATAAACTCGAACATCAAATGGTGCTAAAGTAATTTTACTTATTGTTCTTGGCCGGAGTTATGGGTGGGTAACTCTAGGGAAGCATTAGATGTTTGGTGGTGATGTTAGTGGACTCTAGGTAGTGGGCTATATATATATATGGTGATATTGGATTTGCATAGCATCAGGAATTATAGGAAAAACAAAAAACGATTATATTTTAATTGAAAAGGGCATTTTATCTTGACAATTTTTTTCCGTTTTTGATTAAAAAGGGTCTATGTATAAGAAGGCTTATGGCATGTGTTGATTGAAATAGGTTTTGCAATATTAGAATTCAAAAGAATTGTCTGTGTTATTCTTGAAATATTTAATGGAACGAAAATCTTCTTTTGTTTTATTCAAACGCCAACCCAAGTATAGATTCAATTTGTTAAATTTTCTCTCCACTGATTCCCACCCGTCAAGAACGCATTAGAGAAGGGGAAAAAATAGAACGCTATGAAGTTGTTGAGATTAAAGGCTCAATCTCTCCAAGGTGGTGTTTAGATCGGAAAATCTCAAAGTTTTTTTGGATAAATTGATACGCACCAATTTAAGGACGAGACACGAACCAATTCATATTCGCTCATTGTAGACGGCCTCGCTATTAGATTCGGTTTAATCCAAGCTCGAATTCTTCAAGCTTCTGCATTCATTTGTTTCCTTACTTGCTGTTAAGGGCTGTCTTTGGTTGTTAACTCTTGCCTCTTGGCCCTTAAAGAATGTTTGTGTGGGCTGCTCCTTGGCTAAATTACTCCATTATGTGATTTTTTTTGTTCGATCTTTAATGATCGCCGTCTATTTTTCTAATAAAAAAAATCAATTTTGTTTTTTGAATAATTTTCCAAACTACCTATCTACTTATTTTATTTATTTTTTTCTTTCAAAACATAATCATAATTGAAAATTAACTAAAGATACGTGCACCTATTTCAACAAATAATATTTAACATCAAATTTTGTCACTCAAAAGAAAGGGGTCATAATCAGCTTAAATTAAGACCCATTTTGACAAAGTTTTTTATTTTACTTTTAGTCAATAAAAGAAAGAAGTACAAATTATGGTTTTTCTGTAAATGTTTGGAAATCATATTTTTAAAAGAGCTTTTAAAGTGAAAATAATTTTAAAATATTAAAATATAATGTGACAGTCATCAGTCTCTAAGGAGAAAGGATAAGCTGTACAGTCCCACATCGTTTGGAGATGGATATATGTGATGGTTTATAAGTAAAGAGATCACTTCCTAATAATATAAGACCTTTCGGGGTGAACCCAAGAGCAAAACCATGAGGACACGAGGTTCGAAACAGACATTATATAATATTAACATGTACTCAAAGAAAAGTATAATAGCTAAAAAGAAGACAAATTATTTATTAATAAAAAAAAGTAAATATATTTTTAAAAAAAATAAAAAATTTTAAAATATTAAAATATAATGTGACAGTCATTAGTCTCTAAGGAGAAAGGTAAGCTGTACAGTACATCGTTGGAGATGATATATGTGATTTATAATAAAGAGATACTTCCTAAAATATAAACTTTGGGTGAACCAAGAGCAAAACCATGAGAAACGAGGTTCGAAATAGACAATATCATACCAAAGGGAGGACGAGTCATTACAAATGGTATTAAAGCCTATACCTAGCCGAAAGTGTGGCTAACGAGAACGTTGGGCTCCAAAATAAGAGGTGACATGGGTCGTTACATATAATTATAAAAAATACTAAAATAAAGTTTATTATGTCTATCTTAAACACAGATTCAAGTTCCAAAGTCTATTAACTAAAAGAGCTTTTTCATAGTCATAATTATTAATTTTGATAAAAGCCATTATTTCAAATTTTGATAGGAAGCTCTTTTGGAAACAAAACTTCTTCTAACAAAGCATCCAAAAACTTTCAAAAGCACTTTTAGACTTAAGAAACTGAAAGCATTTTTTAGAAAACTCTACCAAATAAACCTTAAAAGAGCAATCAAGTATCTCAGAGTCCATAGATTTTTTTTTTCTCATAAAACATTAAGAAAGAACTCGCACAAGTATCGTTAAGTAGTAGTATACTTCAAGAAAAGGATTTCAATCATGAACAAAGTTTAATCACATTTGTGGAAAAAAAAAAATTACAACACATATTCTTACCTCATCACTAGATGCTTATTTTTCAATTTAAATTAAGCTTTAAGAAAACGACACTCCAATCAGAAAACAACACTCCAATCTACCGCTGAAAATGACTTGATAAGTCACTCTCACCAGCTATCAACTTTTGAAGACGTGCTTGTCTTGGCACAATTTGTATTAAAGAAAAATTTCCAATCTTCTCAACCTAAAATAGAGCAATAAAATTTTGGGATATATATATATATATATATATATTTTTTGCCGAAAATATAAATTTGGAATTTGAAGGTCATGTGTAATGCACACCACTACTATTGTTGTAGAACAATCTATTTGACATGCGATAGAAAATTTTTCCTTTGGCTTCACAGTAGTTGATTAAGATTTTTTTTTAATACCATTTTGTTATTGAAAATTAAATGGAGTAGGCATCATCAATAAATTGTGGATAAAGAGAAACATAATTCAAATTTCTGACCTATAAAAACTCCTCCTGTAGATAGTTTGGATTGCAAATAGTGATCGTTCTGTAAAACAATATTGTCATGAAAAATGTCCTAACCAAATAATGTTACTAATATGGTGGAAATACTAATTATGAAATTTACTATTCGTGCACGCTCAAGAAAACGTTTGCAAATTTAGACCTAGTTATCATATTGAGAAATTTTTGTATATCTAGGTGTGCTATAGCATAAAGCCTTTTTTTTTTTTTTTTTCCGCTTAATGGTGACCAATAGTCACTAGTGCTGGACTACCCTTATTCATATTGTTCGTTAAAACAAATTTTAGGTTAAAATCTAAAAGCCAAATGAAAGGTAAATCATATATTTGTCTTCCAAAACTTAGGATCACATTGGTATTGGTGTTCTTGCTCGTGATGACTTTGGTAATGTTCTTGGTGCTATTTCTAGATGGATGTTTGGGAAGTTCTCTCCCCACATTAGCGAGTGTATGGTGGTTCGTGAGGGGGGTTGGTTTGGGCAAGAGTGTGAGTTTCCAAGATGGGTGGTTAGGACGGATACAATTAATGTTACTCGTGGTGTTTATTCTCTAACTCAACTATTAGTAGAATTGCATACTATTAAGGATATTCAAGATTCGATGTTAAGAGAGCGAAGTTGTGATATTTGTTACAGCTCCCATGAAGGGAATCTATAACCCACTTTTTAGCTAGATTTATATTTTTTAATTATGAATTTTTTAAGTTGGAGTTTATTGACTTTTAAAAACAAGTAATAATTTTTATTGATTTTTCACATAAAAAAAAATAAAAATTGAGTTGAAAATTTTGATTCTAATTACAACACAAACAAACTATTAGATAGACAGATACAAGGCACTTAACTGTTAATATAAATAAGTACAATCTAATTATTAAAGCTAAATATATATCAGATACCAGAAATATGAAAAATTACGGTTTTCTGTCTAAATATTATTTATTTGTCTTTTCTGTTTCTATAAAGTTGCAACAAAGTAATGATTTAATAAACATGAAAATTTGACGAGTCCAACAAACAAATTTCCATCTCTCATTGTTGGTTGGCCAACATCTTTTATTGTTCTTTCCTTTTTCCCTCAGAAACATGAACAAAAGTGCTTGAATAATTGACCAGCAGTACTCGAATTAATATAAATTTTGCTGGGCCATGACCATGTCGACGGTGGTGCAGTGGGTGAATAAATGCAAGGGTATACGGCAGTGCCTGGACCCTCCTGCCCTATCCACTCCAATAAGCAAACCATGATTGCATTATCTAAATTAATCATTCTAGGGACCATGACAACGTTGTCCTCCCCCCCCTCCCCCCCCCCCCCCCCCCCCCAAAAAAAAGAATGATTTTTTTGACACCCATTTAAAAAAATGGTGGAACTTTTGATTTTTTATGATCAATTAAAAAGTTTTCTAATTTTTTAATGTTTTAACTTTACGATGGTCCATTTGTGCAGCCTAATAGTGATGGACGAATACATTATTGTTTCACATCGGGTAAGCATCCAAGTCCATACTTGATGGACCATTAAGTAATTCATCATGGATTAGCCATTTTAACAAGGGTTAATTTTATTAATAGTACCTGTAGAAATTTTATTATTAAAAATAGTATAACTTTTTTTTCCTTAATTATTAACACTTAATGTGGGACCCAACAGTATTTAATGTATATCAAATTACGGGTTTATCATCATCTCCTATAAGCTCAAATATCCATTTCCCTCGCATGGCCCAAAATTTTTTTTCAAACCAACATCTACAGTGTTTTAGAGAGAGAAAGAGTTACCACCCACTGAAATCTTATTTTTTTTTTTCACTTTTCCGCTTAGCTCCGTACCCATTTTGAAACCCAAATTTTCATATAATAGAGAGAAACTTCCATCGAAAGTTTTTTTTTTTTTTTAAATCTAACATTTTGACTATTTTTTAGTAAAGGTCATTCTTGTTATGACCACCCGGACATAATAGTTATGACCTATGTTTAAATTTTTTTTTTAAATCTAACATTTTTGGCCATTTTTTAGTACCGGTCATAACAGTTATGACCACCCGGTCATAACTGTTATGACCGGTGGTCAAATGTGCAGAAAGTATAAGTTATGATCGATAGTCAAACAGTTGGTATAAGGTCATAAAAGATGAGGTAAATCCGTAATTGATATACATAAATGCTGTGGCCACATTAAGTGCTAGTAATGAGAGAAAAAAATGATAATTTTTATAATAAATTTCTACCGGTGCTATTAATGAAGTTAACCATTTAACAAAATATGGTCATTTCCTCAATTTAAAAAAAAAAAAAAAAAAAACTTAAGACATTGTTTAAAAATGACTTTGCCGTAAAATCCATGTTATAAATGTCCATCAACTATATACTATGTCTAATGTCTATCTTGACTTCCATTTTAAATCAACTTTTGAAAATTTTCTAGTGTAAACAAAGTTCCCTATTAATATTTTGTAAATAAAAAGATGTAATTAAATATTTCTTATCAATGAACTTTATTATACTTCTCTTAAAATTTGGAAGTAAATATACTTTTATCAAAGATGCAAGTGTCTTCGGAGATGTTATAGCTTTCCTTTGAAAAATATAGTGAAGATTTTAGCCTTAGTTAAAACTCATGTGACTTGAACGTTTTCAATTTATGTTTTTTTTTTTTTTTTTTTTTTAATACCAATATAGTGACTTTTGAGTAACAATAAAAATATTTGAAATAATGTGATATGTAAAATTAAAAGTATGAATAACATGTGACTGAATGTACTATTCAGGGTGTCATTATGAAAATAGCCCCAAAAATTATGACTTGTCATTTTTGAGGGTTTTTACAAAAGAACTTATTATTTTGTATTATCAGTATGAATTGCTTTTCAATTTTTACATTAATTTTTTAGTAATTTAATATACAAGTATCTACCTTAAAAAATTTATAACATAAAAATACAGAATTACTATAATTAGAAATTTGATGGTTAAAAATTTAATCTAAAAACAACAGTTTTTCTCAATAGTGCAAGATAGAGAAACTTTTCTTACCATAATTTACATTTTTTTTAGAAAAAAAATATGTCTGACCGATTATATGGTATGATGCTCTGGCACGTATTTAATCTATTTGAAGCACTTGAGATACTTGAATACAATACTTTCTTTTTACTTGTACATATTGCAATTAGATGAGGAATCATAATCCATTATTGCACACAAAATTACAGGTCAAGTTGCATATTGACAGGCAACCATGGTCCCACACAAATTCATTGCTACATGATCTTAAGGAAAACGACCATCACTACGTCATAATGAGTTAGGATACAGATGTTCTTTTTATTTCCTATTTTCATTTCACTGGTCTTTTCTTCAGGGATTATTACTTTAGATCTTTTGGTTTATCGTCTATTATGTTATGTTTTCTTACATTATTATTTCATCTTACTCATTTTATATTATATAAGAAAAACTTTATATTACGTCAAAAAAATCTTATATTATGTTAAGGGACCTCCTGCTGAAAAGATCATAGAAAAATTTTACTTAAACTAATTTGCCTCGTTTGATTCGTATTTTAAAGCATAATTCTAAAATTTTTAATAATAGTATTTTTCTAATAATTTTTTGTTTCAAATTTGTTTGTTCTATGAAATAAGTAGACTGTTTTTTTTTTTTTTTTCTTTTTTTCTTTTTTTTTTGGTGAATTTACTTGTTCACAGCTTTCCCAGGGATGTCAACTTGGACCTCACAAGAGAGATTTTCCCTTAAATCTTGTGATGATTTCGAGGGATTGATGCCTTCAATTTTGGGTAAGTGCCACCTCACATGGCACGGGAAACAAATCTTTTTGATTGCATTCAATTTTCTTCCTTATCTTCTTCTTCTGTTTTGTTTTTTTTTGTTTTTTTTTTTTTTAATCTCACATTCACTCTGCAGTATTCAGGGACACTGTTTCTCAGAGAACGTAATCATTTAGCTATTAGACTTTGTGCTCTATCATCAATACATACTATTACTATAAATTTATAATTATCAAATTAAGTTTTGTAATGGTTTAATCTCTGAATATATATATTAAAATTTGTGATGTGTGACGTAAAAGTTATTTTATGTTATATATTATACTGATTAAATGTTAATTTTAACAATTAAAAAATAAAATACCTTCTGTTATGATAAAAATGCCGTTGTTATTATAGATTTCATCGTAATATTGATTTATTTCATTAGCCGAAAAGAAAGGAAAGGTGCAGGCTTTATTTACACAAGAATCTCAACCGCGAAGTTTTTGTCTCTTGGAAAACTCCAATGTAACAAGAGTGGCGTCCATTAAAGTTGATGCATTCTTTTATCTTTGGCTATATATATATATATATATATATATATATATTTTGAATTTAGAGTCGTGGGAGTTTGAACCGTAACATTTTGGTGAAATTAAAAGTGAAAGAATTCTTAGGGTTTGTCAACCCATTTAACTAAAATTAAATTATATTTTTTATTTTATTTTTTATTTTTTTAAAAAAATAATAAAAATTATAATTAATTTTTAAAAAATTAAATAACTCAAATTTAAAAATTTCAACTTAAATTGTTGTTACACTATACTTATAATTACATATTTTGACTAGTTTTGATTATTAATCTTTTGTTCTTCCCCCAAAAATGAAAAACAAATAAAATTTCCCAACTACCCAAATACAGTTTTTAAAAAAAAAAAAAATTGAGGCGAAAGTGCAAATTTACCAAAACACCAGAATTTCCCTCCTCATTCAGGGGCATGTTCGTCTTATCACGAATCTGAAAGCCACCGCCGGCCCACCGATTGATATTGAAAAGATTTTCGAAAAACTACCGATCGCCAACTACCATTTTATAAAACGCTCTCAATAAATGCCGTGTCATTGTCCCTTTCAATTAACTCCAAAACCAGAAACCACCCATAATTTTTTTAAGTCACCCCAAGATATATATTTAAAAAAAAAAAAAAAAAAGAAGGAATAATTTTCACTCCACGGAATTGCTTCCACTACACTCTCTCTGTCTCTTTCTCTCATTTCCCACCCAAAAACCTAACCTCCGAATCTAAACCATCAACTTAATTTTTGTATATATAATTTGTTATTATATATATATATATATAATTATTTTTTTCAGCTCGAGATTACATGGTCTCGTGCGTCTAGGGCTTTGTCCATTTTTTTTCTGGTAATTCTTTCGTGAAGATTGGTGGTGGTTCGGACATGGAGTTGGAGCAGTCAAGATCGGTCAATCCGGCGATGACCTTCGACGAGGTTTCCATGGAACGCAGCAAGAACTTCGTCAAAGCTTTACAGGTTTGGTTTTTGTTTTTGTTGTTGTTTTTTTTTTTTTGCCCCACGCGCTCGCACGCGCGCTTCGGATCAGATCTGATACTTTTGTTGGTTTTTGGTTTGCTTCGTGCATGGGTTTTGTGTCGAATTTGAGTGTGTGTGTGCTGTTTTTTTTTTTTTTTTTGAATTGATTTTTCTTCTGCTGAAAGTCGTTGACTTTGTGTTCTGAATTGTAGACTGCATTTATGGGTTTTGGAGAGTGAAAATGAGGAGATGGTTGGTTGTGGTTTGACTGTAAACATAAATGGGTTTTGGTTTTCTTGTCTTAGGAGGAAGTGAAGATGAAAAATGCATTTATTTATTTATTTTTTGAGAACTTTTCATTTGGGGAACAATTCTCGTGTGCTTATTTTGCTGATTGTTTTGGCAATTAATATTTTGCAATTAATGATTTCTTTGTCTGGTTGAGGTTCTTAAATGTCTTCGTAGCGACTGTTGCGATCTGTTAGTTTTCGATTCGGCTATTGATAGTTGTTTGATTTGGGGATATTGAGGAAAGAACTTGAAACTTGTGTTGGCATTGTTCTGTCTGTTGACATGATTATGCTATTTGGAGTATTCGTAACGGTTTGATTCTTACGCTGTGTTTGTTTCAGGAGCTCAAGAACTTGAGGCCTCAACTTTATTCGGCCGCAGAGTACTGTGAGAAGTCATATCTTCACAGCGAGCAGAAACAAATGTACCGTTATATTGATTTCATGATATTTTCTTGTTAAGAAAGCATTCTGAAACTGTATTTATCCTTTAATTTTCACTATCTGTGCATTTCGTCGGATCATACCGAAACACGGGTGAATGCATGCATGATCCTTTAATTCATGCTCTCTTAGGACACGGGGCCACCAAATTTCTTGTTTTTATACAAAATTTTCATCCTTTTGTTTTTTTGATGAAAGTTGCTTAAATTATGAAATAGGGTACTAGACAACCTGAAAGATTATGCTGTTCGGGCGCTTGTTAATGCTGTTGATCACCTTGGCACTGTGGCTTACAAGTTAACTGACCTTCTTGAGCAGCAAACTGTAGATGTCTCAGCCATGGAGCTTAAAGTTACTTGCGTAAATCAGGTGAGTTCTTGACGCTTGTCTTTGTTATCATCAAACGAATATCAAATTAACAAAGCTAAACGAGCTTCATCTTTTGATGTCAGCAACTTCTTACATGCCAAACTTACACGGATAAAGAAGGTCTTAGGCAGCAACAATTGTTGGCATTCATTCCGAGGCATCACAAGCACTACATTTTACCAAGTAAGGTTAAACGTCATTAGCTTTGTATAGAATTCACTTTTGGAAGAATGAGATAATTGACATGGTTTTCCTTCTCTCTCTTGTGGTAATTTGTACCAGATCCTGTCAATAAGAAGGTTCATTTTGGTCCTCTCGTACAGACGGATGGTAGGCAAAATAATATTCAAGCTAGAGCTCGTCTTCAGCCTTCAAGTATGTAGTTTACCAGTTTTGCTAGATTGTCATTCTAGTTATAGCTACCAGCCTACTAAGTTTTTGGTCTCTGTGGTTCACGTTATTTGTTTATTGCCATAAGTTGGTTACCCTGTCCTGTTACATTAGGTTCCCCTGCATCAAAAACACTTTCATGGCATTTAGCCTCGGAAACGAAGCCTACCTTGAAAGGTGCTTCACAGGCTCCAACAAAGTGAGTGGAAGTTTTCATTTACTTCTAGCAATTTTAAAGTTCCTTTTTTGTTTTTTGATGTTATTCTTCTAGTTTTAATCATGGAAGCATGATTGGTTAATTTCTAATGCGCAGCACTGAGGACATGAAAAATTCAGGAAAAACTTTTGGGGTCTTCCATCTTTTAGGTATGTAGAATCAGAGAATTTATCTCTAGTTCAATAAGGTAGTGTATTTTCAAACGGGCCGAATTTGGATAAAGATTCCGTATCTCTGATTCTTCAAGTTTGTATCCATGTAGATGACGAAGAGTGTATTCAAACAAGTGGAACTCCCGCTTCTATGCCAATTTTGGGTGCCGCACGCAGGGTAAATCTGCTACTTAATAGTGAATTTGAGAAAGAGCTTATCAAATATATATGTACATGTATATTTTTAGATTTCAGTTTTGCTAGTTCTTGTGTTGAATTGTTTAATATGATTGCTTGAGATGTCTATGCTTCTCCTTATGTTGACACAAGGATGCCTATGATGACCTCACTTTTTTGTCTTCCAAATCCAATCCAAAGCTTATAGTATGAAGTCTCTTTTACTTTTGCAGGATGGGGTGGAGGGATCCAAACCTTTAACAGCATTCAGGTCGTTTGATAACCAAAATCGACGTGAGCTCGTACGTGTCCCTGTGCGCAGCAAAAGTGTGCTCGCAGCTTTCTTCGTCAAGCAGAAAACGCCGAAGCTAAAAGCCGGGTCTGTCTCGTGAAACTCTTGAAGGGTTAAGACTAAAATCAAAAGTTGAAAGGATCCACACCCTGCAAATGTCTCGCCCACATGCCTGTTATGCCTTTTGCATAGCAGGTTTTTTTTTTTTTTTTGGTGTCAAATTAGCACGTCAACATCTTCAATCTCTTTCTTTGTTCTCTTTGTCCTCTCTTTCTCGTCTCATTTGCTGCATAATAATGAGAAATTGTGCATACAAGTCCCTGTAATATTGAAAGGCCAAGGATGGGTTTGGTTGTTGGATATTAAGCTCTGACAAATGATTGAATTAATTTCTCTGTGCAGAGTACATCTTTCGAATTATACCTACATCCATATGTATATGTATATGAATTTTGTATTATCTAATTGATGAAGTTGTGATTGATGTTTTCAACCAACAAAAAATTTTTAAAAAAAGTTGTGATTGATGTAAGTTGTCGTCGTCGTTTACAAATACCCGTTTCTAAGCCGTACTGTTTTTGGTTCAAGGTAGTGAAAAATTCAGTCGAACTGATTGTATGCATTATATAGTTGTTACTGGTTTGCACACGAAGAATAGGCAAATAAAATAATGCATAAATAAAAGTGAAAAAAAATTCACGTGATGATGATGATGATGTGATCATCACGTGACAAAGACGTGATTGTCATATGATTAATAAAGAAGTTGTGATAAAAAAAGTCATTGGTTTTTTTAAATATAGGTAAGATATTCCATGAATGAAAAAACAAAATGCCTTTATAATCAAACAAGAGATCTATTACTAGCTTTTGATAAAAAAATAATAAAAAAAGTGTTGATAAAAAATAATAAAAAAGTGTAGAAAATCTGAATGTAAAATCTTACCCTAATCTTATGTTTGGATGTCATATCCAAATTTGGAAATTGAAAAATTTTTGTAAAAAAATATTTGTCTTAACTCTTTCCATCATTCTCTTACTTTAAAAAAACAAAAAACTATTTCACTTTTCAAACTTATTTGTACAATATTATTTTGGAAAAAGTCAAAGAATATATTTTTTTAATAAATAAATGAATCTTTTTGAAATATTCTCAAAATATATTATTTCTAAAACCATTTTTTCTCATTCTAAATTATTTTTTATTTTAAAAAACAATTTTTTTTTACATAACCAAACACCATAATATTCTCAAAATAAAAAGATTTTCTAATTTAAATTAAAAAAAATTCTTTTTAAAAATAAAAGCGCGATCCAAACGGAGTCTATAAAGCTTGTTACTTCTGAAGTACATCAAGATTAGGGAGAGTGACTTCTATATTTTATCTTTATATATAAAAAAATCACTAATCATTATCTCTCTCTCTTATTTATTTATTTATTTTTTGTATTTTGTATTTTGTATTTTTTATTTTGTAAACACTAATCATTCCCTTTTGCAATGTTGTTATAATGTGGTAATAAATATAGTCACTGATAATTTTATATATAATTTTATTAAAAGATATAAGAGTTAAAATTCTCAAACTCTAAATAAAATAAAAAAACTTATAATTTTGAGAGAGAGAGAAAATGTTGTTAGAACTTATAAGGTTCTCTAATTTTAGACGTAAAATTTTCATTTCAGTTTTTATCATTTTTTTAATCTAAAAAATCAACAAAAATTATACTTAATTTTTTAAAAATCAACTAACTTCAATATAAAAATTCAATTTTAAACTATTACACCAGCTCATGTTTGATTCCTAGGTATAAACTAAAAAAATTCTATATCAATTTTTATCTTAAAAAAAAATTATTATTATTAATTTTATAAAATTCAATCAAATCTAATTTAAAATTTTTATTTTAAATCCATATAATATTTATAATATTTTTATTTATAAATATAATAATTGATGTTACAGTGTTTTAAAGACTCGGAATAAGACTCGAGAATAAGACCGCGTTGTTTTTCTACTACGCAGGAGCATGTCAGTCTTTGCATCTTAAAAAAAAAAAAAAAAGAAAGTTGAATTTATTATGAGCCGTCAGATCTCCCGACTGTGTTAACCGTGAAGCACTGCGCTTCGCAGTTCGCACCGACTCATTCTCCCACCCAGATCCCGATCTCAATTCTCTTCGCTCCAAAATTTCAACCCATTTATTAACAGGAAAAAAAAAAAAACAGTAATTTTCATATCCCAAGCTCAATTTCACTTCACATTTCTTAAAACACACACACATACATACATATATATATATATATATATATATAAACAATACTTGAGAATTGTTGAATAAAAAAATGTCGTCGTTTCTGCACCAGAGATCGACCCACAACCCGCTCTCGAGCCCATTCCCACTCTCCCCTCGCTCGTCGTCATTGCCGGCGAGATCCTTCTCGCTCTTCAGCCCGACGGCGCTTCTGGCCGTCCTCTCTCTCCTTATCGTCCTCGGCGTCTTCCTGCCCTGGGCCGGCATGCCGGAGGGCCTCTTCTCCGCCGTCAAGCCCTCCGTGGCCAAGTGGCGCGACTACACGCTTCCCCAGGCGGCGTCGTTCGTCGCCAGGAACGGGACCGTCATCGTCTGCGCCGTCAGCCAGCCCTACCTCCCTTTCCTCTCCAACTGGCTCATCAGCATCTCCAGGCAGAAGCATCAGGACAAGGTCCTTGTGATTGCTGAAGATTACGCCACGCTCTATAAGGTCAATGAGCTCTGGCCTGGCCACGCCGTCCTCGTCCCTCCCGCTCCCGATTCCCAATCGGCTCATAAATTTGGTTCTCAGGTATTGAATTGCTCATCCAAATTCTTACAAGTTTGAGCGAATTGAAGTTCTTGAAAGTAGATTTTTTCTCTTTTCAATGCTCTTTTGCACAATTGTTCTGTTTATATGGTTAGATTAAATGACCTTGATTATATATTTATATATATGTATGTACGTATCTATATTGAATGCCAAGATGAACCTGGGAAACTGACTGTGAAATGGTGAAGTGATATTTCGATTGGAATGTAAATTTTTTGTGGAAGACAAATTAGTATTGCCATTTGTGAATTAATGTGTGAATAAGCCTAGAAATTGTTCCTAGGAGTAATTGGTTCCTTTGTTTTTGTCTGAATCAAGCGGAGTTTCGATGATGACAATAATTTAGTCGTTCTGATGTTTTGATTCTAATAGATAAAAGATTAAGAAGAAGAATGCAAATGTTTCTAGGGTGGTTTTGTGAACAAAGTTTATTGTTTCTATTGGTTTCTCTCTTTGTTTTTCAAAAATTGAGGCTGAAAATTTTACCTCTTTTGGTGGATAGGGATTCTTCAACTTTACGTCCCGAAGGCCGCGCCACTTACTGCAGATTTTGGAGCTTGGCTACAACGTCATGTACAATGATGTTGATATGGTCTGGTTGGCTGATCCGTTTCCTTATTTGGAAGGCAACCATGATGTTTACTTCACAGATGATATGGCTCAAGTAAGTACACAGATTTTGCCTTGACCGTATGAGATCTGTTATTTTTGGTGATTAGATTGAACATCCTTAAGCATATGCTGAAACAGTTTCTTCATGAATTGTGCTTGAAATATCTAGAGTCTTCCCTTTTTTTTTTTTTAATTTTATTTTAAACCATGGTGTCCGAGACTTTGGCCCGACTAATCCACGGGATCTATGTAAAGTGCCCCCTTCCACATCGATCGAGTAAATCTCGGGCCTTTCTCCAGCTGGCATGGCCCCAAGGAATTGGTACTTGGGAGCACTCAATGGGAATCGAACCTTAATGCTTCCTGAGGCACCAAGTCCAAGTGCTCACCACTGTGCCATCCCCTTGGGGTTTTAGAGTTTTCCTGTTTTCGTTGGAAAGATTATATGTTTTGATGGATGTGATGCTTTGCTGACCATGGTCAAGCTCATAGATATTGACTTACTATACGACCAATGAACTGCTGATCTCGTTGTGATAATTGTCCATTACTGCATGAGTATTCATGTTTTGTTTCTTTGTCCACTAACTGCTTAATTTATTTCTGTATTCCAGGTAAAGCCTCTGAAGCATTCTCATGAGTTGCCACCTCCTGGGAAGAAAGGACGCACTTATATATGCAGCTGCATGATCTTTCTACGTCCCACGAATGGAGCGAAGTTGGTAATGAAGAAGTGGATTGAGGAGATGCAGGCACAGCCATGGTCCAAAACGCAGAAATCAAATGATCAGCCTGCTTTCAACTGGGCATTAAACAAGACTGCTGGAGAGGTTTTTGTCTTTTGCCTTCTTGATTTTTGTCTTGCTAAGCTTATTAAGTCAATCCTGACCATGTGGTAACCTTAATACAGGACAAGAGAGCTACTCTCTTCACTGAATTTCCAACTTATTTGTGTTGTACATAGAAATCGATCGAATTAGTCCACTGAAGTTTGGGACCTCTAATTTCGAAAGTTCTGTTTATGATAACTTGATATGGTATTAAATAGTACTCCTGATTTATGCCGATAACCAATGCAGGTGGATCTTTACCTACTTCCCCAGGCAGCATTTCCGACAGGAGGATTGTACTTCAAGAACAAGACTTGGGTGCAAGAAACTGAAGGCATGCATGTCATAATCCACAACAACTACATTACAGGCTTTGAGAAGAAGATAAAGCGATTCCGTGAATATGGCCTCTGGTTGGTAGACGATCATGCAGATGAGTCTCCCCTTGGAAGATTAGGAGATTGAAATACGTGTATGTATTACCCGTTTCCATACAAGAAATCCTTTGGAAAAAATCCTGCATCAGAATGGTTGTTACCAATCTGCCTGGCCTTCCTGTCCAGTGGCTGCCGGAGTGAAATTTATGGAAAGATATCGCTGCCATATGACACTACAAGACCGAGGCTGTCTTCGCAAAACGAAAATGAAATTCAATCATAAACCGGACAGCAAATTTTTTTTTTTTTTTTTTTTTTGGATCGCTTCGTATAATTTTTTCTGGGTTCAAATTCCCCTTGCAGCTAGTAGGTTGTACCCGTCATGGTGACTCCTTGTTCATTCCTTGTATTTTTTACACACTATTTTTTTTTTAATTTTTAATTTTTTTCTGATGCGTATTGTTTAGAACTTTTTTTTTTTTTTTTTTATCGGAAATAGGTTTCCGAGCATTACATGATGTCAACTTCCACCTATAGCTAATTGATAGCCATTACAAATTGTTTTTGAGTTTTACTTCTATGGTTGGTTTATCCCTTTTTTTTTTAAAAATTTTGGTTGATTTCGTCTTTGTAGCATAGAGTTATATAAATTGTTGACGAAGATAATTAATGATTGGATCCATTAGTTATAGCTAAATGAAGATACTTGATGCTGATTGCGACAGGTTGCAAGAGACAAAAAAATAATGAAACTGAAACCAATAAAGAAATGCGTTTGCCGGGAGTCGAACCCGGGTCTATTGCTTGGAAGGCAATTATCCTAACCGTTGGACTACAAACGCTTGCTCTGATCGGAGAACTTAATATTTTTAACTTAACTGTTTAACCAAAGTGTCGGCAACCCCAACTCCAACAATGTGAGATGAGTGGTCAATCTAAAATCCACTTGAAAAAAATTGTCGCCTTGGTAAAAGAACAAAGGGCCTCACCAAATCTAAGATCATAAACAAACCTATCTGAATCGCTATCCCAACATTTTAAGGGTAATTTTTATATTCTGACACTCGTATTCTTCAAACAGGACAAAAAAATACTTGTCTAAAACTTGTTTGGTTTTGTAAGTTTTAGATTCAACCTTTATTTAGGAAAAAAGTAATACTTCTACTAAATGTATAATAATTTTAAGCTAAATCATTATCCGATTCAAGAACTTATTTAATTTTGAAAGTTCACATCATCAAATGTCATCATCAGATGAATAACAAGTGTAGTGACAAATACCAAATCTAATATCATAAACAAATATATGTGAACCATCGTCTAAGCATTTTTAACGGTAATTTTTTTTTTTTTGTAGCACTCGTATTCTTCAAACAAGTAAAACACTTCTGTGTGAATTTGTTCGATTTGGTAACTTTTAGATTCCACATTTCCTTAGGTAAAAGTTATACTTCTATTAAATGTATCAAAATCTTAAACTAAACCGTCATCTGATCTAAAAACTTGTTTAATCTTGAAAATTTTCCATATCGAACGTCATCCTGGAATGCATAACTAGTGTAGTTGTTTAATACCAAAACAAGAGAAGACTTTGTGATCAAAGAATATCATCGTGTTTGCCAGCTTACAGTTCACCATGTGTGATGTTTCATATTTTTATTTTTATTTTTATTATTTATTTTTGGACTGGATGTGTGATGGCCCAAGCTGTTAATAATGTAGTTTTTTAAACAGGGGATTTCTTTTATAATTTTGTTTAGTTATGACTATAATTAGCAGCCTGTCAGTAAATACGGAAGGAACAAAAACAATGCACGGTATTGGCCATTTTACATCACTTTCATGTTTTAAATATGGACAAGCCTTCTTATTATAATTTTTATTTTAAAATTTTTGAAAGAAGTTTAGTCATCTTCAGTTCACTGGCACCTTTTTTTTATTCAAAGAAATTCTCGTTACTGTGGATCGTCGAAATATATAAATGTATAAATAACAAGTGAAATTTCGATCAAAAAAATAATTAGTGAAATGCTATTTCACTTGCACTTATTATTATTATTTTTTAATGCAGAGCTGTTTGGGTCTAAGTTCCACTAGTCATTAAGAGAAGTATTACGCTTTTTTGTAGTGTTTTAAAAGCCAATTGTATTTCATTTATGAAGTAAAAAAAATAAAACAATTTCATGTGGATTTAATTGGAATTTAGACAGGTGAATATGCAAAATAAATTGAAATATAGTCATATCACTAGAAAAAAAAAAAAAAAACTTCTATAGGTATTTAGATCCTTTCAATTAATATAAGTGTAAAAGAACGTCAACTGAAACTTACATTATAATTCGACATTGGAAAAAAATATGAAGCACTTACTAAATTTAGCATTACGATAATAACTTAGAGAAACTAATGCCAAAAATCGTACTAATTGAGAGATAATTTATTCAGTAATACAACAGCTCTTTATTCTTTTTCTTTCTTTTTTTTTTTTTAAATAAAATTGTTTACTAATTTAAAACTTTATGTCATGTTTATAAAAATGTTTACGCTTTTGGGCTTTATTTCATTAATTTATCAATTTGTTTTCATACCTCATAGTCACATAGAGTGGAGTCATCAATTATATAGTCAAATTCGATATTACTAGCATCAGTTTGACATAAAATTTAATTGAAAAACACAATATTAAGAACTTGCGAAATTTATGCCCACATAATCTCAAACTTAAAATAAGTGTATAAAATAGGAAATATAAAACCAGTAATAAAGCAGTTTATCCATTCTGTAATGAACAAAAGGGGAATAAAAATTCTTTTCTAAAAAAAAAAAAAAAAAGAAATAAAAATACTCCGTGCGGAGTTCGGACAATTTATTCCTAAATCTACTTTGAGAAAAGAAAATTTTTTTTAATCCAATTGTTTCGCTTATAAATAAATAAAATTGTCCAAAAATCTCTCACAAGATCCACGTCAATACTGTCTTTTCTCTCTCTCTCTCTCACCTCCCCAGCTCTCTCTCTCTCTCAGACTCTGACCTCTCTTTTACTCTGTTCACAAGCAAACTGAGATTAAGCAACGCTCAATCTGAGACCAACCCATTTCACAACTCTCTCTTATTTTCGTGGGGATTTTTTTTCCCCTCTTTCCTCTAAATTCTTCTGCAAATTGTATCAAAATCCAATCTTTTTTGTTCCATTTCTTTTTTTGGTGATTTTTTTTTTGATGGGAAGCTAAATGGGTTCTTTGGAAAGTGGGTCTACTGCTTCGTTGAAAAGAGACCCAGTTCTTCGGTCCTCTTCTTCCTCGTCCGGTCGAACCGAGAGGAACACATTTCTACAGAGACAAAGATGGAGATTCTCGAGGTTCTTTCTCTTCAAGAAACTAGATTACCTCCAATGGATTTGCACCGTCGCGGTCTTCCTCTTCTTCGTGGTTCTGTTCCAGATGTTCTTGCCTGGTTCTGTGGTTGAGAAGCCGATAAAGACTCTGAGGGACGAGGAATTCAGCTCCGGGGATTTGTTCTTCCTTAAGCAGTATGGAATCTTGGATTTCGGAGACGATATTAGATTCGAGCCGTCCAAGGTTTTGGAGAAATTCAGGAGAGATGCTGGAGAGCTCAATCTTTCTTATGCTTTCAACCGAACCACATTTCGATATCCACATAGGAAGCCCCAACTTGCATTGGTAAAACAAATTCTCAAAAGGGTCTTTTTTATTTATTTTTTTAATTAGATATAGTTGGATTTGTTAATGAGTTACTATTTGTTTGATTTCAATTCTTTTACCTAAAGGTTCTTGCAGATCTCTTAGTTGACTCCCAACAGTTGTTGATGGTGACTGTCGCAGCTGCATTGCTGGAGATTGGCTATGAAATTGAGGTGGTATTTCTATATTTATATATATTATAATGTTCTTTAGTACTGAGAAAAAAGATTATTGTCTGATTCAAAGAAGATAAAACTTGAATTTCTGGTAATATAATGATTTTGTCAAGAAATGCTATAAAGGACCATCTTAGGAGTAGTAGGGGAAAATCACATTCACATTTAAGAGATTTCAGTCGAAATGCATGATAATAGTGACACCAAAGTTTCATTCTTGTACCGCATGGATTTTGCACGGTTTTTCTTGGCTAGTTGACGTCTGACTTTTCTATGTCGCTTCAGTTTCATAGATTTTGACCGTGCATAAGATTTTGCTTACCGTCCATTTTTTTAATTGTCATTTCTCATGTACAAAGTGTGTTTTGTAGTTAGGTGATAGTTGTATTAAGGGGATTTTGATTATGCCTTGAGCGAGATGAATGTTATCTTATCGAAGTTGGATTTATTTTTTAAAAATAATTTTGCAGGTTTATTCACTTGAAGGTGGCCCTATGCATGGTATATGGAGAAATCTAGGAGTTCCTGTTAGCATTGTTCAAGCCTGCGACCGGGCAGATGTTACAGTGGACTGGCTGAAGTATATCCCATCACTCTAATTTTGTGACATTTATGAAATTTTTATACATATTCGAAACCATGATTCTAAACAAAACTTATTTGCTACTTTCAGTTGAATGAGTTTGGCTCATTTCCGGTTACTATCTATGCTATTTTTGCAGCTATGATGGGATACTTGTGAATTCTTTTGAAGCAAAAGACATGTTTTCCTGGTAATATTTCTCGGTTTTATTTATCGACATCCATTTTTGTTGTTGCTGATGGCTTTGTTGCTTCTCATCTTAACTATTTACTTTAGAAATTAGTTTTAGAAACTACGTGGGAGGCTCAAGATACTTAATAGGGTGAAACGTTTCTAAAGTATGGTAGCTAGGTGTGTGACGTGGATTGTTATAAGGTCATTTACGCTTTTGAGTTATAGATTTAGACGATTCCTAATTAATTAAATTGAATGATTTTACTTGGTACAGTTTTGTGCAGGAACCTTTCAAATCTTTACCACTTGTGTGGACTATCCATGAAAGAGCACTTGCTACTCGTTTGAGAAATTACACTTCAAACAGGCAGATTGAGCTCTTAAATGATTGGAAAAAAGCCTTCAACCGTTCTACTGTTGTTGTCTTCCCAAATTATGTGCTTCCGGTAAATATTACCACATAGCCTTTTCTCATAGACTTCTACGCTATCACAATTTTGTGCCCATAGTAAAAAGGTTAATTTACTCTTGACAGTTACATGTGCTTTTGTTGTTACATTGGCTGAACTATAGAACTTTGACTTTCTTATGTAATTATACTCGCAACAAATGAGGTTACCAGGACTTAGTAGTTAGTTATGCATTAAGGTTGGCGCATTTTTTAGAGGGTGATTTTATCTGTATTCCACAGATGATGTATTCAACATTTGATACTGGAAACTTTTTCGTTATTCCGGGTTCTCCTGCTGAAGCATGGAAGATAGATACTCGAGTGAAATCAGAAAAGGATTACCTGCGTGACAAGATGGGGTATGGTCCTGAAGACATTGTTGTTACAATTGTTGGAAGCGAACTTTTGTACAGGGGTTTGTGGCTGGAGCATTCTATTGTTCTTCGGGCTCTGTTACCACTTCTTGAAGACTTCTCATCAGATGACAATTCACTTTCTCATCTCGAAATCATTGTTCTTAGTGGGGATCCAACAAGTAACTACAGCTCGGCTGTTGAGGTAATAATACAAAGAAACTTGGGTTTTCTAAGTTGATGCCGGATAATGGCTCTATGCTTCTTATCTGACAATCTGGTCTTTTCTTAGGCCATCGCTATAAACCTAAAGTACCCCAGTGGCGTTGTCAAGCATGTGCCGGTGGATACAGATGCGGACAATGTTCTAACCGCATCCGATGTTGTGATATATGGATCTTTTGCTGAAGAGCAATCTTTTCCAGATATTTTGATCAAAGCCATGTGCCTTGAGAAACCAATCGTTGCTCCTGATCTCTCCATAATAAGGAAATATGTATGATTCTTTTCTCTACTCTTTGAACACATGTGACTGCTACACATAGGATTCACTGATGAATTTGACAAATACTAATCAATCCTTGTCGTTTTCCGTCATTATTATATTCCTGGGACTTTTACTTACGAAATTTTTACTTTTAAAAAATACTGACTACTTTGGCGAAAACAATTAGGTTGATGACAGGGTGAGTGGCTACCTTTTCCCAAAGGGGAACGTTAAGGTTCTATCACAAGCCATTTCGCAAGTAATCTCAAAAGGAAAGTTATCGCCTCTAGCTCACAATATGGCCTCCTTAGGCAGAGTTACAGCTAAAAATCTGTTGGTGTCAGAATGTGTTGAGGGATACGCTTTGCTTCTTGAAAATATCCTCAGGCTCCCATCAGAAGTTGCACTACCTAAGGCCGTAACAGAAATCCCTGCGAATTTAAAAGAAAGATGGCAGTGGCATCTATTTGATTCAGTATCAGAATTGAAGAACTCGAACACGACAACAAGAAGTTACTCATTTTTAGACAAATTTGAGGAGCAGTGGTACCGTACTCAACTAGAGAGATCTGCCCCTGTAATTGCAGGAGATGATTCGTTTGTATATAGCATATGGCTAGAAGAGAAACGTACCGAGATGGAAAATGCTAGAAAAAGAAGAGAGGAAGAAGAGGTAAGTGATGTGGGGGGACTAGTTGAGTGACATGTTTTAAAGTTTACTAAAATTGTTATCTTAAAGGAACCATCTCTTAAATTTTGTGCAGCTAAAGGATAGGAGCGAGCAATATCATGGAAACTGGGATGAGATATATCGAAATGCCAAAAGGGCTGATCGAGCTAAGAATGTTTTGCACGAAAGAGATGAGGGCGAGCTTGAAAGAACAGGCCAACCACTTTGTATATATGAGCCTTACTTTGGAGAAGGAGCTTGGCCTTTCCTTCACCATACTTCTCTTTATCGAGGAATTGGGTTGGTGAGTTGTCAATTTGTTGTTTGATGGGAATGCCTTCTCTGTCGACATATTAGTATTGATTTTGTAAACATATCACAAATTAGAGGGACCCCATAGGTTTTTTTTTTTTTTTTAAATAATTTTTTTAATTTTTTTATAATTATCTTGGAGAGAGGGATACAAATAGTTTGACATGACTTATTTTTAACCAATTAGAGATTGAGCATTGTTATTTTGTGATGCCACAGGAGAAAAGGTGAAAAAAGTGTGAAAGTCTCGTTATATGGCGGTTTTAATATAGAGCCATCGCACTTGATGATAAATAGGATTTTTCAAATAAATTAGAGGGCCACCCTTATTTGCGTTTGTAATCTTTTTAGTCGTTGAAGCGTTGAGAATGCTAGTAATATTTAGCTTTTCTGTTTTTTGATGTAAGGTTAACACATGCCACTGAATGCCTTGTATTGTAGTCCACCAAAGGAAGAAGACGCGGGGCTGATGATATAGACGCGCCTTCTCGTCTTTCGCTTCTTAACAACCCATACTATAGAGACATACTTGGTGACTTTGGGGCTTACTTTGCAATTGCAAACCGGATAGACCGATTACACAAGAATGCTTGGATAGGATTCGGGTCTTGGAGAGCAACAGCCAGGATGGTAAGAATATGTCCATGTCTTCTGAAACTTCTTTTCATGACATTTTGTCTCGACCGAATATCATTTTGATCCCATACTTCTAAAACGTCCTAAGATCCAGTCCCCAATCTATCAAATTCTTACTCAAAAAAAAAAAAAAAAAAAAGACACATAAGAAGGCTATTTGTAATCTTGTAGGAGCTAATATTAATTTTACGAAACGACGATTCACAACGAATGAGTGCCTTTTTTCTTCGACATTTAAACAGTTGAATGGATAAAAGGATTAGTTTGAGACAATTTGGTGGATTAAGGACTCGTATGGGACGTGGATCGCATTTTCGAAAAGCGAAACTAACCCTTTTTAAATTATTCCTTTCTGTAGGCATCTCTATCTAGGGCGGCTGAAAATGCATTGTTACATGCCGTACAAACGAAAAGGCATGGGGATGCCCTCTATTTTTGGGTTCGGATGGACATGGATCCAAGAAATTCTTTGCAACTCGATTTTTGGTCGTTTTGTGATGCTATAAATGCTGGAAACTGCAGGTAATTACCCCTTTGTACTATCTTTTGCCTTTGTTTTGGTCATATATAATTTATATACTATATATATATATATTATATAGCTCATTGCATGCTAATGTACGTTTGTGTGTGTGTTTTTTCATTTTCCTTTATGTTCTGGTACGAAGGTTTGCTTTCTCAGAGACCTTAAAGAAGATGTACGGCTTAAAGCATGATTTGGAGTCATTGCCACCAATGCCACAAGATGGTGACACGTGGTCCGTCATGCAAAGCTGGGCTCTGCCAACAAAGTCTTTCCTTGAGTTTGTGATGTTCTCTAGGTAAACACCAACATGATTTTCACTTTCTCTGACAAAAAAGTAAAACTTTTTTCGCCTGAACAGATGTCAACACCAGGCTCTTTTTTCTCAGCTTAATTTTCTGACATTTGAACTGTTTGAATTTTAACTTCTCCAGAATGTTTGTGGATGCACTGGATTCCCAAATGTACCACGAACACCATTCTTCTGGACACTGTTGCCTCAGTCTCTCCAAGGTAAGCCTGTCCAAAAAAAAAAAATAATAATAATTATAATAATTAATATTAAAATAAAAATAAAAAACTAATTAAACAAATAAAAAGAAAGAGAAAGAGAACTGCTTTTTTTTTTTTTTTTCCCTCTTCTAAAATTGATCTTGAAAAGTGTATTAGCGGAAAAAAGGGGAAAATTATAGCATAATACATAGTTATAGGTTCTTTTAAAGTTTATGGTAGATTTTTTAAAAGATTATGGATTATAGCATATTTCTACGGGTAAAGTCCTGGGATTTTCGTGTAAATCATATAATTTTCTTGTAAATTCTTGGATTTTTCAGTAAATAACGTTTCTATGGTTTATTTTTAGCAACATATTTATGTGCACAATTTCATGTTAGATATAGAAAGAAATAGGAGGAGAGACAGAGAGAGAGAGAGATAGGAAGGAGGGGTATTTTTTGCATCGTGTGGTCATAAACATATTATTTATTATTATGTTTATAGTTTTGTACTATAATTATTACTCTCTTCAAAAATGTTATTTGGCTCATTCTTAAATAAAATTAAAAAAAAAAAAAAAAAACTGTCACTTTAGTATGTCAAATGGGACATCCCATTTATAGGATAGAATTAAAATGAAATAGAAAAAGAGAGAATTGTTTGTTTTTAATTTTTTTTTCCCCTACAAAGAATGGGGAGGGAAATGATAGCTTTGTTTTCTCTGTTAAGAAGCATTATGTGGACTTTGTTTTGTCTAATGCAGGACAAGCACTGTTACTCACGGCTTCTCGAGCTACTCGTGAACGTGTGGGCATACCACAGTGCACGACGAATGGTGTACGTGAGCCCGGAGACCGGTGCCATGCACGAACAGCACAGGTTCAAGAACAGGAGAGGCCACATGTGGGTGAAATGGTTCTCCCACGCCACAGTCAAGAGCATGGACGAGGACTTGGCCGAGGAGGCAGACACGGATCGCTCTCTCAGGAGGCGGTGGCTGTGGCCATCGACCGGAGAGGTATTCTGGCACGGGGTTTTCGAGAGGGAGAGGAACCAGCGGCATCAGGAGAAGGAGAAGAGGAAGCAGAAGAGCAAGGAGAAGTTGGACAGGATGAGGCGTAGGAATAAGCAGAAGGTGATCGGGAAGTTTGTGAAGCCCCCGCCGGAGAATGACGACACGGGAATCTCTAAGACGACGGTGTTAATAGGAAACTCTCGATGAAAATATAATTGAGTCATTCATGTGGGGTTTTCTTTAGTAGAAGGAATTAAATCTCATTTGATCAATTCTTTTTTTTCTTTTTTTTTTTTTGAAATTTTTTTCTTCGATTTTTGTGAGGCGGGGATGCATGGGATTTGTAATATGCGTATGTAAAAAAAGTGCATCCATCTGGTCACTTGTACGGACGATGAATAGCAGAAAAGTGTATAAATAGTTCATTGATTTTTTGTTTTTGTTTTTTGTTTTTAGTTTTTTGTTGTCATCTATGATTAAATTTGTCAGAGTTTCTTTTGCTTTCCAACTCTGGGATTAAGGTTTATTCTGCTCTGCTTTGAACGGTGAACGAAATTGTACGGCTATCACTTCACCTTTATTTTTGGGCACGTGAGTTTCACGGGAAGATGAGAGAAGAGTACCAAAAGCGACAATTATGTAACCGAAAAAAGAGCTTACGACAACAAATGACGGACGGAATCAGCCTCCTGATTCAGTGGGATGCATATATTAAAAAGTATAATGTATAGAGTGGTTTATAGAGGAAAAATCAAATAGTTTTTAAGGTAAAAATTAAAAAGGAAAGTTTACTGGTGGTTGAAGTTTTCATTCGAACATGAATGGCTCTATCTTGATGACAATGATAAAAAATCAAGATAAAAAAGAGAAACAACAAATGACAAACAACAGTCTTAATTATAACTTATTACTAAGTTCCTAATATAAGAGAGATGATGAAACTTAAATTAAAATGGAAATTATAAAGAACATTCCTGTCCCACAAACGGCAATTAGATCTTGTTTCGTTACTCTCTAGCCTCCCACATCACCGCACCCCTCTAGCCTCCCCTATCGGCCCTAAGCCCTCCCGGCACCCCCTTCCCCCGGCACTACCACCCCAGGCCCCCCTCCCCCAGCCTCCCCCACCCCCTAGGTGCCCCCCGATGGGGACCCCCCCACCCCCCTCTCTCTTTCTTCTATTCTCTCTCTTTTCCTGACCCACGTCCCCCCATACCCCCTACGCGATCGACTCACCTGGCGAGAGAAGAGAGAGAGGGGGGTCCCATTGGGGGTGGGAGGTCGTTGGGGGCAGGGAGAGAGGAAAATAGAGAAAAAGGAGAAAAGAGAGAGAGAGGCACTGGGGGCCAGGAGAGAAGATAAGAGAGAGAGAGGCACCGGGGGTCAGAAGAAGAGAAGAGAGAGAGAGGGGCCGGGAGGCCTGCGGGGGGGGGGGGGGGCTGGGGGGAGATGGGGTGCCGGGGAGGCTTAGGTGAGGGGTGGGCCGCCAGGCTAGGGGAGGGAGAGGGTGTGCTGAGGAGTTGGGGGGGTGGAACCTGGGGTGGAAGTGGGGGCTAGAGGGGGGGTTGCTGGGGATGGGGTGGGGGCCTGGTCCAGCCTGGGGTTGGGGGGGGGGGGGAGGGGTTATCGGTGATGGGTTGGGGGCTGGCCAGGCCTGGGGTGGGGGGCCTGGGGTTGTGGTCTCTGTCGACAGCTGGAAGGTCACCAATGTCGGAGAAGATTGGTGTGGAAAGAGATAAGATAAGGTAAGGTGTATAGTAATTATGAAACACTAATAATATAATAACCGTTCGATTAAATCTTAACGGTTCAAAAAAAAGCTCTACTGATAATTACTCTGAAAGAAACTCTATCACAGTTTTACTCTTGTTTTGATTTTGTTTTTTAGTTTTTTTTAGTTTTTCTGTTTTGTTGTTTTAGTGGGCCTTATGGTGCATTTGGAGGTTTGTTTGCTTTTTATTTTTTGTTTTCTTGGTAAGAAAGAGTTGCATTTGGAGTTGTTGTCCAAACGAAAATAGTGATTCAAGCAATGACATGACTTGAGAAATGGCAGCACTAGACAGTTTAGAAACTGACAACTGATGGTGACAAAAACCGACAATTGTTTAGGGAAATCATAAATAAATCATCGATGTCAAAAACAACAAAAACTAAAAAATGATTGCATTTCTCCGTGCCTTCTCAGTTCGGATGTTTTTACTTATAATCTAAACCCTATAATTATAATTTAATTATTATTTTTTTCAGTTTTATTATTTACATAATTTTATAATTCAAATTTTAAAAGTTTATAATTTTACGTAAACAAATTCAAGTGAGATAATTTTTTTTAAAATTACATAGAATTTCGAGATAAATTAAACAAGCTCCATATTGATTTTTTTTTTTCCAAATGCATTTCAAGTTTTTATAATTTTTAAATCCAGCAATTCAAATATATTGATAAATGTATAATCAATTTAAACTCAAATTCTACAATTCAAACCTTAATACTAAACACATGCATTGTCGAGGTGAAGAATGAATATCTCTTGGATAGAAAGAGTAAAAGGAATTTACAAACAATTTTCTAACATAATGATTTGTTACAGAAGGCATTTGTTTTCATCCATTCTAAAAGGATTTAATTTAAAACATGTGATTAAAACTCAACACTTTATAATAGATTCAGGTATGTAATTGCTATTAGATGATATACGTAACCATATAACAAACAGAAATACTTAGTGATACTAAAACTTCCCAAATAACTATGGACTTCTAAATTCCTAAAAATAAATTTAAGGCTTTGAGCTTTCTCCAATTAAGATAACATCATTTAAGCTTTCATAAACTCCCAAATATGTAGCACTTTGAATATTCCAAAGCCTCTAAATTAGTCAACATAATTCCACTTAATTAAGGAGTTTTCTTCCCCATAAAAAAATAGAGTTATAAAGGTAGAGATGTCATATCCAGATAATCCTAATGAGAGGAGAGCTCCCGTGTGATTTATAGATCTGTCTTAAAATAGATTATCTATATATCATGATCACTACGGTGGCAATATCTCAAATCGAGAGAGTAAGCATCTAATCACCCAATCTGATTACTCAATTATAGTTAAAAGAGTTGTTTAACTTTTAGTGTTCCTACTTAACCATGTAGCTCTATCTTATTATGGAAGAAGTCCACTTGTTTCACGAGTCCTTGAAAGCATTAGGGTTGTTATAAGTGTACTCAAAAGGGTTGTTGTTGTAGAACTGGATCCAAACGTAGTCAAACAGCCCGGTGGAAAGCACGCCGTTTAGATACCGATCAGGAAAGGGACACTGCGGTGCGGCGGTCAAGCAAACCTTTCTCCCCCTTTGGTTGTACTCTGACAACCTGGTACAATCAAAAAATGATTTTTTTTTCCCTTCTTCCTTTTTTATTTTTATTTTTATTTTTCCTTTTCTTTTCTTTTACAAGAAATATTAAAGTACTAGTATTTATTTGAGAATTGTTGTTTTTGATACCTTAACAAAGGATTCCATTTTAAACCACAAAATTTGTATATTAGGGAAAGTAACTTTCGTACAGACCATCTTTAGCAATAATTTGAATTTATTTATATTAGGTTGAAACTATAAAATTTAATCTTCTCTCTTCTTTTGGTCCATAGATATTATTGAACTTGGAGAAGTTCGTTGTGCAGAATTTTGCCAGCATGGTGGTGTCTATGATTGCTTGAGCGAAAGGTGATTGATCCATCTCGTCCAAAAAGTCTTCATAGTTTGCAGGGTATTCGAGTGCTTTGAGCATGCTTCTCTCCATGTTCTTTACTTAATGACTTACCGCATCAGAGATGGCTTGCTATAGGTTGAATGTTGCGGTCGGAGGAGCTCCAAAGAGTGGCTGTGGTAGCACTGTGCCTGGAGGGATTGTGTAAGTTTGCAAGGCAGGAGTCGAGACTCCAATCGAGGGGATCAGAATGGAAGGAATTAAGCCGGAGGCAGCCATCCCGATTGTATTGCTAATTGCAGAGGTTGTTCCTTGAGGCGTCATCACTAAGTAGAGTTATGGCATCAAGTGGAATGGACTCTACGGCATGAAAGCTATAGTTGGCTGGAAGCCACTCGGGAAGAAGTTTACAGTCGTTGAGCGGAGCAGTGTAGAACTCCCAAAGGTTGCAGCAATGGATGGCATCGAAGTGTTGAAGATGGTGGATGTGTTGAATTGCCTCCGCAGCTCCTCGTTCTCTGCCATTAACTCAGCGATTCTCTGATCGATCGCCCATTGCTGCTGTCCTGTGCTTGTTTGTTGGAGTCCTGTACCTGCAACATAATGGTTTTCTAGTTGCTGGGATGCTCCTACATCTCTCGTCAAGTCAATTGAAGTAGCGTTTGTTTCGGTTATGACGGTAGTGGTTGCCGTGTTGTCGATGTCCATAATATCAGCCATAGGCCCAAAGTGGGCGTCAAACTATAGAGGGTAAAATTTATAGTCAAATTGGATCGAGTCGGGTTAAGACCTTCGACTGTATCATTGGGCTGACTAAGTGCGTGTTAGGTTGACCGATTAAGTTAGTTGTAAAATAAATTTAAAGAACTTTAAAAATAGAGAATACAAGATATTTATAGAGGTTCACTCTCAATATGAGAGCTAGTCCTCTGTGGTAGCTCCAGGGCTTTCACCATAATAGATTTTAAAGTACAATGAATGCCGTAGTAATAAGAATGTGAAGCGACAGAGAATGCAGGAAATATGGAGAGATTGTAGGAAGTAGAAAATGGGAATTGCGGGGATTCTAAGATGATTTCGGATGTCTTGGGCGGATTTGGACGTGACCTCCGTTTGGTATGGGCGATAATTGATGAAGGTTGGATCCCTTAGGTATGTGAGGATGCCTCCTATTTATAGATGGAGATTGATAACTTCATTTATCTAATTTGATATTGATCCATATTTGCTTATTAGAAGTTGCCTCTGTTAGTCTTGGTTGACTTTCTATAAATAACTTGCCTTGTTGAATTAGGAAAAGTCCCTTTTTACGTTAGATTTTTTTTCTTGATTGCTTGTAGAAATAAATATGGTAGGTTTTGTAATCTTTTCATATGATAACTTCAAAAAGGTGTTTGATTTTTGAATTGACCTCCTTGCTTTATGAAGCACGTGGACAGTAAGAGATAATGTACAAAATCTAAGCTTAACAGTAAAAACGATTTTATTGTATAAGTTGTTGTGGATAATAAATTAATGAGTTATATAGTATCATCTACTATGGTAATTTTTGGTGTAATACAATATTATTTCATTTTAGGGTAAAGATCTGGTTCAAGGTTATCTTGAGCCCAAGATTATGTCAGCTTGGGGCTGAGGTCGACCCAAGTCTGGGTTAGCATCCGTATGTGAGCAAGGAGCCAAGGACGGGGTAGGCCAGAGATCAGGGTTGTCTCAAGAACAATAATAGGGTTGATTCGTTCTCAAGGTCCGCCCGGTCTTAAGGTTAGAGTTGGCACAGTCTCCAAGGTCGATTAGTTTCGGCCTGGTCTGAATTTTTGGGTTCTAGGAACAGCGATAGGCTTGGTTAGTCCCTAGTTCGGGTTCCTCCCAGTCCTAGATCGGTCAACTAGTTTTGGGTTGGATTCGGGTTAGGACCAACCGAGATCAGCTAGGACTGGGGTTAAACTTCTGACCTTCGGGCCCTAACCGACCTTTATATTGTACAATACAATGCTATGTTCCACCAACTATTATATTTATATTAGCTTAAAAACACGTTTATATTTCATGTCGCCAAATATCGTATTGATTTATTTTGGAATAACCGAATGTTTGTATTGTGTTATCATAATACAACACAGTACAATGTAACACAATGTGCCTTATATATGCAACCAGACATGATCTTGCATGCAAATAACCATACAAAACCCGAAGTCCGAAAACATACTCACCAAATGGTATTAGAAACAACCGCCAGAGGGATTTACAAAGAGACTACCGAGGTTTCTATCATGTTGGCTGGCGTGCACATGACTTCAGCCGACCAATCCTGAAAAATAAAAAACGTAAAGTGATATTGGATTTCCTTAGAATTTAGAAAGGAAAAACAAGAAAAAAAACAAAAACGAAAATAAAAGGAAAACAGGAAACAGAAAAAGTCACCGGAGCTATAAAGGAATATTTGTCAAGGTGACAACCTTAAAATTTAAAATAAAATAAAATAGCACTATTTTATTTTAACACTAGAATGATCGACTAAAAAAGCAGTTGTTATAGTCATTTTCGGTCACTCTAAAGTCATTTTGGCAATAAAAGTTTTGAAAGATTATTTAATAAAAAAGAAAAAAGAAAAAAGAAAATGATTCAATCATTTTGCTAATTGGGTCGGTCACATATTAATTAGTTTAATCACTATCACAGTACCAAAATCCCAACTAGTTCTTTAATTTCATATTTGTCTCCAAATTTTTTAGTGCTACTCTTTTATGCCCAATTTTAAAATTCTTTTCATGAAACATGATTTTTTATTTTTTATTTTTTTGCATGAGTCTTTTATGGGAAAAACAAACAAATAATAAAACCATTAATTTTGGTTTTCTTGAAAACTGAAAAAGAGTAGGTAATAGTAGGAAGAAATTAGTAATTTAATTTATTTAATTAAAAAAATTGCTAGCCTAAAAATGACCACCCAAAAAAGGTTAATTGACTTTTAAATTTTAGGATTGAGAGAGATCAAGAAGCTTTGGATGCAAGTTGGGAGTCATAGTAATGAATATTGACTATCAATTTGGACCTCAAAACCCGCTTAAATATTTATTAAAAAAAAAAAAAAAAGCCCAAAACCCTGGTATGTATAACCCGCTGTTCAATGGCTATAACTATAGTAATTTGAATATACCGATCGACCTAATCAATCGGATTCTCTCACTGATTGATCGGAAATATAGAAAGAATTTTTCTTTTTTTCTAACCAGTTAATGGCTCTAATTATAGGTCATATTTTCATTTCCGATCCTTTATTTTCAAATACACATTTGAAATCCTACTTCAAAATGATCAGCGTTATTACAACTTAAGAACAAGAAAAGTGCAAAGATGATTCTCATTCCTAAGAAAACATTAATTAAAGTTTGATGCAATTTTACGAAAACATATTTTCTCAAACGTACTGTGTGTGATTTTGATCCATAATTTAAGATAAGAATAAAATGAATGCTCACATAATCAATAAAAGACTCAAGTATATGGGTTTTAACTTATGTCGTGACTATTAATCTTGTAATCTTAAAACTTGAGACTCTAATCCATCTTTTAATTCTCGAAGTTTGAAGAGCTTTCTGGATCCAATGCTTGATTAGATGTATACTATTTTTCTGCTTAAAACAAATTAAACTCAAGATTAAGTTATAATAATCTTCTTTGTGATTCTCAAAATTGTCATTAGTTGAACCTTAACGATAATTATTAGCATGTGTGTGTGATAAAATTAACGAGATATCAAATTAATTATTAAAAGTGCAATAACAACCTACTAATAAAGACAATCATATTGTTGATTACTACTTATTATTAGATCTCTTCCCCATGCATCACAAGGCACTTCTTGTATTCTTCGCCTCACAAATATCTAATTGTTTGAGATAATCTTTGACTGAACGAGTTTTGTATTTGTTGGCTTCTTCAATTAACTTAGAGAGACAAAATGCCAAAGCCTTCCCACCACATTTGTCTTCTAACCCTGGGGGAGTGGCCAACCCATGTGCAGCACATGTGAGAATTAGCATAATTATCCAACATTTCTCCTCCAATTTCTCTCCATTATTGTTCCTCTTTCTGTTTTCCTTTTCTTTTCTTCTTTTAGTTCAACTTAATTGTAGCGTATTGCTATATACATATATATATATATATATATATATATATAATCTCGCTAGGATAGTTCAACCGACAGAAAGAAAGAGATTTAGATAAGATCTTGTACATACATACAAAATTTAATAATGTTTTTATTTCTTTTTGATGAAGAGTCGTAGACATTAAATATTTGTGTATAGATGATCTTGCTTGCTCTATAGTACTATAGGATCGAATTAATTATTGTAGCATTTTCTTTTGAATAAAATTATTAATATTGATTTTCTTTTGAATAAAATTATTAATATTGTTCAATTGTTATATATAATCATCTCGGCTATTGAATTGTTACAATAGATACACAATAAGTGCCCATTAATGTAGTATGTATCGACTTTTTCTATTTGTTCAAATATATTGGTCCACTTCTTAATAAACTAAGTTTTTAGAGTAGATTAGTAAACTAATATTATGCCCGAGTGAGAAATCTTGAGTTCAAAACTTGCAATTGCACTCTTTTAAATGTTACTTTCTAGTTGATATTTATCCATACGTTTGTCAATTATCTGACATGCATGTGAAGAAAAATATTAAAATATAAAATTATTATTGATTCACCTCCTGATAACTTAAATATTTGATATAGATTAGTAAACTAACACGATTATTGGATGTCTATAATATTAATGCAAGAAATGATTATCGGTGACAATTTTTTTTTACGGATTATAAATAAAAAAGAGTTTAATTGGTCGAGACCCGATTACAATATTACTGGCCCTAAATTATAACAACATTTAAAAACAATAATCATCTAGGCATGGACATCTAGTGACTCTTTCAATTATATAGATTGTCCACAATTACAAAGTCAGTTTGATTATCATGAAATCGTTTCAATTTTTTTTAATTAAATAAATTTAATATATTGAGAAACTTATAATACGAGATGAGTGATTAAAGAATTAATGCCAATATAATTAAGTTGTTAAATATATAATCATTCTAATCTTAGTACTGTTTCTCTCTCTATCTCTCTCTCTCTTTTTTTTTTTGGGTGCTAAATCATATCAACTGAATACACCTGAAGTTAAATCATTCTATAGGCCACCATGTGAAGCATATAGGTCTCTTGCTTTTTTCAACTGAAGTTTCCTATGTGCCTCTCTTTGTCACCTAAAAGTTAAAAGTTAACTTCCACATTTTACAATGTCGTATTATTTAAATTCCATTTGGTTGGTTGATGAGTAGGCCTAATTAAGCGTGTCCCAATGCGTGCATATATATGTGTGTGTATATATATTTATACACACACACATATATATATATATACACACACCGGTACTTAACCATTGACTAAAACGATATCAATCCCAAACAACCGGAAAAGACACAAAAAAAAAAAAAAAAAAAGTGCTAGAGAAAATATGTAAAAGATTAGGGATCTTATAACAATATTCTGCTTCAAGTTACTCAAAGTAGGAGGTCTTTCTGTGGTTATTTCTACATAATTTACTGGCCGGATTTTATAATTCTTTTGGGTGTTGGGGCGGATATATTATCATAATTAATTATGAAAGTATACATATATAGTAATAGAATAATTCAATTGGCACCCATAAAATTTCTAAATACCCCTACTAATCTAATCTTATTATAACTTGTCCTATAATAAACCATTTAAATATACCTTTTTATATACACCAAATTAATTATAAAAAAAATTAATTTTTGGAAAAATAAAAAATAAAAAATCGAGTTCCCCACGTCAAATATTAAAAGGAAAAAAAAATCCAAATGAATAAAAGCATACTCTCACATCATTTGTTAACTCTAATTTCACTTTAATAAATCCTAAACTTTTCTCCCATTATTGTCAAAAAACAAGTTCTTGAGCTTTTCTTTTCCCTTTTGTCCTTACACATTTCTCATTTATATTTTGTCAAACACTTCATCGGCATTTATATTGCTTTGTGATTATTGAATTTGAAATGATTACTGGAACTTGAGTTTTAAAGTAATAGACTTTCCTCTTGTTCAATGAAAACATTATTTAGCAAAACAAAAACAAATAATGCAAGAGATATGCAATGCTGTTTGTTTTTTTTTTTTTTTTTGTTTTTTTGTTTTTAATAAAAAAGGGAGAAAAGTAAGTAGATAAGTCAGTTATTTTATAATTATAAATTAAATAAATTATAAACTTAAAGTGGAGGTACGAGAGGGTAAATTCGGTATTATGAAAATAATATCCATTAAAAGGATAGATTTTTGAAAATGAGGAGTTTCTGCTTACATGGGAAATAAAAATGCGAATGGCCACAGAGTTTGCAGGAGCTCTTTCGTACTCATCTGCTTCTTCACTAATATACCGTTAGATGAGAAGTATGGAGCAAAATTTGCTGATTTGGAACTTCAAGTCAGTCACCATTGACCAAACTCATTTGACGACACTAGTACAAGGCACATTTGGTTACTTGGATCCAGAGTACTTCCAATCAAGCCAATTTACAGATAAGAGTGATGTGTGTATATATATGTATATATATAGGTTTTGGAGTGGTTTTGTAGAGCTCTTGACCAGACAAAAACCAATATCTATCGTAAGGCCCGGAGAAGGAAGAAGTTTGGCGACATTTTTCATGCTATCCATGGAAGAGAGTGTTTGTTCAATATTGTCGACCGACAAGTGGTTGAAGAGGGAGAAAGAAAAGAAATTTTAGCATTCGCTCATCTTGCGGAAAGATGCTTGAATTTGAATGTAAAGAGGCAGCCGACAATGAAAGAAGTTGCAGATGTTCTTGAGGATCTTAAAAAATCACTACAATCTTCTAATGGACAAGAGAATCTTGAGGAGATTGAATTTGGGAGAGATGGAAGTGATTGATTAGCCTTTGGTTGTTTTAAGTAGCTCAACATGTGTCGATGGATTAAGTCCTCTTCACCTTTTGCATGTGTCGATGGATCACTATTAATTGTTACTATTATTTTCGTCCTCATCTTTATCGTTGTATTCGTCGTTGTTGTTGTTGTTAACTAAAGTAAACAAACATTTTTCTCTTCACATCCCTTTGTTTCTTCTTCTTATCTTTTTATGTTATTTTACATTTTTTGTGGATCAAAATTTAGTAAATAGACGTAGCTTTATTTTATCAGAGTATGCTACATCAAATTAACATGTATGCGGGGTAAGCCCGATCCAGCGCTCAAACATTAGGCTTAATAGCCGAGCTATAGCCATTATCATAATATTTAGACCAAAGCATGACACCTCCATACTTGGAAGAGCCTTTGATGGTAGGCAACACGTCGGACGATAGCACATCAGGGGAAATATAGCCACTCCCGGCGGCCTCCGGGGATGCGGGCAAGCCTAAAAATATTTGGCCAGCGGAGATCGATGTCCATTGGGTCCAAGAACTCTTCAGATTGTCCGCATTGCCGGAATATTGGCAAGGAGGGTTGTTATAGAATTGGACCCAAACATAGTCAAATAGGCCGGTGTTTAGTGCAGTGCCCATCCATGCATCGGGGAAGGGACATTGTGGAGCTGCGGTTAAGTAGACCTTTCTCTGTTGGCTATACCCGTTAAGTGCCCTGGCAAGTTCATCCCAGTGCTCTGTTGTGCCTCCCTCGATGTCAAAATCGATCCCATCTAGAACTGCATCGCCTAAAGGCCTCGAGTTTGATTGGCCTCCGAGAAAGTTGTTCCATAGATAGTCCGCAACTTTGCTGCATGTTATAGAAAATATATATATATATATATATATGATTATTTTCAGAGAAAAACAAGAGTACAAACATCAAAATCAAAATTAGCTAGTACGATGTAAGGGCTGCAAATTAATTAAACATGAAGAGAAATGAAGGTACAAACTCCTATAAATTGTAAGATCTCTTAGCATGGTTTTATAGACCAAAAAAAAAAAAAAAAATAGGGAGAAGCTAACAATTTGAAATTCTCTCTTAAAAAGGGGAGGGTGTCCTTATGTTACGCCTAACGCAATTTTCGGAATCTAAAAATTGTAATAATAATAGAAAAGAGAGCGGTTCATGCTTTTGTCAACAATTATGAGAGATTCATGCATATCAAGCACCCAACATTACAATATCAAATAACTAAGTACGAATGCTAAAAATCAAAACCTTGATGAATGTGAGGACAAACTTAAAGCGGCTGTCCGTTGGCACGATGCTAGTATCACAGGTGGTAACTTGATGTGATGTCTTGATGGTATTTATAGGAAAAATATGTTTGGGGCTATCAATGCTAAATACTACTATTAATAGAAGGGACCCAAATTTTATTAGTCAATGTTGTTTAACGCTACATGTACGTACGCTACCCTTTATCATTGTTCTACTTACAAGCTCTCTAGCTAAAAAATTATGGTCTGAATGTTCAAACAAATAGCAATGAAAAATTATTTAAGACAGAATTAATAAATAGTAAGTCTCATTTGTAGGTATTAGGATGTCGGACTTATTCTAAATTAGTATGTGACGTTGAACATCACCGATGTACTTTAACAGTGCTTATGTATAGACGTGTACCACAAGGAAAGAGGTGTGGTCACCGCCAAGGTTAGACGACACATGCATCTAAAAGCACAAGGAGCAAAACTTTACCTAGCATCATCTGCAGAAGAAAGGGAGTAGCTACCATCACCACCACCGATGGAAAGCAAGACCTTGATCCCTTGACTTTGGCAAGCTTTGATCTCGTTGCTAAAACTAGTGCACCCATTTGTCGTCGGGTCACAGTGGCCAGCAAGGTTGATCAATGGGGTCTGGCCATTGCCAAAAGTGGATAGAAAAGCAATGTTCACTATTCCATAGTTGCCTGTGGCACAAGTATCTGCCAAGCTTCCTTCGTTTCCGTTCTGGCCCCAATAGACGGTGATCGTACCCGCATCAGAGAGGCTAATCAAGGTTGTGACTAAAACAAGGAAGATAAGAGTAAATGTGGCTGAGAATTTGCATGCCATGGTGAAACAAAAAATTGTGAATCTTTTTTTGTGGTTCAGTGTTTGCTCAACAATGCCGGAGTCATGTCATTTTTATAGGGAAATTTAATGCTATGTTTGATAAGATGGATGGAAAATAGAAATGAAGAAAGAGTAAAATCTCTGGTGATAGAAAAGAGGAAGGTTTTCCGTCATATTGTTTGGTAAAAGAGAAAGAAAACATGAAAGAAAATGTCTAATCAAATGTACTTTTACAAAAATAACATCATACAAGTTAAGAGATGATGATAGATTAAGGTCAAAATAGAAATTTTATCTATATATATTTGCTTTGGCAAAAGTTTTATATCCACTTTTCTTCTCAAAGTTGGAAGGATTAAAAAATGGTGGGACATATTGATTTTCATTTTCCTTTCCTTCATAATTTCGTCTATATCAAATAAACAAAATTCTGTTTTCACTCCAAAATCCCTCGTCTAATTTTCTTCCTTTACATTTTCCATACTACCAAACAAAGGCTAAGGGGGTGTTTAGTGGAATAGTTTGAGTTGAGATTTTTAAGTTTCAATAATAAATTTTTTTGAATTTTCAAAAAAGATAAAAAAAGTTTTTGAGAAAAAGACAAGCATTTTGAGAAAAAGATAAAAAAAAGTTTGAATTAGATGGTTTGAACCATCCAACCAAACGGACCCAAAGTGCTAATAAATTTCCTTGTAGCCCAGTCCATACGTTTAAGTTGATTTGAAAATTTCTGTTTTATATGGCGTGTTTTATGGTTATATCAACCCCACAAATTTAAATTGCTTTGAAAATGAACAACTCTCTATTTTTATTTTTATTTTTTATTTTTTATTTTGGAACAACTCTCCAATTTGACCGTGCTAAGAGAGCGCCAAAATGCCCATTATTTTACTTTGTGTCTCAAAAGAAAATTGATTTCTGTCACTGTTGAATTGCTTGACAGCTCGTTCCTCCAATTTATTGCTTGGAGGGTCAAATGAACTGAATTCCATACCAAAGTAAAATGTTCAGAAGTTTCAGTTTAGTTCCCTGTATTACGTTTCTTCCAAACGTCTTCATTGACTGACTTGTTGGTCTTTGCATTGATTCCTTATTTCTAATGCTTTAGGGCCTGTTCCATGAGAGGAAAAAGTAGGAGAAATTAGATGAAGAAATGGATTGAGGGTGAGATTCAAGATCCAGAACTCCCAATTTTTTATTTTATTAATTAAAGTTAATAAGATTGGAGGAAATTCATGTTAAACACAATAGGGAAAACATTCATCCTTAGCCCTGGTTTGGAACAACAATTTCAGATGGAATTTTGATAATAATTCTAGACGGAATTTTGACTAATTAACTCCAAAACTCTTAAATTTAAATTTCACTTTCTATTTTTACAAAATTCAAGGTTTAAAAGTTTCTAACTCTCTTATTTCGAATTAAAATGAGATAATTTTTTTTATAAATAAATTTGATTGAGAAACTTATAATACGGGATGAGTGATTAAAGAATTAATGCCAATATAATTAAGATGTTAAATAATCATTCTAATCTTAGTACTGTTTCTCCTTTTTTTTTTTTTTTTTTCGGTTGGTTGGTTGCCAAATCATATCAACTGAAGTTAAATACACCTGAAGTTAAATCATTCTATAGGCCGCTATGTGAAGCATATAGGTCTCGGGCTTTTTTCAACTGAAGTTTCCTATGTGCCTCTCTTTCTCACCTAAAAGTCAACTTCCACATTTTACAACGTCATATTAGTTAAATTCCATTTGGTCGGTTGATGAGTAGGCCCACGTGTCCCAATGCATGCGTACATATATGTGTGTGTGTGTGTATTTATATTTTTACGCACATTCACACACACACACATATATATGTATATGTATGCTGAGAAGTATAGAGCAAAATTTGCTGATTTTGGAACTTCAAGGTCAGTCGCCATTGACCAAACTCATTTGACGGCACTATTACATGACACATTTGGTTCCACAGTACTTCCAATCAAGCCAATTTACATATAAGAGTGATATATATATATATATATAGTTTTGGAGTGGTTCTTGTAGATGAAGAAATGGGTTGAGTGTGAGATTCAAATCTAGAACTCCCAATTTTTTATTGTATTAATTAAAGTAAATAAGATTGGAGGAAATACATGTTAAACACAATAGGGAAAACATTCATCCTTAGCCCTAGTTTGGAATAACAATTCATATGGAACTTTGACAACAATTCTAGACGGAGTTTTGACTAATTAACTCCAAAACTCTTAAATTTAAATTTCACTTTCCATTTTTAAAAAACTCAAGTTTTAAATTTTTTTTTTTTACTACCTAACTACAAAACTACCAAATTTAAATCTTACTTTGTCATTCTTTTAGTTTTAAAAACTCAAATTTAAAAAGTTCATAACTTTCTTATTTTAAGTCGAGGTGAGAGAATTTTTTTTTTTTTTTTATAAATCGCATAAAATAATGGACGAATGAAATAAGATTCATATTGCATATTTCTACTTAACACATTTCAAAAATTTTCACTTATTTCTATATAACAATTTGTTTCTAATTTATACTTTAACCAAACATATATTTTCAAACAAACCTCCAAACCTCCATCTCAAATTATCACTCAAAATGACCGTTTAATCTCTATTTTCTCATCTAATTTTTTTCTACGTCTCAGTACTGTGTCGGGTTCAAAGTCTATAGTCTACACAGGGGCAGAGTTGTCATGGACCCGGGAGTAGTTGTCCCTTGGCCTAAGGGTTCCTTTAGATATTGACCTCAGAATTACAAGAGATGTTCTATTTACACCCACAAAATTGATGATACCTCCAATTAATAACTATTTTTTAACAATAATTTAAAAAATATATCCTTTTGTAGGTACTTTTAATATAAAACAAAATGTAACCCTCTCATGCATCCACATTCATTTTAATTTTTTTTATATTTATTTCAAAAAAAATTATTAAAATAAATTGTTAAATCTAAATAAAAAAAATACTTTTTCATTCTAAAAAGAGAAATAAAAAAATTAGTTTTTACGACTTAGAATTTAATACATCAAATGCTTCAATGTTAAAATCAAAGAGAAATAATACTGTTCATATAATTTATTAGATAATTTAAGTTTTATTTAAGTATTTTCATAATATTAATTCATAGTATTTAACTTTAGAAACATTTAATATTCTATTTAATTTGGTTCTATTTTATTTTCCTTTCCTCTTCCTTTTCCTTTCTTTTTCCTCTTTTTCTTTCTTTTTCATTTCCTTCCTTTTCTTCCGCAACAGCTTTCTCCCACGTGTGTGAAACCAGACAACTCATGCTTTTGGGCCAAGATTTCCTCCCACTGGCCCGCGTGACTTTGGGTTGCACTTCTCAAGCCTGTGATTCCATCCTTTCTTCAGCAAGGCATACACGCATATCTCCTCCCAGCTGCCCGAAAGTCTCCAGTTGATTTACTAGTCGGGTGGCAGATTTTTGGGACGGATATCTCTCTCCGGACTCTTGGACATCAGACCTATTTAAGGTTGAGCCTTGCAGCAAGCATGGATATATATATATATATATATATATATATATATATATATATCAATCTTTTTATATAAATTCAATCATATTTTCTTTATATAATATTGTCACATTCTATTTTTACAAGATTTATTTTATGAGTTGTCCTTTAATGCAATTTGCTAAAAATAGTATTTTGTTGATTTTGGATAACTTGCAACGATAAATCTGTTTGGTTCAAAATTGAGATTTAATCCACCGAAACACTTTTGTAATTTTTATTGATATTTAATTTTATATTTTCCGGTTGCTTGTGTTGATGTGAAACTTGCAATTGAGTTATAAATTATAGATTGGATTCAAATTGGAAAACAAATCATATGAAGGATTCATAACGCTTTACCTCATTTATTATTGAATATTTCTCTACCTAAATTTTTTCTTTCTCACATTTTGTTTATTTTCACTATTACAAAAAGTCACCAAATATATCTGCACTTTTTATTATTAATATTTCATTGTCTTTTTAATGTTCATTTTTACTAATATTATTGGTTTTTCTTTTCATCTTCCTGTAAATATGACCTGTAAATATGACCGCTCAATCTGTACTACAATCAACCGCTTTGTGAATACATCTTTAGACATTAATCATAAGGGTATGATTTTTATTAAGTATTTTATCAAATTGATTATTTCTATTTATAGCTACGTTGGGGAATGAATATTTATAATGGGTTTTAATGTAATTTTATTATAGGATAAACTTGTCATAAGAATATTTTATAATCAGGTGGGTTTATTCATCAATATTTGGGTGCAAATAAAACCACTCAATTAAAATTTTGTATAATGTTTTTACCTCTTCTTGAGATTTTTTATTACAAAATTTACCTCTTTGAGATTTTTTTAATTATAAAATTCGTATATATTTTTTTAATTATAATAGAACACTAAGTTTTTATTTTTAAATTTCACACTTTAAATGCAAAATATCAAATAAATAAAAAATTATCAATTATACTAGTATATAAATTCTTAATTTCTTTGGCGCTAAATTTTAAAAGTTGAATCGAACTCATTTATTTTGAAAAAAAAAAAAAAATCAAAGACACAAAGATAAACAAATAGAAAAATTGTTCTAAAGTAATTTGAGTTTATGTTATGCCTGCTAAAAGGGAAAAAAAAAAAAAAAAAAAATCTTAACTCACTCTACCTCTTATTCTGCACCTTATGTTATGATCACCTTATGTTATGATCATGTGTTAAATTACCATTAGATTATATATATAATCACTTACAATGTATGTCCATTTGTTATATATTTTTGTGACAAGGATGATTCACTGTAATAAACACCCACAAATTTACCAATATGATATTAATGAAAATATCGATTCTTAGATTTTACACAAATACCAACGGAAATATAAATATATGTAAAAATTGACATTAAACAGAAATTCACTCTAAACCACTAAATATTTAAACAGTACTTAAGAAACTCTAAAATAGTGCTTTGTATTATGTTATTTTACATTAATATAATATCTAGTAAAACTTTTTTTTTTAATTGTATAAGATAATACAGATAGTAAATTTGCAAGTCCTATCTTATTTTATCTAGGGTTAATTTCACTTTTAGCACCTCTGAAAAAAATAATATTAAAAACAGCAGCACTTTTTGTTCTATTCAATTTCAGCACTTACCGTGGGGCCCAGTAGCATTTAATGTATATCAAAGTACAGGATTACCCTCATCTCCTACCCACGAAATTTTCTCTCTCCCTCGCATGGCCGAAAAAAGTTTTTTTTTTTAAAACCACCATGTACAGTGGTTTAGAGAGAGAAAACTGAAATCTAGAGAGAGAAAACTGAAAACTTATTTCCGCCTAGCCCCCCACCACCCATTTTGAAACCCGAAGCTTCATATAATATAGATAAACTTCCATGTAAAGAGAGAAACTTCCATTTACAGAGAGAAACTTCCATTTACAGAGATAAACTTCCATGTACAGAGAGAAACTTCCATCGAAAGTTTCTTTTTTTTTTAAATTAGAATTTTTTGACCTTTTTAAGTAAAGGTCATAACCATTATGACCACCCGGTCATAACCGTTATGACCATAACCTGGCTTTTTTTTTCGAATTTTATATTTTTTACTATTTTTTATCAATGGTCATAACCATTATGACCGCCTTGTCATAACCGTAATGACCAGTTCTTTTAATTTTTATTTTTAAAGCATTAAAATTTTTCGTTTGTTTTATTTTAAAAGAACTTTTTTAACTATTAGTTATTTAGCTATGGTCATATCCATTATGACCACCCGGTCACAACCATTATGACCACGCTTTTGTTTTATATAATTAAAATTGTTTTAAGTCGAACTATTTTCACTATTTTTTAGCGGTGGTCATTTCCATTATGACCACCCGGTCACAACCATTATGACCACCCCTTTTTTAAGTCGAACTATTTTCACTATTTTTTAGCGGTGGTCATTTCCATTATGACCACCCGGTCACAACCATTATGACCGGTTTTTTTTTTTTTATTAAAAATTTTTTATTTTTTATGTCGAACTATTTCACTATTTTTTAGCGGTGGTCATTTCCATTATGACCACCAGGTCACAACCATTATGACCGGTTTTTTTTTTATTAAAAATTTAATATTTTTTATGTCGAACTATTTCACTATTTTTTAGCGGTGGTCATTTCCATTATGACCACCCGGTCACAATCATTATGACCGGTTTTTTTCTTTTTTTTAATTTTTTTTAAAATTTTTTTGTCGAACTATTTTTTGGCGGTGGTCATTTCCATTATGACCACCCGGTCACAACCATTATGACCGGTTTTCTTTTTTTTTTTTTAATTTTTTTTAAAATTTTTTTGTCGAACTATTTTTTAGCGGTGGTCATTTCCATTATGACCACCCGGTCACAACCATTATGACCGGTTTTTTTTTTTTTTTTAATTTTTTTTAAAATTTTTTTGTCGAACTATTTTTTGGCGGTGGTCATTTCCATTATGACCACCCGGTCACAACCATTATGACCGGTTTTCTTTTTTTTTTTTTTAATTTTTTTTAAAATTTTTTTGTCGAACTATTTTTTAGCGGTGGTCATTTCCATTATGACCACCCGGTCACAACCATTATGACCGGTTTTTTTTTTTTTTTAATTTTTTTTAAATTTTTTTTGTCGAACTATTTTTTGGCGGTGGTCATTTCCATTATGACCACCCGGTCACAACCATTATGACCGTTTTTTTTTTTTTTTTAATTTTTTTTAAAATTTTTTTGTCGAACTATTTTTTGGCGGTGGTCATTTCCATTATGACCACCCGGTCACAACCATTATGACCAGTTTTTTTTTTTTTTTTAATTTTTTTTTGCCACGTCACCATACAATTTTTGGGTATGTATAAAGTCATATATGCCCTCAGCCAACCCTAAGCTGAAAATTTTCGTCCTAGCCCGCCATCCTCACTCCATTCCCTCCACATCCATAGCGACAGTATATAACCAACTGAACATAGAAAATTTTAATTTTTCGTCTCTAGTTTCGTTGATTTTCTCCCACCCAATCCTCGCGAATCATCCCTGGACCATTACCCATTGATCGAAACTGTCTCCCAGTATTAAAAATCCTTCCACATCTTGTTTCACTCTGTTAATCCGGCCGAATCTGCCAGATCTGCGTCAACGGCGTTTCCGTGGACCAGATCTACGACATAAGCCATCCTACCTTGCTTCTTAACTGTTCCTCATTTTTTAAATTTGTATTTAACCCTTTGACAGGAAAATTGTTTGTTGTTTTACAGTAAATGGAGGACGTTTGTGTTTTCATCAAGTATAATGGTCGATGGGACGGCACATTGAGTTACATCGGTGGAGAAATGAAGGGAATATTGGTGCCCGAGACGGCAACATACGGAGGTCTTATTGAGTTGGTCAGACGGGCAATCGGTATGAGGGTCCCAACCAATACTATAGTCATGAGATACGGTGTTCACCCTAGTATGCCTCTTGTCAGGATACAGTGTGATGATGACGTTAAATTCTATATACAATTGAAGAAGAAGGATGTTCATGTGCTTAGTAAATTTCCTATTACCGTCGACGTTTTGGATGATACTGCGGCTGACGTCACGCCACCGGAGGTGGGTGAAAGCAACCACATTGACGGGCAATTCTCCAGAGTGGGTGCACAGAGTGATGAGGCCATGCAAATTGCTGATGAGAGAAATAAAAAAATTTCATCTCCTATTACTCGTTGCCCTCAGCTTCCACCTCATGTTGACGAATTGAATGTTGGGGGTGATGCTCGTAAATCAAACGATAATAGCGTCGACGTCAGCATTGGAGATCATTCTTTTGCCAATAACTTAACATCTCAATCCGATACTGTACCAAGCCCTGACAGGTTATCTGGCTCAGTAGTTGTTGCTGATTATACACCTGTCGCAATTTGCAGAAACTGTATTTTTCTTAACAAAAAGTTGTTGCAATACCATCTTCATCGCGGAGTCATTTAATAATGTGGATCGGAAAGCCAGGTTAATGCCAGTTGGATTCTTAATGGAATGGTTGAGGGAACTACAACAAAGATGGTTTGTCAACAGGCGTGAGGAGGCCCTAAAATTGACTTCGAAGCTTGCTCCAAAGGCTGAGAAGATGCTTCACACCAACTTCTCAATAGGCCTAAAAGTAACGGTACGTTATCATGCCAACTGCCACCACGTATTTGGTATATGCGGATTTTCCCTTAATCCAACTTTACTAAATTCGTTAAATTTCCACTTCTTACAGCCGCGGCCAGCCGATCAGTTTGAGTACGCTGTCACCAACAATGCCAGCCAAATATGGATCGTTGATATGAGCCAAAAGACATGTACGTGTAGACGATTTCAGGTAGATCAAATTCCATGCCCTCATGCCATGGCCGTGTGTAACCACCGACGGATAGATCCATACAATTATTGCTCGGCATACTACACGAAAGATTATCTTTATGGTTGTTATTCAGCTGTAGTCCATCCTATTGGCAGCTCTGATGGCTGGGATGTGCCTGAATCAATCCGGTCGCAAATCGTCAATCCTCCCAAAACGAAGCGTGGTCCCGGAAGGCCACGAGTTCGAAGGATTTTGTCCCAAGGTGAAGATCCCGAGACCGTTCGTTGTGGTAGATGTAATGGCTATGGACACAACCGACAAACGTGTACGAGTGCAGTACCCTTAAGGCCCCGTCGAACAAAGCCAACTCCGTCCTTGTGACGAGAGGACGAAATCTGTGTAATACTATTTTTTCAATGGTCACAATGGTTGTGACCATTCGGTCACAACCATTGTGACCGAACTCAGTGGTTATTGAATGCCATGCAAAAAAAAACAAAATCAGATTAACCGAAAGATTTCCACGTAATTACATTGTTAATCATTTATTATTATTAATATAATATTATTAGTTTTAACGGTGTACGCCAACCGAGGCAGTATATTCATATTTGTATATCCTGCCATCAACTTTTGGGGCTGGGCCTTAAAAAGGCGGTAAACTTCGTTGTGACCGCCTGGTCAATATCGTTATGACCGAGTGTTAGCCCCTATGTAAAGCTTATTTTACCGTGGGCCCAATGGTTGTGACCGAGTGTTCAAACCCGTTATGACCGAGTCCTTTGTCAATATGGTTTATAAAACAACTATAAAATAATGAACATAAAATTTTTGTCAATTTTATTATTATTCCCCTGGTCACAATGGTTGTGACCGGGCGGTCAAAACAATTGTGACCGAAGTCCTGTCCTGACTCGTTATCTGTTTGTAAAAAAAAATTAAAAGATTATATTAATTATAATAACCTTTTAATGATAAAATATAACTATTATATTATTATTAGTGTTAAAGTTACCCGATAATCGAGGCATTAAATGCCTGCAGTCTAAACAACATCATTAGATTAACCTAGGGAACCGTAGCGAATAATGCGGTCAACTTCGTTGTGACACTCTGGTAACAATGGTTATGACTGGGGTGAATTACCGTGTAACAGGAGCCTTTACCCTGGTCACAATAGTTGTGACCGGGCGGTCACAACCATTGTGACCGAAGTCCTGACGCAAGATAATGTTTAAAAAAAACAATTTAATATTATATTAATTAAAAAATAATTTTAAACCTTCGAATATTATTATTATATTATTATTAGTGTTAAAGTTACACGATAATCGAGGCATTAAATGCCTGCAGGGAAAACTCAGTAACTTTTGGGAACCGTAGCGAAGAAGGCGGTAAACTTCGTTGTGACACGTCAGTAACTATGGTTATGACTATAGTGAGAAGCTTTGTGTTGAACGCTTTTACCCTGGTCATAATGGTTGTGACCGGGCGGTCACAACCATTATGACCGAAATGACATGGAATACCAACAGTCTTTTGTACGACTCTGAGTGACAAAATACCAAATTTACCCTCATCTCCTCCACGCGTAATAGTTAGTCACCCTATGCCGCTATTGGGTTAAAATTTTTAAAAAAGCTTTTACAGTTGCTAGAGAGGGAAACACCGGTTCTAGAGAGAGAAAGAAGAAATCGTATCGTTTTCGACCAGACGTCTCGTGCATAACCGTCGTCAACCATCTACTATAGCCGTAAACCGGCGATTCCATATCCGTAGAATGGTGACAATTACAGATATTGAGAGAAACAAGGGAGAAATGGATGTACACGAAACGAGTATAACTCCATCCAAGATATCGAAGGAGGAAGAGGTAAAATCTTTGATCGATGTTTGATTTAGTCAAACTATAGTTTGCGGCACGTCCATGGTGCTAAATACCGACTCATCAAAAATTTTGTAATAAATTTTTTTTTTATCCATTCACACAGGGCAATATATCCGACTCGTACCAGACTCTGAGATAACACGGGCCAAAATCAATACTTTCATAAACATTAACGAGACATGGAAGAAACTGAGCCTCTGGTTATCTCCACGACAGTTGGCCTCCGTCAAAGACCAGCCATGTGTACAACCTTTCTTACATCTAGAGTCTCTAGGTTGGGCTGGCCAGTTATTCCACAACATTGTTATGCGTCTTACAAACCACACAACGATGGGTGACGCACTGTGGTTCGAGATTGGAGACGAAATGGCCAGATTCTCCATAATGGAGTTCTGCCTAATTACCGGACAAAAATGTGCAGGGTCTACGCATCTACCGGTCGTCGAGAGCAGATTAATGGCAAGATATTTTTCGACGGTTAAGGGCGTATCGAGGGAAAATTTGGAACTACAACTGTCCAATGCTAAGTTTGACAACGACGAAGATGCCGTAAAACTTAGCCTTTTGTACATTATTTTCTCGATCCCTTTGTCAAATGCTATAACGGTGAAAATAGATCCCAAATATTTCGGTTTGGCAGACAACTTGGATGCCTTCAACGATTTTCCTTGGGGTGTGCTATCATGGGAGGCAACCCGTGCTGTAATCTGTGCTACAGTGGAGAATAGGATTTCTTCGAAGAGACGACAAAAAAAACAAGTTAGCACAGTTCATTACAGCATTCCTGGGTTCCCACATGCCATACTCGTATGGGCATATGAGACACTTCCAACGATGGCTGCCAAGTTTACAACCAACTACTCACAGGCCGTTCCGCGTATGGCGTCCTGGACCACTGCGGAGACAGTGAAATTTGATGACGTTCAGCGGGCGTTCATGGAGGTTGGCGAATCACAGGTAATTCACATTCCGATACCATAACAAGTGGTAGTCAAAGCCGTTATGACCGGGCGGTCATAACCATTGTGACCGTGTTGGTCATAAACGTACTGACTAAGACAGGTCACAACCGTTATGACCGTCTGGTCAAAATCGTTATGACCAACACGGTCATACCATAATAAGATTCACTGACTCGTTATGGGTTATTATAATAAAATAATAATAATACATTCAGTATAAGGATAGTAATTTTACGCCATGTGTGCAGCCAATATCTTTTCAGTTGATGCCAACCGAGGAGGAGTTGAAGACCGGGAATGTTGCTCGCCTTTTTTGAATAGACCGACTGGCCTGCCACAATTACCAGCTCCCAAGTCGTCAGTCCCCCGGCGGACCCCGGATATCAATACCGGTGGGTGGAGTTCCAGAATGAGATCCGAGGACATGTTAATAATTTGAATAAGAAGATAGAGGATATACAAAAGGAACAAACCCGCTCGAAAAAACTGTTGAGGAGGGTGCTGAAATTGTTGAAGGCGAAGAATGCTGCCGGAGAAGTTCGGTCAGGCACAGCATGTCCCGAAGGTCGGAGAGCAGCGATGTTCTTAATGTTAAGAGGAAGGCGTCGGAAGATTTTAAGACTCCTTCCCCTGAGCGCGATGTCTATGCGGATATAGGGCTGCAGGCAGCAATGGAGTTCCTTACTGCCGATAAGGGGATCGATTGGAATGCAGATGCCGAGGAGAAAGATAACAAAGGTAGAATTATACATGAATATACCTGATTGGTGTGGTTCCCATGTGTACAATTTTGTATGACATTTTAAGAAAATACAATGTACAGGAACAGGCAGCCGAGACGAGTGTTGAGGATTCGCGAGTCGATGGCGCGAGGGAGGGGGCAATGCCTGAAGTGTCGCGGGTCGGGAAAGAGGGCCAGAGAGGGAGGACCACATCCCATTACATGATCTTGTCATGATTGACGAGCAATCCAGAGAGGATATGTTGACGGACGTGGTTGTGACGCATAGCTGAGAATTAAAATTTTACCAATAATGGAACAGTCAATTAGATTAAACTCGTTTAAAATTTGGTATTTGTAGATCCCCAAGAAGAAGAGGGCCAGACTATCAAGGCTTGGCCAACGGCCATCGGGTCGTAAGACTGACGATGGATCCCCTTCGAAGAAACCGGCCGACCCGAATTATGCCCTCCCAGCAGGTCTCGCAGAGGAACCTCCTGAACAGCGGTTAGAAGAGTTCAGGGAGTGGTTAAAACAAGGATTGTTGAAGAAGATACCTCAAGGGTAATGTAGATTAACTTAACAATGTCTGTTTTTAGGATGTTAATTGGAATTGCACTGATGTGTCCTTCGAATATGTATGGCTTGATGTTCAGTAAACGGCCTCCACGTTACAGTGCGAAGCATGAGAAACTTGACAAACCCCATGACTTCGGGTGCATGGAGGTAGGAAGAAAAACCTGGGTACTATGAATTAGCTACCTCCCCGATTTGGCTATGGGACGAAGTAAGTACATGACATTTTTTAAAAATTCGGGCAGTCTGCTATCAACCATTATCACAGCCATTATTATATGTTTGCTTTCTTCGAATATTGTACAGTATCTTTTAACCGCCTGGTTATGTTAATGTAGCACGTTGATGTCGCCTTTTATTACTTGAGAAAGAAGATCAGGCAGTTCCCCGAATTGGAAGCAACGGGAGGGGTGACAACGGTTGACACTTATTTTTGTTCAAAGGTTCGATCGTTGTGGCGTCTACACCAGAGTGCACCCGAGAAGTTCGATTGGGGAACCTGTGAGCCTTTACTCAAGATAATGCTTGGCGTTAATGTCCAGACTGGGGGCATCATGGTTTGACGTGATGACTGTGCTAATACCGGTGCATTTGGCTGACCTTAAACATTGGGTATTAGCGAAGTTAGATCTGAAAAGCTGGACCATTGACGTGTACGACTCTCTGCAGCATGAAGGCGGTCACAATGTCAAGGTCCGAGCAGGCATGGAATGTTTATCAATATTCATTCCATTGCTGGCTGAACGATTAGATTTGTATCAATTCAAACCAAGAGAACCTGCTGGAACTAACCCATTACCAATCAACATAATGAAAGACATCCCTCAACAATCCAATGGGTGAGTGCAAGAAAAACACCATTTCTCCCTTGTATACTGAAAACAAAAGTTGAAGTGAAAATTAATAATCTTTGTCATTTGTTCAACAGGCGGCGACTGTGGAGTGTTTACCATAAAATTTGCTGATGCTTAATAGAAGGGAGGGACGTCAATTACTGGGTAATAGGTGGACGGATGAGGCTATTTCGGGAGTGGCTAGCATGTTACTTGTGGATGCATGCCAACCGGAAAATTGAAGGAAATTACAAAAGTGATGACGACGTCGACAAGGAATTCGCCTGAGACATATACTATTTTTTCATTTAACACATTCCCATTAATTGTATTTTTCTCAAATTTTTTGTTAATTTTATATGTCATAGTGTAATAACATATACAATTTCAAGAGTAAGGGTTAAATTAATCCATGCAAACCGCGTTTTATTATTAATAAGAGTGAAATGTATTGCCCCTGTTTCACATTCATGAAAACAGAACGAGTCCAAATGGATTTCATCAAACTGACGTCAAAAAAAAAAAAAAAAGAAAACTGGTCATAATGGTTGTGACCGGTGGTCATAATGGAAATGACCACCGCAAAAAATAGTTCGACAAAAAAATTTTAAAAAAAATTAAAAAAAAAAAAAAAGAAAACCGGTCATAATGGTTGTGACCGGGTGGTCATAATGGAAATGACCACCGCTAAAAAATAGTTCGACAAAAAAATTTAAAAAAAATTAAAAAAAAAAAAAAAAAACCGGTCATAATGGTTGTGACCGGGTGGTCATAATGGAAATGACCACCGCAAAAAATAGTTCGACAAAAAATTTTAAAAAAAATTAAAAAAAAAAAAAAAAAAAAACGGTCATAATGGTTGTGACCGGGTGGTCATAATGGAAATGACCACCGCAAAAAATAGTTCGACAAAAATTTTAAAAAAAATTAAAAAAAAAAAAAAACTGGTCATAATGGTTGTGACCGGGTGGTCATAATGGAAATGACCACCGCTAAAAAATAGTTCGACAAAAATTTTAAAAAAAATTAAAAAAAAAAAAAAAAAACGGTCATAATGGTTGTGACCGGGTGGTCATAATGGAAATGACCACCGCTAAAAAATAGTTCGACAAAAAATTTTAAAAAAATTAAAAAAAAAAAAAAAAAAAACCGGTCATAATGGTTGTGACCGGGTGGTCATAATGGAAATGACCACCGCAAAAAATAGTTCGAAAAAAATTTTAAAAAAATTAAAAAAAAAAAAAAACGGTCATAATGGTTGTGACCGGGTGGTCATAATGGAAATGACCACCGCTAAAAAATAGTGAAATAGTTCGACAAAAAATATTAAATTTTTAAAAAAAAAAAAAACCGGTCATAATGGTTGTGACCGGGTGGTCATAATGGAAATGACCACCGCTAAAAAATAGTGAAATAGTTCGACAAAAAATAAAAAATTTAAAAAAAAAAAAACCGTCATAATGGTTGTGACCGGTGGTCATAATGAAATGACCACCGCTAAAAAATAGTGAAAATAGTTCGACTTAAAACAATTTTAATTATATAAAAAAAAAGCGTGGTCATAATGGTTGTGAC
>CM046369.1:9283525-9305885 GCA_025413025.1 Ficus hispida | reverse complement strand
GTGGGGCCCAGTAGCATTTAATGTATATCAAAGTACAGGATTACCCTCATCTCCTACCCACGAAATTTTCTCTCTCCCTCGCATGGCCGAAAAAAGTTTTTTTTTTTAAAACCACCATGTACAGTGGTTTAGAGAGAGAAAACTGAAATCTAGAGAGAGAAAACTGAAAACTTATTTCCGCCTAGCCCCCCACCACCCATTTTGAAACCCGAAGCTTCATATAATATAGATAAACTTCCATGTAAAGAGAGAAACTTCCATTTACAGAGAGAAACTTCCATTTACAGAGATAAACTTCCATGTACAGAGAGAAACTTCCATCGAAAGTTTCTTTTTTTTTAAATTAGAATTTTTTGACCTTTTTAAGTAAAGGTCATAACCATTATGACCACCCGGTCATAACCGTTATGACCATAACCTGGCTTTTTTTTTCGAATTTTACATTTTTTACTATTTTTTATCAATGGTCATAACCATTATGACCGCCTTGTCATAACCGTAATGACCAGTTCTTTTAATTTTTATTTTTAAAGCATTAAAATTTTTCGTTTGTTTTATTTTAAAAGAACTTTTTTAACTATTAGTTATTTAGCTATGGTCATATCCATTATGACCACCCGGTCACAACCATTATGACCACGCTTTTGTTTTATATAATTAAAATTGTTTTAAGTCGAACTATTTTCACTATTTTTTAGCGGTGGTCATTTCCATTATGACCACCCGGTCACAACCATTATGACCACCCTTTTTTAAGTCGAACTATTTTCACTATTTTTTAGCGGTGGTCATTTCCATTATGACCACCCGGTCACAACCATTATGACCGGTTTTTTTTTTTATTAAAAATTTTTTATTTTTTATGTCGAACTATTTCACTATTTTTTAGCGGTGGTCATTTCCATTATGACCACCAGGTCACAACCATTATGACCGGTTTTTTTTTTATTAAAAATTTAATATTTTTTATGTCGAACTATTTCACTATTTTTTAGCGGTGGTCATTTCCATTATGACCACCCGGTCACAATCATTATGACCGGTTTTTTTTTTTTTTAATTTTTTTTAAAATTTTTTTGTCGAACTATTTTTTGCGGTGGTCATTTCCATTATGACCACCCGGTCACAACCATTATGACCGGTTTTTTTTTTTTTTTTTAATTTTTTTAAAATTTTTTGTCGAACTATTTTTTAGCGGTGGTCATTTCCATTATGACCACCCGGTCACAACCATTATGACCGGTTTTTTTTTTTTTTTTAATTTTTTTTAAAATTTTTTTGTCGAACTATTTTTTAGCGGTGGTCATTTCCATTATGACCACCCGGTCACAACCATTATGACCATTTTTTTAAGTCGAACTATTTTCACTATTTTTTAGCGGTGGTCATTTCCATTATGACCACCCGGTCACAACCATTATGACCGGTTTTTTTTTTTTTATTAAAAATTTTTATTTTTATGTCGAACTATTTCACTATTTTTTAGCGGTGGTCATTTCCATTATGACCACCGGTCACAACCATTATGACCGGTTTTTTTTTTATTAAAAATTTTTTTTGTCGAACTATTTCACTATTTTTTAGCGGTGGTCATTTCCATTATGACCACCCGGTCACAACCATTATGACCGGTTTTTTTTTTTTTTTAATTTTTTTTAAAATTTTTTTGTCGAACTATTTTTTGCGGTGGTCATTTCCATTATGACCACCCGGTCACAACCATTATGACCGGTTTTTTTTTTTTTTTAATTTTTTTTAAATTTTTTGTCGAACTATTTTTTAGCGGTGGTCATTTCCATTATGACCACCCGGTCACAACCATTATGACCGGTTTTTTTTTTTTTTAATTTTTTTTAAATTTTTTTGTCGAACTATTTTTTAGCGGTGGTCATTTCCATTATGACCACCCGGTCACAACCATTATGACCGTTTTTTTTTTTTTTTTAATTTTTTTAAAATTTTTTGTCGAACTATTTTTTGGCGGTGGTCATTTCCATTATGACCACCCGGTCACAACCATTATGACCAGTTTTTTTTTTTTTTTAATTTTTTTTTTGCCACGTCACCATACAATTTTTGGGTATGTATAAGTCATATATGCCCTCAGCCAACCCTAAGCTGAAAATTTTCGTCCTAGCCCGCCATCCTCACTCCATTCCCTCCACATCCCATAGCGACAGTATATAACCAACTGAACATAGAAATTTATTTTTCGTCTCTAGTTTCGTGATTTCTCCCACCCATCCTCGCGAATCATCCCTGGACCATTACCCATTGATCGAAACTGTCTCCCAGTATTAAAAATCCTTCCACATCTGTTTCACTCTGTTAATCCGGCCGAATCTGCCAGATCTGCGTCAACGGCGTTTCGTGGACCAGATCTACGACATAAGCCATCCTACCTTGCTTCTTAACTGTTCCTCATTTTTAAATTGTATTTAACCCTTTGACAGGAAAATTGTTGTTATTTACAGTAAATGGAGACGTTTGTGTTTCATCAAGTATAATGGTCGATGGACGGCACATTGATTACATCGTGGAGAAATGAAGGGAATATTGGTGCCCGAGACGGCAACATACGGAGGTCTTATTGAGTTGGTCAGACGGCAATCGGTATGAGGGTCCAACCAATACTATAGTCATGAGATACGGTGTTCACCCTAGTATCCTCTTGTCAGGATACAGTGTGATGATGAACGTTAAATTCTATATACAATTGAAGAAGAAGGATGTTCATGTGCTTAGTAAATTTCCTATTACCGTCGACGTTTGGATGATACTGCGGCTGACGTCACGCCACCGGAGTGGGTGAAAGCAACCACATTGACGGCAATTCTCCAGAGTGGGTGCACAGAGTGATGAGGCCATGCAAATTGCTGATGAAGAAATAAAAAATTTCATCTCCTATTACTCGTTGCCCTCAGCTTCCACCTCATGTTGACGAATTGAATGTGGGGGTGATGCTCGTAAATCAAACGATAATAGCGTCGACGTCAGCATTGGAATCATTCTTTTGCCAATAACTTAACATCTCAATCCGATACTGTACCAAGCCCTGACAGGTTATCTGGCTCAGTAGTTGTTGCTGATTATACACCTGTCGCAATTTGCAGAAACTGTATTTTTCTTAACAAAAAGTTGTTGCAATACCATCTTCATCACGATGCCATGAGTAAACACTATCAATTCAGAGTGAAGAGGTCGACCGCTACTCTGTTACACGTTATATGTATAGATATCCAACAATGTCCATGGCAATTGCGTGCGACCAGGATGCGAGGTAGTGAAATGTTTGTCGTGAAGCGCTTCGACGACGTCCATACTGTTCAATCGAAATTGTTCAAGGGCATCATCGTCAAGCCAAGAGTTGGATGATTGGGGAGTGTGTCAAGGCAAAATACTTGGATCCGACTAATACCTCATATAGACCTCGAGAAATCATGCGAGACATGCAGGCCGAATTTGGAGTCTCTTTCAATTATCTCCGAGCATGGCGAGGCAAGGAAGCAGCACTAACCAGCTTGAGGGGCAATGATTCAGATTCATACAATGGTAATGCACTTCCCTTTACTCTATCTTATAATACGTTTATCACCGACATTATAAGTCTTATAATAGGCTTTAATAACTGTTAAGTAAACTTGATTACATTACAGTTCTTCCCTCGTGGGCTGAAATGGTTAAGAGGAAAAATCCTGGTTCCGACATTGACATCGAGACCGACTCATCAAATTGCTTAGAGTGTCTCTACATGTGCGTAGCTGCTTCGAAGCACGGTTGGCCTTATTGTCGGCCAGTAATTGTGGTTGATGGATCCGCATTAAAGGCCAAATTTGGAGGGGTGCTTCTTGCAGCTTGCGGTCACGACGCAAATGGCTGCATATTTCCACTTGCATTTGGTATCGTTCAGTCCGAAAGCAACGACTCATGGACATGGTTCTTCGAGAAGCTCCGAGATTCAATCGGGCCTAGAGATTCTCTTGTAATTGTCGCTGATAGGCATAAGGGTATCGAGTATGCAGCCAAACTCGTGTATCCGGAGGCTGCCTTCGGGATATGCGTCCAACACTTGGCTGCAAACCTGAAGACCAAGTACAAGGATTTCAAAGGCCCTTTGAAGACATATTTTGATGGTGCATCGAGGTCGTATCTTTTAAGTGAGCACCATCGTCATATGGAATCAATCCGTACTCGTAACCCCGACATGCACCGATACCTCATGCAGGCCGATCCGAAAAAGTGGTCGCGAGCATATTTCAACGGCCGTCGGTATGCAATCATGACAACCAACATCGCGGAGTCATTTAATAATGTGATCGGAAAGCCAGGTTAATGCCAGTTGGATTCTTAATGGAATGGTTGAGGGAACTACAACAAAGATGGTTTGTCAACAGGCGTGAGGAGGCCTAAAATTGACTTCGAAGCTTGAGGCCTAAACGGTCATTTAATAATGTGGATCGGAAAGCCAGGTTAATGCCAGTTGGATTCTTAATGGAATGGTTGAGGGAACACAACAAAGATGGTTTGTCAACAGGCGTGAGGAGGCCCTAAAATTGACTTCGAAGCTTGCTCCAAAGGCTGAGAAGATGCTTCACACCAACTTCTCAATAGCCTAAAAGTAACGGTACGTTATCATGCCAACTGCCACCACGTATTGGTATATGCGGATTTTCCCTTAATCCAACTTTACTAAATTCGTTAAATTTCCACTTCTTACAGCCGCGGCCAGCCGATCAGTTTGAGTACGCTGTCACCAACAATGCCAGCCAAATATGGATCGTTGATATGAGCCAAAAGACATGTACGTGTAGACGATTTCAGGTAGATCAAATTCCATGCCCTCATGCCATGGCGTGTGTAACCACCGACGGATAGATCCATACAATTATTGCTCGGCATACTACACGAAAGATTATCTTTATGGTTGTTATTCAGCTGTAGTCCATCCTATTGGCAGCTCTGATGGCTGGGATGTGCCTGAATCAATCCGGTCGCAAATCGTCAATCCTCCCAAAACGAAGCGTGGTCCCGGAAGCCACGAGTTCGAAGGATTTGTCCCAAGGTGAAGATCCCGAGACCGTTCGTTGTGGTAGATGTAATGGCTATGGACACAACGACAAACGTGTACGAGTGCAGTACCCTTAAGGCCCCGTCGAACAAAGCCAACTCCGTCCTTGTGACGAGAGGACGAAATCTGTGTAATACTATTTTTTCAATGGTCACAATGGTTGTGACCATTCGGTCACAACCATTGTGACCGAACTCAGTGGTTATTGAATGCCATGCAAAAAAAACAAAATCAGATTAACCGAAAGATTTCCACGTAATTACATTGTTAATCATTTTATATTATTAATATAATATTATTAGTTTTAACGGTGTACGCCAACCGAGGCAGTATATTCATATTTGTATATCCTGCCATCAACTTTTGGGGCTGGGCCTTAAAAAGGCGGTAAACTTCGTTGTGACCGCCTGGTCAATATCGTTATGACCGAGTGTTAGCCCCTATGTAAAGCTTATTTTACCGTGGGCCCAATGGTTGTGACCGAGTGTTCAAACCCGTTATGACCGAGGTCCTTTGTCAATATGGTTTATAAAACAACTATAAAATAATGAACATAAAATTTTTGTCAATTTTATTATTATTTCCCCTGGTCACAATGGTTGTGACCGGGCGGTCAAAACAATTGTGACCGAAGTCCTGTCCTGACTCGTTATCTGTTTGTAAAAAAAATTAAAAGATTATATTAATTATAATAACCTTTAATGATAAAATATAACTATTATATTATTATTAGTGTTAAAGTTACCCGATAATCGAGGCATTAATGCCTGCAGTCTAAACAACATCATTAGATTAACCTAGGGAACCGTAGCGAATAATGCGGTCAACTTCGTTGTGACACTCTGGTAACAATGGTTATGACTGGGGTGAATTACCGTGTAACAGGAGCCTTTACCCTGGTCACAATAGTTGTGACCGGGCGGTCACAACCATTGTGACCGAAGTCCTGACGCAAGATAATGTTTAAAAAAAACAATTTAATATTATATTAATTAAAAATAATTTTAAACCTTCGAATATTATTATTATATTATTTATTAGTGTTAAAGTTACACGATAATCGAGGCATTAAATGCCTGCAGGGAAAACTCAGTAACTTTTGGGAACCGTAGCGAAGAAGGCGGTAAACTTCGTTGTGACACGTCAGTAACTATGGTTATGACTATAGTGAGAAGCTTTGTGTTGAACGCTTTTACCCTGGTCATAATGGTTGTGACCGGGCGGTCACAACCATTATGACCGAAATGACATGGAATACCAACAGTCTTTTGTACGACTCTGAGTGACAAAATACCAAATTTACCCTCATCTCCTCCACGCGTAATAGTTAGTCACCCTATGCCGCTATTGGGTTAAAATTTTTAAAAAAGCTTTTACAGTTGCTAGAGAGGGAAACACCGGTTCTAGAGAGAGAAAGAAGAAATCGTATCGTTTTCGACCAGACGTCTCGTGCATAACCGTCGTCAACCATCTACTATAGCCGTAAACCGGCGATTCCATATCCGTAGAATGGTGACAATTACAGATATTGAGAGAAACAAGGGAGAAATGGATGTACACGAAACGAGTATAACTCCATCCAAGATATCGAAGGAGGAAGAGGTAAAATCTTTGATCGATGTTTGATTTAGTCAAACTATAGTTTGCGGCACGTCATGGTGCTAAATACCGACTCATCAAAAATTTTGTAATAAATTTTTTTTTTATCCATTCACACAGGGGCAATATATCCGACTCGTACCAGACTCTGAGATAACACGGGCCAAAATCAATACTTTCATAAACATTAACGAGACATGGAAGAAACTGAGCCTCTGGTTATCTCCACGACAGTTGGCCTCCGTCAAAGACCAGCCATGTGTACAACCTTTCTTACATCTAGAGTCTCTAGGTTGGGCTGGCCAGTTATTCCACAACATTGTTATGCGTCTTACAAACCACACAACGATGGGTGACGCACTGTGGTTCGAGATTGGAGACGAAATGGCCAGATTCTCCATAATGGAGTTCTGCCTAATTACCGGACAAAATGTGCAGGGTCTACGCATCTACCGGTCGTCGAGAGCAGATTAATGGCAAGATATTTTTCGACGGTTAAGGGCGTATCGAGGGAAAATTTGGAACTACAACTGTCCAATGCTAAGTTTGACAACGACGAAGATGCCGTAAAACTTAGCCTTTTGTACATTATTTTCTCGATCCCTTTGTCAAATGCTATAACGGTGAAAATAGATCCCAAATATTTCGGTTTGGCAGACAACTTGGATGCCTTCAACGATTTTCCTTGGGGTGTGCTATCATGGGAGGCAACCCGTGCTGTAATCTGTGCTACAGTGGAGAATAGGATTTCTTCGAAGAGACGACAAAAAAAACAAGTTAGCACAGTTCATTACAGCATTCCTGGGTTCCCACATGCCATACTCGTATGGGCATATGAGACACTTCCAACGATGGCTGCCAAGTTTACAACCAACTACTCACAGGCCGTTCCGCGTATGGCGTCCTGGACCACTGCGGAGACAGTGAAATTTGATGACGTTCAGCGGGCGTTCATGGAGGTTGGCGAATCACAGGTAATTCACATTCCGATACCATAACAAGTGGTAGTCAAAGCCGTTATGACCGGGCGGTCATAACCATTGTGACCGTGTTGGTCATAAACGTACTGACTAAGACAGGTCACAACCGTTATGACCGTCTGGTCAAAATCGTTATGACCAACACGGTCATACCATAATAAGATTCACTGACTCGTTATGGGTTATTATAATAAAATAATAATAATACATTCAGTATAAGGATAGTAATTTTACGCCATGTGTGCAGCCAATATCTTTTCAGTTGATGCCAACCGAGGAGGAGTTGAAGACCGGGAATGTTGCTCGCCTTTTCTTGAATAGACCGACTGGCCTGCCACAATTACCAGCTCCCAAGTCGTCAGTCCCCCGGCGGACCCCGGATATCAATACCGCGTGGGTGGAGTTCCAGAATGAGATCCGAGGACATGTTAATAATTTGAATAAGAAGATAGAGGATATACAAAAGGAACAAACCCGCTCGAAAAAACTGTTGAGGAGGGTGCTGAAATTGTTGAAGGCGAAGAATGCTGCCGAGAAGTTCGGTCAGGCACAGCATGTCCCGAAGGTCGAGAGCAGCGATGTTCTTAATGTTAAGAGGAAGGCGTCGGAAGATTTTAAGACTCCTTCCCCTGAGCGCGATGTCTATGCGGATATAGGGCTGCAGGCAGCAATGGAGTTCCTTACTGCCGATAAGGGGATCGATTGGAATGCAGATGCCGAGGAGAAGATAACAAAGGTAGAATTATACATGAATATACCTGATTGGTGTGGTTCCCATGTGTACAATTTTGTATGACATTTTAAGAAAATACAATGTACAGGAACAGGCAGCCGAGACGAGTGTTGAGGATTCGCGAGTCGATGGCGCGAGGGAGGGGGCAATGCCTGAAGTGTCGCGGGTCGGGAAAGAGGGGCCAGAGAGGGAGGACCACATCCCATTACATGATCTTGTCATGATTGACGAGCAATCCAGAGAGGATATGTTGACGGACGTGGTTGTGACGCATAGCTGAGAATTAAAATTTTACCAATAATGGAACAGTCAATTAGATTAACTCGTTTAAAATTTGGTATTTGTAGATCCCCAAGAAGAAGAGGGCCAGACTATCAAGGCTTGGCCAACGGCCATCGGGTCGTAAGACTGACGATGGATCCCCTTCGAAGAAACCGGCCGACCCGAATTATGCCCTCCCAGCAGGTCTCGCAGAGGAACCTCCTGAACAGCGGTTAGAAGAGTTCAGGGAGTGGTTAAAACAAGGATTGTTGAAGAAGATACCTCAAGGGTAATGTAGATTAACTTAACAATGTCTGTTTTTAGGATGTTAATTGGAATTGCACTGATGTGTCCTTCGAATATGTATGCTTGATGTTCAGTAAACGGCCTCCACGTTACAGTGCGAAGCATGAGAAACTTGACAAACCCCATGACTTCGGGTGCATGGAGGTAGGAAGAAAAACCTGGTACTATGAATTAGCTACCTCCCCGATTTGGCTATGGGACGAAGTAAGTACATGACATTTTTTAAAATTCGGCAGTCTGCTATCAACCATTATCACAGCCATTATTATATGTTTGCTTTCTTGAATATTGTACAGTATCTTTTAACCGCCTGGTTATGTTAATGTAGCACGTTGATGTCGCCTTTTATTACTTGAGAAAGAAGATCAGGCAGTTCCCCGAATTGGAGCAACGGAGGGTGACAACGGTTGACACTTATTTTTGTTCAAAGGTTCGATCGTTGTGGCGTCTACACCAGAGTGCACCCGAGAAGTTCGATTGGGGAACCTGTGAGCCTTTACTCAAGATAATGCTTGGCGTTAATGTCCAGACTGGGGCATCATGGTTTGACGTGATGACTGTGCTAATACCGGTGCATTTGGCTGACCTTAAACATTGGGTATTAGCGAAGTTAGATCTGAAAAGCTGGACCATTGACGTGTACGACTCTCTGCAGCATGAAGGCGGTCACAATGTCAAGGTCCGAGCAGGCATGGAATGTTTATCAATATTCATTCCATTGCTGGCTGAACGATTAGATTTGTATCAATTCAAACCAAGAGAACCTGCTGGAACTAACCCATTACCAATCAACATAATGAAAGACATCCCTCAACAATCCAATGGGTGAGTGCAAGAAAAACACCATTTCTCCCTTGTATACTGAAAACAAAAGTTGAAGTGAAAATTAATAATCTTTGTCATTTGTTCAACAGGGGCGACTGTGGAGTGTTTACCATAAAATTTGCTGAATGCTTAATAGAAGGGAGGGACGTCAATTACTGGGTAATAGGTGGACGGATGAGGCTATTTCGGGAGTGGCTAGCATGTTACTTGTGGATGCATGCCAACCGGAAAATTGAAGGAAATTACAAAAGTGATGACGACGTCGACAAGGAATTCGCCTGAGACATATACTATTTTTTCATTTAACACATTCCCATTAATTGTATTTTTCTCAAATTTTTTGTTAATTTTATATGTCATAGTGTAATAACATATACAATTTCAAGAGTAAGGGTTAAATTAATCCATGCAAACCGCGTTTTATTATTAATAAGAGTGAAATGTATTGCCCCTGTTTCACATTCATGAAAACAGAACGAGTCCAAATGGATTTCATCAAACTGACGTGGCCAAAAAAAAAAAAAAAAAAGAAAACTGGTCATAATGGTTGTGACCGGGTGGTCATAATGGAAATGACCACCGCCAAAAAATAGTTCGACAAAAAAATTTTAAAAAAAATTAAAAAAAAAAAAAAAAGAAAACCGGTCATAATGGTTGTGACGCGGTGGTCATAATGGAAATGACCACCGCTAAAAAATAGTTCGACAAAAAAATTTTAAAAAAAATTAAAAAAAAAAAAAAAGAAAACCGGTCATAATGGTTGTGACCGGGTGGTCATAATGGAAATGACCACCGCCAAAAAATAGTTCGACAAAAAAATTTTAAAAAAAATTAAAAAAAAGAAAAAAAAAGAAAACCGGTCATAATGGTTGTGACCGGGTGGTCATAATGGAAATGACCACCGCCAAAAAATAGTTCGACAAAAAAATTTTAAAAAAAATTAAAAAAAAGAAAAAAGGGGTGGTCATAATGGTTGTGACCGGGTGGTCATAATGGAAATGACCACCGCCAAAAAATAGTTCGACAAAAAATTTTAAAAAAAATTAAAAAAAAAAAAAAAAACCGGTCATAATGGTTGTGACCGGGTGGTCATAATGGAAATGACCACCGCTAAAAAATAGTTCGACAAAAAAATTTTAAAAAAAATTAAAAAAAAAAAAAGAAAACCGGTCATAATGGTTATGACCGGGTGGTCATAATGGAAATGACCACCGCCAAAAAATAGTTCGACAAAAAAATTTTAAAAAAAATTAAAAAAAAGAAAAAAACCGGTCATAATGATTGTGACCGGGTGGTCATAATGGAAATGACCACCGCTAAAAAATAGTGAAATAGTTCGACATAAAAAATATTAAATTTTTAATAAAAAAAAAAACCGGTCATAATGGTTGTGACCTGGTGGTCATAATGGAAATGACCACCGCTAAAAAATAGTGAAATAGTTCGACATAAAAAATAAAAAATTTTTAATAAAAAAAAAAAAACCGGTCATAATGGTTGTGACCGGGTGGTCATAATGGAAATGACCACCGCTAAAAAATAGTGAAAATAGTTCGACTTAAAACAATTTTAATTATATAAAACAAAAGCGTGGTCATAATGGTTGTGACCGGGTGGTCATAATGGATATGACCATAGCTAAATAACTAATAGTTAAAAAAGTTCTTTTAAAATAAAACAAACGAAAAATTTTAATGCTTTAAAAATAAAAATTAAAAGAACTGGTCATTACGGTTATGACAAGGCGGTCATAATGGTTATGACCATTGATAAAAAATAGTAAAAAATGTAAAATTCGAAAAAAAAAGCCAGGTTATGGTCATAACGGTTATGACCGGGTGGTCATAATGGTTATGACCTTTACTTAAAAAGGTCAAAAAATTCTAATTTAAAAAAAAAAGAAACTTTCGATGGAAGTTTCTCTCTGTACATGGAAGTTTATCTCTGTAAATGGAAGTTTCTCTCTGTAAATGGAAGTTTCTCTCTTTACATGGAAGTTTATCTATATTATATGAAGCTTCGGGTTTCAAAATGGGTGGTGGGGGGCTAGGCGGAAATAAGTTTTCAGTTTTCTCTCTCTAGATTTCAGTTTTCTCTCTCTAAACCACTGTACATGGTGGTTTTAAAAAAAAAAACTTTTTTCGGCCATGCGAGGGAGAGAGAAAATTTCGTGGGTAGGAGATGAGGGTAATCCTGTACTTTGATATACATTAAATGCAACTGGGCCCCACGGTAAGTGCTGAAATTGAATAGAACAAAAAGTGCTGCTGTTTTTAATATTATTTTTTTCAGAGGTGCTAAAAGTGAAATTACCCCTATTATCTAACATGGTACATTTTCATTATAGTATTATATTATGCCAAAATACTCTGATGATCGGAGACTGACATCGATGATCGGAGATCATTGATAGTCCATGTTGGTTCCAATAACATCTTTTATATTATCAGTGATAATCTGTAAAATGATTTTTTGACTGGCCAAGGATAATTTTAGTCAGACATATTATATCAACCTTTCACTTATCTTAAAAAAAAATGAAACTATTATAAATGGTGCAATAATCTTGATGTGTACTTTTTGAGTAATTCAACAAATTACCCTAAACAGTAGCCACCCTAAAAACTATCCAAACAAATTAAAACAAACAACAAATAAAGTCAAGAATTAGTAGAATCTGACGTCATAAATAACAGTCGAAGCTAATATTATTGTTTTTGCCGTCGTTATTTTATTATTATTCTTACTATTGTTTTTATTACCACTACTGCAGCTACTGTTATTCTTACTATTATTACTACTACTCTTCTTATTACAGAAAATCCAAAAAGTACCTCTTGAGTTTTTAATGTTTAATTTTCCCATTCTAAATCCAATGTTTGGCCCCCTTCTTTGTAATTTAAAAAGTATCGTTGAGTCCTAAAATTATCCCCTATATTTAAAAAAAGAGTTTAACTAGAAAATATCTCTTTAATCATAAATATCCTTTATATTCATTATTTAAGCATTATCTTCAATATTATAAATTGAAAATTAAATAAAAGCAAAAAGATATCAATAAAATAAGTACAAAAATTTTTAGGAAAAAATCCATATAACCATGTCTCTTTCTAAGCAGTTCAGTTACCACAAGAAAAAATAATTAAGCAGCATGTTGTCGATGATTTCTACCATATATTGGATTTTTCAATTTTATTGTGCATCGGAGCAAGTTCTACTTTCACTAAAGAGATAATAAAGCTAATCAGGAGATAGAGATAAATCCATTTTTATTATTGGATTACTTAGTTTTAAATTTGATTTAGTTTATTTTTCTTATCATTAATGCATACAATAATATATAAACATTAATTTCTAAGGATGTTTTTAGTATTTTAAAAACTTTAACCGATTAAAGGGGTTGGTGTTTTTTTTTTTTTTGTTAACTTGGGTGGTAATGTTGGGATAATTTAAAAACTCAAGGGATATTTTTGGATGATAAAAAATACAGGAACAAACGTTGAGTTTAACAAAAATTTATGGTTTACTTTTTGGATTTTCCCACTATAACTGTTGTTGTTGTTCTTAACGTGATGCTGTTGTTGTTGTTGTTGTTGTTGTTGTTAACTATGTGTATGTTTTTGCTTGTATAAATATGTATACAAAAAAAAAAAAAAAAGAGAGAAAAATGATGGATAATTGCATAAAATATTAGAAATTTGAAGTGACATTATAGGACATGAAAAAAAAAACTAAATAACACATAAACTGATCTATTTTTTAGTATAAAATTATGTATGTGAAAAAATATATGTGAGCCACAATCTATGATTAATGACTGAAAAATATATTGATAGAATAACAACTTCAATAAGTATAAATTTTAGAATCTCATGGCATTTTATCTAACAATAAAATTAAGCACACAAGGCCCATAATCAAATAAACATTCTTTATACATCAAAAGTTTAATATTAAAATTAACTCCTTGGAGGTTCAAAGGTATAACTTTGCAAACTATATCCTGATCTAAACAATATTTTCCCAAGAAATAATGCTTGAATAATTTTGAAAATAGTTATCAAGATATATGTACGGTCATTGATCTTTTCCCACTGAAACTCCATAAATTGGGTAGGTGGATATTGTTCGTGAGCATGCCAAGATAAGTAATATGGCATTTGGGGAGAGTGATAGTAAAAAATAGCATAACCACTTTGATTTTCTTTTCACATGCTTATGTTCCTGACATTTAAAAAAAAAAAAAACAAAATTCATGTCTATTTCTTGGCTATGTAGTTTTATTCATGGCTAGAAAGTGTCAATTGTCAAAAACAAATCATTCATGTGAAAGAGAGAAAATTTTCCTTTTATTTCTTTTTAAAGTTTTTTTCTTCATTTTCGTATACATGGAAATTAGTAGATATTTATTGGATATATTCATTGAAATATCCGGATAATATGCATATGTATTCAGATATTTCGGTAAAATTGTGAAGGAAGATAACGGATAATGATATGTTGCGAAAATTTTTTAAAAATTATCGATATCAGATTGATGCTTCAGTAAGAAATATCTTTACCCCCTATATTTGTATCGAGGGTCCCCATTTATGGATAATTTCGAGAAAATATCAACAAAGTTATTGATATTTTCATCATTGAACCTGCGGGTCATATTCAGTACAAGGAACAAATTGGAGGAATAGATTGAATGTGAGATTCGAACTGAAATTAGAAAGATCAGGGGAGGAAGTTTTATCTATTCATCTATAAACCCGGCTATTTCATCGGGAACAATTCCAGTTCCACGTGACCCTGTACAATTCTCTATTAATTTGAATAAGCCTATATTTTAATTTTTAACCCCTAAATATTCCTGAATCCTAAATCTGTATCTTACAATTGGTGACCGTTGAATATTTGGACAGAGATTTTTTATTTTCAATTATGGTACTTTGTACCAGTATATTTTGTCTCATGGGTGGCCAGCAATTAATGCTGTTATTTACTTGTCTTATAAACAAGCCCTTCAATTAATTGTTGGTACATTTTTCATTATATATCCAGGTACAATGTCTGTATTATTAAGTTTGAAAATTACACACTCTCATTGCAAATTAGGTTTATACTGTGGATGGTACATTAGAAATTGACATTTGCAGTGTTACAAACAAACATGGATAATTGTTATTTCAACAACGACAACAACAACAATAACAAAGACATGGATTTGTGCATACGAAAAATTAAGGTAGACCATTTAAAAAGAAAAATGAGAGGAGTACTATGGTGAAACCCAAGAGGTTTTCTTTTAGCTACAACTCGTTCCTTGAATTTATTGTTTGGAAGGTGAAATGAGGTGAATTCCATATAGAAACTAATGTTTTGAAATTTTAGTTTTGTTATTGTTCTAATAATTCTTCCACGGATTTACTAGTTCGACTATTTATTGATTTGTTATGTCTAAAAAAGTTTTTTGGGTCCACAACTAATAAAAAAATAATCCCACCTATAAACTCTTTATTATGAGTTTTGAATCTTTATTAATATATCATATTGAACATCACTTTACAATTTTCTATTTCTAAGACTCTATGCCTTGTTTCTTAGGAGGAAAAGGTAAGAAGAGAGGACCAGTGTCATATGCGCCCTTAGATTTTTGCAAATTTTAACAAAAAAATGTTTTACAATTTTGTCCCATATTTGTCGATCATGAAATGTTTGTAAGTACTACATTACTCAATCTAGAAAAAAAAATCTCAAAAATATTCATTTCTATGTACTCATATTTAGAATTTAATATCTCGAAAAATTTAATTATGAACTACAATATTTTCTAAATTCACAATTTTTTTCAAATTATAAACATTAAAATTAAATTATTCTCTATTACATGCTTAGTTTATTTAGAAGTTAAATGAAATTCACATTTTGTCCCCTAAATTTGGCATGCTTCGATGTCATCACTCAAACCAACGCACCCGTTTGTCATCGGGTCACAGTGGCCAGCAAGGTTGATCAACGGGGTCGGGCCATTGCCAAAAGTGGCTAGAAAAGCAATGTTCATCATTCCATAATTGGTTAAATGAACCTCACTAAGCCAATGTTTGGTAAATGAAAGAAAACAAGAGGAAAATTAGAAAAAATAGAAGTGAAAGAAAATAAAAGGTTGAGATTTAGTTTTCCTTTAGGTTTTTTAGTAGAAAAGAATAACATAAAATAAAAAATATTGACTTTGAAAAGATTCAAAGGAAATATTTTTATAAAAGATGCTTAAATCTTGAGCTCATGCTTAATAGAACCCCTCATTTTGTAAGACAGCCGAATCCTTGAGGAGGAAATTCCAAGATAGGGGCTGTTATGAACCGTAAAGGTTCCAAGATAGGAGCCGTTAAATGGCCGAATCCTTGAGGAAGCAAGTTCCAAGATAGGGGCCATAGGCCGAATCCTAGAGGAACAAGTTCCAAGAAATGGATGAGTTCCAAGAAAGGGGCCATTAAGAAAAATAAAGGGTTCTAATAGCATAAGATCAAGGTTCAAGAAAGAAGCTATTTTAAGATATGTTTTCCAAGTGTGGAAAGTTATAAAGTATGAATATAATTACTATTATATCCAGTTATTTGTATTATTTTAATTTAAAATTAAAGATAAAATTGTAACTTTAATCAATATTGAGTGGATTTTTATTTTTCACCCAATGTTGGAGCCATGAAATTTGGTGGGCTCCACTAGATTTTTTTTCCATCATATTTTCCTTTCCATCCTTTATTCCTTCTTATCAAACAAACACATTTTCATTTTCCATTCAATTTTCCTTTACCCACTTCCTTCCTTCCTATTTTTCATCATATGAAACAAAGTTTAAGAGAAATCGTGTTGGTAGTGACCAAGTCTTATGTCAAACATTTCTAATAAAGACCAAAATGTCCATGATTTTTTTATCTGTCTCGAAAGAAGTCAATTTCTTCCACTGATTAATTGTTACCACTACTACAACTAGCTCCTTCAATTTATTATTTGGAAGAAGAAATGATGTGAATTCCTTAAAAAATGATTTTAAATTTTAGTAATAATTTGAGAGGCCGGATTATCTTTTTGCCTGATCGAAGATAATTTCAGTAAGACATATTATATTAATCTTTGACTTATCTTATTAAAAGTCAAAAAACTGAAACTACTATAGATGAAACAATAATCCTGAAATGTGCTTTTTGAGAGGCAATCCAACAAATCATCCTAATACCCTAAAAACTATCCAAATAAATTAAAACAACTAACTGATATAAAGTCAAGAACTAGTAGAATCTGACATCATAAATAACAGCCAAAGCTAATATTATTATTTTTGTTGTTGTTATTTTATTATTATTATTTCTATTATATTTATTACTACTGCTTCTTCTACTATTATGCTTACTATTATTACTACTACTCCTCTTATTAGGGAAAATCTAAAATGTGCGGTAGTTTTTTTTTTTTTTTTTTTTTTCTTTCTAAATCCAATGTTTGACCCATTGTTTTATAATTTAATGGGGTTTACTTATGAGTTCACGAAGATTACTCCTCCTAAAAGTTCTTGTGATTGATCTATCTCGTAGGATTATTGTGTATTCTTATTTATCTGAATACCAAAAAAAAAAAAAAAAACTAAAAAAAAGGACAAAAAAAAAAGAAAAAGAAAAACTCTCATCATAACCCAACCTTATTTCCTTTTTATTTTGGTTTTTTTTTCCTTTCTAAATCCAATGTTTGACCCCTTATTTTATAATTTAATACGGTTTACTCATGAGTCCACGAAGATTACTCATCCTAAAAACCCTTATGATTGATCTGTCTCGTAGGATTATTGTGTATTCTTGCTTGTCTGAATACCCAAAAAAAAAAAATCTTAAATAAAGGACCAAAAAAATGAAAAAAGAAAAAAAAAAAAAAGAAAAACTCTCATCATAACCCAACCTTATTTACTTTTTATTTTGGTGGAACGATATTTACATACAGACGTAGCTTTATTTTATAAATAGTACCCCATCCTACATCAACTTAACATGTATGCATAGTTACTGACTCGCTATTGATTAAGCCTGATCCAGTGCTAAGACATAAGGCTTAATAGCAGCGCTGTAGTCTTTATCATAATATCTAGACCAAAGCATAACACCTCCATACTTGGGAGAGCTTTTGATGTATGGCAACACTTCCGATATGAGCACATCTGGGGAAATATAGCAATTCCCGGCAGCTACCGGAGATGCAACCAAGCCTAAAAATAACTTTTTAACGGGGATCGATGTCCATGTGTCCCAACAACGGAACAGATCGATTACACCGCAAGGTGGGTTGGCGTAGAATTGGACCCAAACATTGTCAAATAGGCCGGTGTTTATTGCAGTGCCCATCCATGCATCTGGGTAGGGACACTGTGGAGCTGCACTTAAGATGATGGACTCGTCATACTCTTTTAGTGCCTTGGCAAGTACATCCCAATACATTGTTGTGCCTCCCTCAATGTCGAAATCGATTCCATCCAGAACTGCTTCACCTAAAGGCCTTGAGTTCGATTGGCCTCCGAGAAAGTTGTTCCATAGATACTCTGCAACTTCCCTGCACGATATTGGGGAAAAAAAACAATTGACATTATTCTTTAAAAAAAAACAAAAAACAAAAACAAAGACAAAGACAAAAACAAAAAAACAACAAAACAAAACTTCAAACATCAAGCATCAAAATCTAAATCAGCCTAAAGATGAATAGAAATAAAGGTACAAACTCCTATAGTTAGTAAAATCTCTTAATGCTGTAAGATGGAAAAAGCTAGGGAAAGAAAAAAAAAGTTGGGGAGGAGGTAACATTTTAAACTTCTAAGAATGGATACATTTTTAATTTTGGTGTGATATTTTTTTGTTATTGGTTTCATTACTAAAAAAGAGCGGTGTATCCTTAAGTCTTACCTACATTACTTTCAAAATATTCTACTTTATCGTATTCCATTATCACTGTGTCAGCATCACCAATTGTAAATTCAGTTTGATGTCTTTGTGATATTTAAAGGCTCTTAATTTTTAATTTTTTTAATTATGGTCTTAGTGCTGTTAGAAAGAGCATGCTTGTGTGCATATTCTGTCGAATTGTAGTATCTAATTATTGTTCTGACGTAACATCTTGTTCATTAAAAGTAGATTTAGGATTTTATACTTATTAGGTTGATTAGTTGCCCTAGTTTTCTTTACAAATAGTGGGCACGTAAATAGAGTTGACCAATTTAGAGAAGGGAAATTTATGTATATATATATATATATATATATATATATAGAAAGTTTCTTTTATAAACACTTGATCATCATAAAGATTTATTGCAAGTAGCAACAGCTGAAATTAAAGGGATGTAATATCAATTAAAGAAAACAAATACAAATCTCGTGAGTTCATAGTCATTTATTTTCTTCTGCAATTATTAAGGCTCTTGATAATATGTAATTAGAGTGCCTAATTCTCAACATCCAAAAGCAAAAGGAGAAGCGAAAAATTACCTAGCATCATCTGCAGAAGAAAGGTAGTAGCTACCAGCACCACCACCAATGGAAAGCAAGACCTTGATCCCCTGGCTTTGGCAAGCTTTGATGTCGGAGGTCAAAAAAGCGCAACCATTGTTCGTCGGGTCACAGTGGCCAGCAAGGTTGATCAATGGAGTCTGGCCATTGCCAAAAGTGGCTAGAAAAGCAATGTTCACTATTCCATAGTAGCCTGTGGCACAAGTATCTGCCAAGCTTCCTTCGTTTCCATTCTGGCCCCAGTAGATGACGATAATTCCCGCATTAGAGAGGCTAATTGTGGCAGTGAACATGAGGAAGATCAGCGTTAATGGGGATGAGAATTTGCATGCCATGGTGCAAAGACAAAAGTGCTAATCTTGTTTAGGGTTTTGTGTTTGCTCAACAATTCCGAAGTTATGTCTTTTTTATAGGCAAATTTAGGAACCAATTTCCTTCTAGCGTAAACCATACGTTGAATTAGAGACGAGTTTTTAGAATTCTCATTATTCTGTCGTGTCTTTTAGTGGTTATATGAGCCCATTAAGAGAAATCGTACTGCTAATGAACAAGTTTAATAATAAACATGATAATTAAAAGAGAAACAAATTAATGTCCATGATTTCGTACTCTGCCGCATAAGAAAGTCAATCATTTCTTCCACTTTTTATTACCATTACTACAACTAGTTCCTTCAATTCTATTATTTGGAAGGTTAAATGAAGTGAATTCAGTAAAAATGATTTAAAATATTTTAGTTTTGTTCTTAATTCTTCCAAAGTGTCGAGGACTTACTAGACTACTCACATTGATTCTCCAAATGTCTTATCATGTGGGACTTATTCGGTAATAGGAAAAAGTTGGAGGAACAGATATAAGAGGAGTAGTAAATAAGTTTCGTGACTTACGGTTGTTTGGTTGGAGAGATTAAAAGAAGAAATGATTGAATGTGAGATTTCAAATGGGGACTAGGAAGATTGGAGGAGGAAATTCCTGTTAAACACAAAAGGGGGGGCAATATTCACCATTAATCTTTATTTTCTTGTATAGATATTTTATCTATTCCCCGCAACATATTTCATGTGGGACAGGTCCAGCTCCACATGACCTTGTATAATTTTCTATCAATTTTGAGTAATTAGCTTATGCATTAATTTTTGTCCCCTGATAAGTTCCTACTCGAAACGTGTATTTCAACTAGTCGATCGTTGAATATTTGGATTGAGATTTTTAATTTTCAATTATGGTACTTTGTACCAGTAAATTTTGTTTAATGTCGGCCCTAATGAATTAATGATGTCATTTACTTGTGTTTTAAACAACCCCTTCAATTTAGTAGTTGGTAAATAATTCGTTATTTAGGTACAATGTCTGTATTATTAGATTTGAAAATTTTAAAATCTCATCAAAAGTTAGGTGATGAAGAAATCATATACTGAGGAGGACACTTAAGAAATTAATTGACCTTTGCAGCATTATTAACTAGAATTTTGCACATACCTTCGTTTAATTGTAATTTCAACAACGACAGTACAACAGCAAATAGGGATTTATGCATAATAAAAATGAGAGTAGACTATAAAAATAATTAAAAAAAGAAAAAAGAAAGGAAAAGAGGGGTCATCTACAAAACTCGTTCCTTCAATTTATTTTTTCACCAAAAAAAAAAAAAAAAAGGTAACCTTCTGTGACATTTATGAATTGATGAATTGATTTTTATTGTGCTGCAATTTTCTTTTCTGGATATTTAAAAACGCCGCAATAAAAAACGACATTAGTTAGTGGGGGCTTTACAAAAGTGCCACAAAAGCTCTGGCCAGTTTTTCACCTTTCCTGGCAGTTTTATTTTGCCACTGAAAACCATGATTTTGTAGTGAATTTGGAAGGTGAAATGAAGTGAATTCCATACTTATGAAATTTCAGTTTGTTTCAAGTATTAATTATTCTTTCAAAGGTGTTCATGGACTTACTTGTTCGACTATTCATTGATTCCTTATGTCTAAAAACACATTTTTGGTGCACAACTAATGAAAATGAATTAGACCTATAACCATACATTACTACTCCCAATTTCTATTACTTTATATGAATTAGACCTATAAACCATACGTTACTTCTCCTACTTTCTGTTTGTTGAAACCGTCGTGTAAACCTGAGATTACATGATGGTTTAGGGAAACCATCGTGCAATCTTCCGATTTTCATAAGATTACATGATGGTTTCCATAAACCGTCGTGTAATCTTCCGAAAATCAAATTTCAAATTTTTACGTCGTGAAATTCGCACATAAACCCTTTACAAATTTCAAATTTTTAGAGTGATTTTCGAAAAATTACACGACGCTTTCCATAAACCGTTATGTAATCTTCAAGATTACACGACAGTTTCCATAAACCATCGTGTAATCTTTCAAAAATCGCTCTAAAAATTTGAAATTTTGTGCTTTGAAATTCACGTATAAATCCTTAACTTAATCCTCTTTTTTCATCATTTATCATCATTTTTATCTTTCTCTTTCTCATCTACTCAAAGATTTCTCCTACCCACTATCTCCTTCACGCGCCCGTCGACAACACCACTACCTTACCCTTTCTCTTATTCTCCCGGTGACCGCCGCCTGCCCTCCCTCTTGCTCATTTGACCGTCACCCACAAAGCTGCCATCCCTCCCCGTCATTCTCCCGTCGCCCTCAACGCCACCCTCCCCTCTCTCTCTTTTTTTCGCCGCCGCCATCGCCACCTCCACTGCCACCCTGTCTTCCCATCAAGGCCGTGAACTATTTTGCCTCAAAGAAAGGCAAGATGACTTCCATATTACTCAATTTCTTGTTTTCCAACAAAATACGAACACACAATTCTTTTATAACTTCTTGGAATGTAATTTGTGTATTTATTGTTGTTCAATTTTTTTTTATTGTTGCTCTTTGTAGACGAATCTTTTGTGTAATTTTTTTAGCATTTTAAGATCTACGAACACACACAATTCTAACGCATTTTTTTCCTGCCCACTAATGATCGATGAAATGTTAAAATGGAATTTTGTTTCATTTAATCTTAATGGTATGCATCTTAATTATTT
>CM046369.1:9003064-9283425 GCA_025413025.1 Ficus hispida | reverse complement strand
TTCCTATTTTCATCATATGAAACAAAGTTTAAGAGAAATCGTGTTGGTAGTGACCAAGTCTTATGTCAAACATTTCTAATAAAGACCAAAATGTCCATGATTTTTTTATCTGTCTCGAAAGAAGTCAATTTCTTCCACTGATTAATTGTTACCACTACTACAACTAGCTCCTTCAATTTATTATTTGGAAGAAGAAATGATGTGAATTCCTTAAAAATGATTTTAAATTTAGTAATAATTGAGAGGCCGGATTATCTTTTTGCCTGATCGAAGATAATTTCAGTAAGACATATTATATTAATCTTTGACTTATCTTATTAAAAGTCAAAAAACTGAAACTACTATAGATGAAACAATAATCCTGAAATGTGTTTTGAGAGGCAATCCAACAAATCATCCTAATACCCTAAAAACTATCCAAATAAATTAAAACAACTAACTGATATAAAGTCAAGAACTAGTAGAATCTGACATCATAAATAACAGCCAAAGCTAATATTATTATTTTTGTTGTTGTTATTTTATTATTATTATTTCTATTATATTTATTACTACTGCTTCTTCTACTATTATGCTTACTATTATTACTACTACTCCTCTTATTAGGGAAAATCTAAAATGTGCGGTAGTTTTTTTTTTTTTTTTTTTTTTCTTTCTAAATCCAATGTTTGACCCATTGTTTTATAATTTAATGGGTTTACTTATGAGTTCACGAAGATTACTCCTCCTAAAAGTTCTTGTGATTGATCTATCTCGTAGGATTATTGTGTATTCTTATTTATCTGAATACCAAAAAAAAAAAAAAAAACTAAAAAAAAGGACAAAAAAAAAAGAAAAAGAAAAACTCTCATCATAACCAACCTTATTTCCTTTTTATTTTGGTTTTTTTTCCTTTCTAAATCCAATGTTTGACCCCTTATTTTATAATTTAATACGGTTTACTCATGAGTCCACGAAGATTACTCATCCTAAAAACCCTTATGATTGATCTGTCTCGTAGGATTATTGTGTATTCTTGCTTGTCTGAATACCCAAAAAAAAAAAATCTTAAATAAAGGACCAAAAAAATGAAAAAAGAAAAAAAAAAAAAAAGAAAACTCTCATCATAACCCAACCTTATTTACTTTTTATTTTGGTGGAACGATATTTACATACAGACGTAGCTTTATTTTATAAATAGTACCCCATCCTACATCAACTTAACATGTATGCATAGTTACTGACTCGCTATTGATTAAGCCTGATCCAGTGCTAAGACATAAGGCTTAATAGCAGCGCTGTAGTCTTTATCATAATATCTAGACCAAAGCATAACACCTCCATACTTGGGAGAGCTTTTGATGTATGGCAACACTTCCGATATGAGCACATCTGGGGAAATATAGCAATTCCCGGCAGCTACCGGAGATGCAACCAAGCCTAAAAATAACTTTTTAACGGGGATCGATGTCCATGTGTCCCAACAACGGAACAGATCGATTACACCGCAAGGTGGGTTGGCGTAGAATTGGACCCAAACATTGTCAAATAGGCCGGTGTTTATTGCAGTGCCCATCCATGCATCTGGGTAGGGACACTGTGGAGCTGCACTTAAGATGATGGACTCGTCATACTCTTTTAGTGCCTTGGCAAGTACATCCCAATACATTGTTGTGCCTCCCTCAATGTCGAAATCGATTCCATCCAGAACTGCTTCACCTAAAGGCCTTGAGTTCGATTGGCCTCCGAGAAAGTTGTTCCATAGATACTCTGCAACTTCCCTGCACGATATTGGGGAAAAAAAAACAATTGACATTATTCTTTAAAAAAAAACAAAAAACAAAAACAAAGACAAAGACAAAAACAAAAAAACAACAAAACAAAACTTCAAACATCAAGCATCAAAATCTAAATCAGCCTAAAGATGAATAGAAATAAAGGTACAAACTCCTATAGTTAGTAAAATCTCTTAATGCTGTAAGATGGAAAAAGCTAGGGAAAGAAAAAAAAAGTTGGGGAGGAGGTAACATTTTAAACTTCTAAGAATGGATACATTTTTAATTTTGGTGTGATATTTTTTTGTTATTGGTTTCATTACTAAAAAAGAGCGGTGTATCCTTAAGTCTTACCTACATTACTTTCAAAATATTCTACTTTATCGTCTTCCATTATCACTGTGTCAGCATCACCAATTGTAAATTCAGTTTGATGTCTTTGTGATATTTAAAGGCTCTTAATTTTTAATTTTTTTAATTATGGTCTTAGTGCTGTTAGAAAGAGCATGCTTGTGTGCATATTCTGTCGAATTGTAGTATCTAATTATTGTTCTGTCGTAACATCTTGTTCATTAAAAGTAGATTTAGGATTTTATACTTATTAGGTTGATTAGTTGCCCTAGTTTTCTTTACAAATAGTGGGCACGTAAATAGAGTTGACCAATTTAGAGAAGGGAAATTTATGTATATATATATATATATATATAGAAAGTTTCTTTTATAAACACTTGATCATCATAAAGATTTATTGCAAGTAGCAACAGCTGAAATTAAAGGGATGTAATATCAATTAAAGAAAACAAATACAAATCTCGTGAGTTCATAGTCATTTATTTTCTTCTGCAATTATTAAGGCTCTTGATAATATGTAATTAGAGTGCCTAATTCTCAACATCCAAAAGCAAAAGGAGAAGCGAAAAATTACCTAGCATCATCTGCAGAAGAAAGGTAGTAGCTACCAGCACCACCACCAATGGAAAGCAAGACCTTGATCCCCTGGCTTTGGCAAGCTTTGATGTCGGAGGTCAAAAAAGCGCAACCATTGTTCGTCGGGTCACAGTGGCCAGCAAGGTTGATCAATGGAGTCTGGCCATTGCCAAAAGTGGCTAGAAAAGCAATGTTCACTATTCCATAGTAGCCTGTGGCACAAGTATCTGCCAAGCTTCCTTCGTTTCCATTCTGGCCCCAGTAGATGACGATAATTCCCGCATTAGAGAGGCTAATTGTGGCAGTGAACATGAGGAAGATCAGCGTTAATGGGGATGAGAATTTGCATGCCATGGTGCAAAGACAAAAGTGCTAATCTTGTTTAGGGTTTTGTGTTTGCTCAACAATTCCGAAGTTATGTCTTTTTTATAGGCAAATTTAGGAACCAATTTCCTTCTAGCGTAAACCATACGTTGAATTAGAGACGAGTTTTTAGAATTCTCATTATTCTGTCGTGTCTTTTAGTGGTTATATGAGCCCCATTAAGAGAAATCGTACTGCTAATGAACAAGTTTAATAATAAACATGATAATTAAAAGAGAAACAAATTAATGTCCATGATTTCGTACTCTGCCGCATAAGAAAGTCAATCATTTCTTCCACTTTTTATTACCATTACTACAACTAGTTCCTTCAATTCTATTATTTGGAAGGTTAAATGAAGTGAATTCAGTAAAAATGATTTAAAATATTTTAGTTTTGTTCTTAATTCTTCCAAAGTGTCGAGGACTTACTAGACTACTCACATTGATTCTCCAAATGTCTTATCATGTGGGACTTATTCGGTAATAGGAAAAAGTTGGAGGAACAGATATAAGAGGAGTAGTAAATAAGTTTCGTGACTTACGGTTGTTTGGTTGGAGAGATTAAAAGAAGAAATGATTGAATGTGAGATTTCAAATGGGGACTAGGAAGATTGGAGGAGGAAATTCCTGTTAAACACAAAAGGGGGGGCAATATTCACCATTAATCTTTATTTTCTTGTATAGATATTTTATCTATTCCCCGCAACATATTTCATGTGGGACAGGTCCAGCTCCACATGACCTTGTATAATTTTCTATCAATTTTGAGTAATTAGCTTATGCATTAATTTTTGTCCCCTGATAAGTTCCTACTCGAAACGTGTATTTCAACTAGTCGATCGTTGAATATTTGGATTGAGATTTTTAATTTTCAATTATGGTACTTTGTACCAGTAAATTTTGTTTAATGTCGGCCCTAATGAATTAATGATGTCATTTACTTGTGTTTTAAACAACCCCTTCAATTTAGTAGTTGGTAAATAATTCGTTATTTAGGTACAATGTCTGTATTATTAGATTTGAAAATTTTAAAATCTCATCAAAAGTTAGGTGATGAAGAAATCATATACTGAGGAGGACACTTAAGAAATTAATTGACCTTTGCAGCATTATTAACTAGAATTTTGCACATACCTTCGTTTAATTGTAATTTCAACAACGACAGTACAACAGCAAATAGGGATTTATGCATAATAAAAATGAGAGTAGACTATAAAAAATAATTAAAAAAAGAAAAAAGAAAGGAAAAGAGGGGTCATCTACAAAACTCGTTCCTTCAATTTATTTTTTCACCAAAAAAAAAAAAAAAAGGTAACCTTCTGTGACATTTATGAATTGATGAATTGATTTTTATTGTGCTGCAATTTTCTTTTCTGGATATTTAAAAACGCCGCAATAAAAAACGACATTAGTTAGTGGGGGCTTTACAAAAGTGCCACAAAAGCTCTGGCCAGTTTTTCACCTTTCCTGGCAGTTTTATTTTGCCACTGAAAACCATGATTTTTGTAGTGAATTTGGAAGGTGAAATGAAGTGAATTCCATACTTATGAAATTTCAGTTTTGTTTCAAGTATTAATTATTCTTTCAAAGGTGTTCATGGACTTACTTGTTCGACTATTCATTGATTCCTTATGTCTAAAAACACATTTTTGGTGCACAACTAATGAAAAATGAATTAGACCTATAAACCATACATTACTACTCCCAATTTCTATTACTTTATATGAATTAGACCTATAAACCATACGTTACTTCTCCTACTTTCTGTTTGTTGAAACCGTCGTGTAAACCTGAGATTACATGATGGTTTAGGGAAACCATCGTGCAATCTTCCGATTTTCATAAGATTACATGATGGTTTCCATAAACCGTCGTGTAATCTTCCGAAAATCAAATTTCAAATTTTTACGTCGTGAAATTCGCACATAAACCCTTTACAAAATTTCAAATTTTTAGAGTGATTTTCGAAAAATTACACGACGCTTTCCATAAACCGTTATGTAATCTTCAAGATTACACGACAGTTTCCATAAACCATCGTGTAATCTTTCAAAAATCGCTCTAAAAATTTGAAATTTTGTGCTTTGAAATTCACGTATAAATCCTTAACTTAATCCTCTTTTTTCATCATTTATCATCATTTTTATCTTTCTCTTTCTCATCTACTCAAAGATTTCTCCTACCCACTATCTCCTTCACGCGCCCGTCGACAACACCACTACCTTACCCTTTCTCTTATTCTCCCGGTGACGCCGCCTGCCCTCCCCTCTTGCTCATTTGACCGTCACCCACAAAGCTGCCATCCCCTCCCCGTCATTCTCCCGTCGCCCTCAACGCCACCCTCCCCTCTCTCTCTTTTTTTCGCCGCCGCCATCGCCACCTCCACTGCCACCCTGTCTTCCCATCAAGGCCGTGAACTATTTTGCCTCAAAGAAAGGCAAGATGACTTCCATATTACTCAATTTCTTGTTTTCCAACAAAAATACGAACACACAATTCTTTTATAACTTGCTTGGAATGTAATTTGTGTATTTATTGTTGTTCAATTTTTTTTTATTGTTGCTCTTTGTAGACGAATCTTTTGTGTAATTTTTTAGCATTTTAAGATCTACGAACACACACAATATTCTACGCATTTTTTTCCGCCCACTACATGATCGATGAAATGTTAAAATGGAATTTTGTTTCATTTAATCTTAATGGTATGCATCTTAATTATTTTGAATTTTGTAAACTTGTTAGGGCCCTAATGGATTGGAAGTTTATAGCCGGAGAAGGGATTAAAAAGAGACAAGACTATAAAACAAAAATCTCGGATCGTCCTAGCTTGTCCTCACCAAAAGGAAAGAGTTGAATGTGGTTATTTTGTTTTAGGTTTTATGAGGGACATAGTGTTGAATGGAATTGACGTACTTGAAAGAAAAGAATTTTATACTTGGGATTATATGGATTTGATTAGGGAAGAATGGACTAAATTTGTAATGCAATTCATTAATTATGATATGTAAACTGGTAATGTAATAGATGGTTTTTTTTTACTTTGATACAATGTAGCTATATTTTATCAATCATATCCTGGGTCGTGTATTGATAACACACGAGTTAGGCCACCCGTGGGAAATCATCAAAAAATGCCAAATTATTTTTTAATTCATGTTGGACTTTACACGACGGCTTTTGTTTACACGACGATTTTTAATAGAAATCGTCGTGTAAAGCTCTCACTTTAGTGAAATTTGCTCCCTTTTTTTTCCTCTATTTGACGACGATGTGAACCGTCATGGAATATTGAGATACCACGACGATGGATTACACGATGGTTGTCTAACCGTCGTGTAAACTTTACATGACGGTTAATAACCGTCGTCAAATCCATAATTTTTACTAGTGCATGTTCTTTAGAAGTATCAATTTAGACATTAAATAAAAGAAAAAATGGACATTTTTTAAATCAGAACCTTTTTTCCTTTTTATTTTGATTGGATCAATATTTAGATACGGATGTAACTTTATTCTTTAAGTAGTACCCCAGGCTACATCAACTTAACATGTATGAATGGTTACTGACTCGCTGTTAGAGCCTGATTCTGTGCTATAACATGAGGCATAATAGCAGAGCTGTAGCCATTATCATAATATTTAGACCAAAGCATAACACCTCCATACTTGGGAGAGCGTTTAATGATTGGCAACACTTCCGATACGAGCACATCTGGGGGAATATAGCCAATTACGGCGGCCTTCGGAGACGCGAGCAAGCCTAAGATGATAGATTCGTCACCCTTTTAGTTCCTCCGCAAGTACATCCCAATACAATGTTGTGCCTCCCTCAATGTCGAAATCGATCCCATCCAGAACTACATCACCTAAAGGCCTTGAGGACGATTGGCCTCCGAGAAAGTTGTTCCATAGATACTCTGCAACTCCCCTGCACGGTATATGGGGGGAAAAAAAACTAATGACATTATTCTTTAAAAACAAAAAAACAAAACAAAACAAAACTTTAAACATCAAAATTTAAAAATGAACTATATTAGTTTCTAAATTCACAATTTTTGTCAAATTATGAACTTTAAATTTTTTCTCAATTTTTCTACATTTTGTACCCTAAATTTGGCATGATTCAATGTCATCGCTCAAACCAACGCACCCATATTTGTCATCGGGTCATAGTGGCCAGCAAGGTTGATCAATGGGGTCAGGCCATTGCCAAAAGTCGCTAGAAAAGCAATATTCATCATTCCATAATTGGTTATATGAACCTCACTAAGCCAATGTTTGGTAAGAATGAAAGAAAACAAGAGGAAAAGAAAAAATAAAAGTGAAAAAAAATAAGAGGTTGAGAACATATTTTAGTTTCCGTTTAGGTTGTTTGATAGAAAAGAATAACATTAAAAAAAAAAGTTGTACGATTACTATTATATCCACTTATTTGTACTATTTTAATTTAAAATTTAAAATTATAATTTTAGTCAATATTGAGTAGATTTTTATTTTCCACCCAGTGTTGGAGCCATGAAATTTGGTGGGCTCCACTAGAATTTTTTTCCATCATTTCTTCCTTCTTACCAAACAAATACATTTTTATTTTCCATTCAATTTTCCCCCACTTCCTTTCTTCCTATTTTTCATCATACAAAACAAAGCATAAGAGAAATCATGTTGGTAGTGAACAAGTCTTATGTCAAACGTTCTAAGAGAGAACCAAAATGTCCATAATTTCGTTATTTGTCTCGAAAGAAGTCAATTTCTTCCACTGATTAATTGTTAACACTACTACAACAAGTTCCTTCAATTTATTATTTGGAAGGTCAAATGATGTCAAATTCCTTAAAAAATGATTTTACATTTTAGTAATAATTTGAGTGGCCGGATTATCTTTTTGATGGGCTGAAGATAATTCCAGCTAGACATATCATGTCAATCTTTGACCTATCTTATTGAAAGTTGAAAAATTGTAACTACTATAGTTAAAGCACTAATCATGAGGTGTGCTTTTTGAGGGACCCTAACATCCTATAAACTATCCAAACAAAAATAATTTAAAACAACTGACTGATAAAGTCAAGAACTAGTAGAATGTGGCATCATAAACAACAGCCGAAGCTAATATTATTGATTTTGTCGTTGTTATTTTATTATTATTATTACTATTATTTTTATTACTACCGCTGCTTCTACTATTATTCTTACTAGTATTACTACTACTCCTCTTATCAGGAAAAATCTAAAATGTGCGTCTTGAGGGTTTGTTTTTTTTTTTTTTTTTTTTTTTTTTTTTTTTTTTTTTTTTTTTTTTTAAATCCAATGTGTTTGACCCTTGTTTTAGAATTTAACAAATATCCCCGAGTCCTAAAATTATCCCCTAAATTTTCAACAAGAGTTTAAAAAAAATATCTATTTAACTGGTTAAATTATTACAAATGTCATAAATATCCTTTATATTCAAATATTTAAGCATTGTCTTCAATATTAATAAATTAAAAATTAACTAAAGCCAAACAGATATCAATAAAATAAGTTAAAAAATTTCATTAAAAAAATCCATTTAACCATGTTTCTTTATGAGCAGTCCAGCTATCACAAGAAATGATAACTAAGCAGCACCCTGTCGATTATTTATACCATAAATTAGATTTTTCAATTTTGTTTGCGCGCGCAGCGAACTAGTTCTGCTTTCACTAAAAAGATTATAGGGCTAATCAACGAGATAGAGACAAATCCATTTTTATTTTTGGATTTTTTAGTTTTAAATTTTATTTTGTTTATTTTTTTTTTTATCATTAATGCATACATTATATGTAAACATTAATTTCTAAGGACATTTTTGGTTTTCCAAAAACATTAACCGATTAGAAGGGTTTTTTTTAATTTATTTATTAAACTTAGGTGATAATGTTGGGATAATTTGTTGTTGTTGTTGTTGACTATGTGTGAGTGAGGTGAAGACGACTATGTGTGAGTGAAGTGAAGACTTCTAGATTTATAAGTGCCGAGTTTTTTTGCTATGTGTGAGTGAAGACCGGGGAGTGAAGACTATCAGGTTTTTAAGTACCACGAATTTTCCTCCAGTCAACAACTGTTCAGCAGTTGTAATTTAATGTGGGGTGAAGACTTCTAGATTTATACGTATCACGTGTTTTTCTCTAGTTAACAACTATCTAAAGTTATAATTTAATATGGGGTTTACTTTTGCGTCCATGCACGAAGATTACTCCGCCTAAAAATTCTTGTGGTCGATCTATCTCATTGGATTATTGTGTATTCTGGTTTGTCTGAATACCAAAAAAAAAAAAAATTCTAAAAAAAAAAGACCAAAAAAAAAAAAATCAAAGAAAGAAAAACTAATGTCAACAAAATCTCTCATCATAACCCTACCTTATAATTTCCTTTTTACTTTCGGTGGATCAATATTTACATACGGATGTAGCTTTATTTTATAAGTAGTACCCCACCCTACATCAACTTAACATGTATGCATAGTTACTGACTCGCTATTGATTAAGCCTGATCCAGTGCTAAGACATAAGGCTTAATAGCAGAGCTGTAGTCTTTATCATAATATCTAGACCAAAGCATAACACCTCCGTACTTGGGAGAGCGTTTGATGTTTGGCAACACTTCCGATATGAGCTTATCTGAGGGAATATAGCCACTCCCGGCAGCCGCCAGAGCCGTGGCCAAGCCTAAAAATATCTTGTCAGCTGGGATCGACGTCCATGTGTTCCAATATCTCAACAGATTGGCTGCATTGCCAGAATATTGGCAAGGAGGGTTGTTGTAGAATTGGACCCAAACATAGTCAAATAGGCCGGTGCTTAGCCACGCATCTGGGGCGGATATATTATCATAATTAATTACGAAAGTTTACAAATATAGCTATAGAATTATTCAATTGGCACCCATAAAATTTCTAAATACCCCCACTAATCTAATCTTATTATAACTTGTCCTATAATAAACCATTTAAATACGCCTTTTTATATACCCCAAATTAATTATAAATAAAAATTATTTTTTGGAAAAATAAAAAATAAAAAATCGAGTTCCCCACGTCAAAATCATAGAAAGAAGAAAAAAAAAATCCAAATGAATAAAAGCATACTCTCACATCTTTTGTTAACTCTAATTTCACTTCAATAAATCCTAAACTTTTCTCCCATTTTTGTCAAAAACCGAGTTCTTGATCTTTTCTTTTCTCTTTTGTCCTTACACATTTCTCATTTATATTTTGTCAAATACTTCATCGGCATTTAATATTGCTTTGTGATTATTGAATTTGAAAAGACTGCTGGAACTTGAGTTTTAAAGTTATAAACTTTCCTCTTGTTCAATGAAAACATTATTTAGCAAAACAAAAACAAATAACGAAAGAGATATGAAATCTTGTTTGTTTGTTTTGTTTTGTTTTGTTTTTTTTTTTTTATAAATAAAAAAGGGAGAAAAGTAAGTAGATTAGTCAGTTATTTAATAATTATAAATTAAATAAATTATAAACTTAAAGTGGAGGTATGAGAGGGTAAATTCGGTATTATGAAAATACTATCGATTAAAAGGATAGATTTTTGAAAATGAGGAGTTTCCGCTTACGTGGGAAATAAAAATGCGAATGGGCCACAGAGGTTGCAGGAGCTCTTTCGTACTCATCTGCTTCGTCCCTAATATACCGTTAGATGAGAAGTATAGAGCAAAATTTGCTGGTTTTGGAACTTCAAGGTCAGTCGCCATTGACCAAACTCATTTGACGGCACTATTACATGACACATTTGGTTCCACAGTACTTCCAATCAAGCCAATTTACAGATAAGAGTGATATATATATATATATATATATATATATATAGTTTTGGAGTGGTTCTTGTAGATGAAGAAATGGGCTGAGTGTGAGATTCAAATCTAGAACTCCCAATTTTTTATTTTATTAATTATAGTTAATAAGATTGGAGGAAATTCATGTTAAACACAATAGGGAAAACATTCATCCTTAGCCCTAGTTTGGAATAACAATTGCATATGGAATTTTGACAACAATTCTAGACGGAGTTTTGACTAGTTAACTCCAAAACTCTTAAATTTAAATTTCACTTTCTATTTTTAAAAAACTCAAGCTTTAAAATTTTTTTTTTTTACTACCTAACTCCAAAACTACCAAATTTAAATCTTACTTTGTCATTCTTCTAGTTTTAAAAAACTCAAACTTAAAAAGTTCATAACTTTCTTATTTTAAGTCGAAGTGAGAGATTTTTTTTTTAATAAATCGCATAAAATAAGGGACAAATGAAACAAGATTCATATTACATATTTCTACTTAACACATTTCAAAATTTTTCACTAATTTCTATATAACAATTTATTTCTAATTTATACTTTAACCAAACACACATTTTCAAACAAACCTCCATCTCAAATTATCACCCTAAATGACCGTTAATCTCTATTTTCTCATCTAAGTTTTATATCTTTTACCTTTTATTTGTAGTTGCTAGTGATATTATCAAAACAAGTAAGGTATATATAATTTAATATTTCTTTTCCAGCTAATGACTTATGTGGTACTAATTTTTTTCTACGTCTCAGGACTGTATCAAGTTCAAAGTATATAGTCTACACAGGGGCAGAGTTGTCTTGGACCCGGGGGTAGTTGTCCCTTGGCCTAAGGGTTCCTTTAGATATTGACCTCAGAATTACAAGAGATGTTCTATTTACACCCATAAAATTGATCATACCTCCAATTAATAACTATTTTTTAACAATAATTCAAAAAATATATCCTTTTGTAGGTACTTTTAATATAAAACAAAAGGTAACCCTCTCATACATCCATATTCATTTTAATTTTTTTTATTTATTTCAAAAAAAATTATTAAAATAAATTGTTAAATCTAAATAATAAAAAAAATACTTTTTCATTCTAAAAAGAGAAATAAAAAAAATTAGTTTTTACGACTTAGAATTTAATACATCAAATGCTTCAATGTTAAAATCAAAGAAAAATAATACTGTTCATATAATTTATTAGATAATTTAAGTTTTATTTGAGTATTTTCATAATATTAATTCATAATATTTAACTTTAGAAATATTTAATATTCTATTTACTTTGGTTCTATTTTATTTTCCTTTCCTCTTCCTTTTCCTTTCTTTTTCCTCTTTTTCTTTCTTTTTCTTTTCCTTCCTTTTCTTCTGCAACAGCTTTCTCCCACGTGTCTGAAACCAGCCAACTCATGCTTTTGGGCCAAGATTTCCTCCCACTAGCCCGCGTGATCTCAGGCCCACGTGACCTTTGGGTTGCACTTCTGAAGCCTGTGATTCCATCCTTTCTTCAGCAAGGCATACACGCATATCTCCTCTCAGCTGGCCGAAAGTCTCCAGTTGATTTACTAGTTGGGTGGCAGATTTTTGGGACTGATATCTCTCTCCGGACTCTTGGACATCAGACCTATTTAAGGTTGAGCCTTGCAGCAAGCGTGGATATATATATATATATATATATATATATATATTGGTTATTATTCATTGGTTTTCGGCTTAGTTTTTAGAGTGTTTTCTTGTGTTTTTCTTCTCCTTACATTTTCATCTCGTGTTTTCTTTTTAGAATTTTGTGAGATGAATTGTAATTTAGGCTGGACACTTTGGTGATGCTAGTGATGATCTCATGTATAAAGTGATCTAATTTAGGTTTGATCTTCTTTTAGTTTACTAAGATTATATGTTTTAGTAGATTGAATCTTTTCATTTTATTTTTCTATTCAAAATATTTTGTATCAATCTTTTTATATAAATTCAATCATACTTTCTTTATGTAATATTGTCACATTCTATTTTTACAAGATTTTTTTTATGAGTTGTCCTTTAATGCAATTTGCTAAAAATAGTATTTTGTCGATTTTGAATAACTTGTAACGATAAATCCGTTTGGTACAAAATTGATATTTAATCCACCAAAACACTTTTGTAATTTTTATTGATCTTTAATTTCATATTTTCCGATTGCTTGTTTGGATGTAAAACTTGTAATTGAGTTATAAATTATAGATTGGATTCAAATTAGAAAACGAATCATATGAAGGATTCACAATGTTTTGCCTCATTTATTATTGAATTTTTCTCTACCTAAATTTATTCTTTCTCACATTTTGTTTATTGTCACTATTACAAAAATTCACTAAAAATATCTTCACTTTTTATTATTATATTTCATTGCCTTTTTAATGTTCATTTTTACTAATATTATTGGTTTTTCTTTTCACCTTCCTGTGAATATGACCGCCCAATCTGTACTAAACCAACTGATTTGTGAGTGCATCTTTAGGCATTAATCATGAGGGTATGATTTTTATTAAGCATTTTATTAAATAGATTATTTCTATTTATAGCTATGTTGGGGAATGAATATTTGTAATGGGTTTTAATGTAATTTTATTATAGGATAAACTTGTCATAAGAATATTTTATAATCAGGTGGGTTTATTCATCAATATTTGGGTGCAAATAAAACCACTCAATTAAAAATTTGTATAATGTTTTTACCTCTTCTTGAGATTTTTTATTACAAAATTTACCTCTTTGAGATTTTTTAATTATAAAATTCGTATATATATTTTTTTAATTATAAGAGAACACTAAGTTTTTATTTTTAAATTTCACACTTTAAATGCAAAATCTCAAATAAATAAAAAATTATCAATTATACAAGTATATATATTCTTAATTTCTTTGGCGCTAAATTTTAAAAGTTGAATCAAACTCGTTTATTTTGAAAAAAAAAAAAATCAAAGACACAAAGATAAACAAATAGAAAAATTGTTCTAATGTAATTTGAGTTTATGTTATGCATGCTAAGAGGAAAAAAAAAAAAAAAATTCCTAACTCACTCTGCCTCTTACTATGCACCTTATGTTATGATCATTTGTTAAATTACCACTAGATTATATACATAATCACTTACAATGTATGTCCATTTGTTATATATTTTTGTGACAGGGACGATTCACTGTAATAAACACCCACAAATTTACCAATATGATATTAATGAAAATATCGATTCTTAGATTTTACACAAATACCAACGGAAATATAAATATATGTAAAAATTGACATTAAACAGAAATTCACTCTAAACCATTAAATATTTAAACAGTACTTAAGAAACTCTAAAATAGTGCTTCGTATTATGTTATTTTACATTAATATAATATCTAGTAAAACTTTTTTTTTTTAATTGTATAAGATAATACAAATAGTAAATTTGCAAGTCCTATCTTATTTTATCTAACATGGTACATTTTCATTATAGTATTATATTAAGCCAAAATACTCTGATGACAGTAGACTGACATCGACGATCGGAGATCATTGACAGTCCATATTGGTTTCAATGACATCTTTTATATTATCAGTGATAATCTGTAAGATGATTTTTTTGACTAGCCAAGGATAATTTTAGTAAGACATATTATATCAACCTTTCACTTATCTTAAAAAAAAAAAAAATGAAACTATTATAAATGGTGCAATAATCTTGAGGTGTACTTTTTGAGGATTAATTCAACAAGTTACCCTAAACAGAAGCCACCCTAAAAACTATCCAAACAAATTAAAACAAACAACAAATAAAATCAAGAATTAGTAGAATCTGACGTCATAAGTAACAATCGAAGCTAATATTATTGTTTTTGCCGTCGTTATTTTATTATTATTCTTACTATTGTTTTTATTACCACTACTGCAGCTACTGTTGTTCTTACTATTATTACTACTACTCTTCTTATTACAGAAAATCCAAAAAGTACCTCATGAGTTTTTAATTTTTAATTTTCCCTTTCTAAATCCAATGTTTGACCCCTTTTTTGTAATTTAAAAAGGGATCCCCTATATTTAAAAAAAGAGTTTAACTAGAAAATATCTCTTTAATCATAAATATCCTTTATATTCATTATTTAAGCATTATCTTCAATATTATTAAAATTGAAAATTAAATAAAAGCAAAAAGATATCAATAAAATAAGTACAAAAATATTTAGGAAAAAATCCATATAACCATGTCTCTTTCTAAGCAGTTCAGTTACCACAAGAAAAAATAATTAAGCAGCATGTTGTCGATAATACCATATATTGGATTTTTCAATTTTGTTGTGCATCGGAGCAAGTTCTACTTTCACTAAAGAGATAATAAAGCTAATCAGGACATAGAGATAAATCCATTTTTATTATTGGATTACTTAGTTTTAATTTGATTTAGTTTATTTTTCTTATCATTAATGCATACAATAATATATAAACATTAATTTCTAAGGATGTTTTTAGTATTTCAAAAACTTTAACCGATTAAAGGGGTTGGTGTTTTTTTTTTTTTTTTTTTTTTTTTTTTTTTTTTTTTTTTGTTAACTTGGGTGGTAATGTTGGGATAATTTAAAAACTCAAGGGATATTTTTGGATGATAAAAAATACAGGAACAAACGTTGAGTTTAACAAAAATTTATGGTTTACTTTTTGGATTTTCCCACTATAACTGTTGTTGTTGTGCTTAACGTGATGCTGTTGTTGTTGTTGTTAACTATGTGTATGTTTTTGTTTGTACAAATATATATAAAAAAAAAAAAGAGAAAAATGATGGATAATTGCATAAAATATTAGAAATTTGAAGTGACATTATAGGACATGAAAAAAAAAAACTAAATAACACATAAACTGATCTATTTTTTAATATAAAATTATGTATGTGAAAAAATATATATATGTAAGCCGCAATCTATGATTAATTACTGAAAAATATATTGATAGAATAACAACTTCAATAAGTATAAATTTTAGAATCTCATGGCATTTTATCTAACAATAAAATTAAGCACACAAGGTCCATAATCAAATAAACATTCTTTATACATCAAAAATTTAATATTAAAATTAACTCCTTGGAGGTTCAAAGGTATAATTTTGCAAACTATATCCTGATCTAAACAATATTTTTCCCAAGAAATAATGCTTGAATAATTTTGAAAATAGTTATCAAGATATATACGGTCATTGATCTTTTCCCACTGAAACTCCATAAATTGGGTAGGTGGATATTGTTCGTGAGCATGACAAGATAAGTCATATGGCATTTGGGGAGAGTGATAGTAAAAAATATCATCACCACTTTGATTTTCTTTTCACATGCTTATGTTCCTGACATTTTTTTTAAAACAAAATTCATGTCTATTTCTTGGCTATGTAGTTTTATTCATGGCTAGAAAGTGTCAATTGTCAAAAACAAATCATTCATGTGAAAGAGAGAAAATTTTCCTTTTATTTCTTTTTAAAGTTTTTTTTCTTCATTTTCGTATACATGGAAATTAATAGTTATTTGTTGGATATATCCATTGAAACATCCGGATAATATGCATATGTATTCAGACATTTCGGTAAAATTGTGAAGGAAGATAACGGATAATGATATGTTGAGAAAATTTTTTAAAAATTATCGATATCAGATTGATGTTTCAGTAAGAAATATCTTTACCCCCTATATTTGTATCGAGGGTCCCCATTTATGGATAATTTCGAGAAAATATCAACAAAGTTATTGATATTTTCATCATTGATCCTGCGGGCCATATTCAGTACAAGGAACAAATTGGAGGAACATAAATAAGAGGATTAGTATATAAGTGTTATGACTTACAGTTATTTGCCACGATGGATTAAAAGGAGGAATAGATTGAATGTGAGATTTCGAACTGAAATTAGAAAGATCAGGGGAGGACGTTTTATCTATTCATCTATAAACCCGGCTATTTCACTGGATCAAGGAATTGTCTATTAATTTGAATAAGCCTATGTTTTCATTTTTAACCCCTAAATGTTCCTGAATCCGAAATCTGTATCTTACAATCGGTGACCGTTGAATATTGGGATAGAGATTTTTTATTTTCAATTATGGTACTTTGTACCAGTATATTTTGTCTCATGGGTGGCCCGCAAATATTATTGCTGTTATTTACTTGTCTTATATATAAACAAGCCCTTCAATTAATTGTTGGTACATTTTTCATTATATATCCAGGTACAATGTCTGTATTATTAAGTTTGAAAATTACACACTCTCATTGCAAATTAGGTTTATACTGCGGATAGTACATTAGAAATTGACATTTGCAGTGTTACAAACAAACATGGATAATTGTTATTTCAACAACAACAACAACAACAACAATAACAAGGACATGGATTTGTGCATACGAAAAATTAAGGTAGACCATTTAAAAAGAAAAATGAGAGGAGTACTATGGTGAAACCCAAGAGGTTTTCTTTTAGCTACAACTCGTTCCTTGAATTTATTGTTTGGAAGGCGAAATGAAGTGAATTCCATATAGAAACTAATGTTTTGAAATTTTAGTTTTGTTATTGTTCTAATAATTCTTCCACGGATTTACTAGTTCGACTATTTATTGATTTGTTATGTCTAAAAACGTTTTTTGGGTCCACAACTAATAAAAAAATAATGCCACCTATAAACTCTTTATTATGAGTTTTCACTCTTTATTAATATGTCATGTTGAACACCACTTTACAATTTTCTATTTCTGAGACTCTATAGCTTGTTTCTTAGGAGGAAAAGGTAATAGAAGAGAGGATCGGACCAGGGGCATATGTGCCCTTAGATTTTTGCAAATTTTAACAAAAAATGTTTTGCAATTTTTTCCCATAATTTTCCATCATGAAATGTTTGTAATTACTACGTTACACAATTTAGAAGAAAAAAAAATTCCCAAAAATATTCATTTCTATGTACTCAAATTTAGAATTTAATATCTCAAAAAAATTTAATAATGAACTACGTTATTTTTTAAATTTACAATTTTTTTTAAATTATAAACTTTAAAATTAAATTGTACTCTATTACATGCTTAGTTTATTTAGAAGTTAAATGAAATTCACATTTTGTCCCCTAAATTTAGCATGCTTCGATGTCCTCACTCAGACCAACGCACCCATTTGTCATCGGGTCACAGTGGCCAGCAAGGTTGATCAACGGGGTCAGGCCATTGCCAAAAGTGGCTAGAAAAGCAATGTTCATCATTCCATAATGGGTTATATGAACCTCACTATGCCAATGTTTGGTAAGAATGAAAGAAAACAAGAGGAAAAGGAAAAACGGAAGTGAAAGAAAATAAGAGGTTGAGAAAAGATTTTAGTTTTCTTTTAGGTTATTTGGTCGAAAGAATGACATAAAATAATTATAAAAAAAAAGTTATACAATTATTATTATATCCACTTATTTGTGCTATTTTAATTTAAGATTAAAGACAAAATTGTAATTTTAATCAATATTGAGTGGATTTTTATTTTCCATCCAGTGTTGGAGCCATGAAATTTGATGGGCTCCACTAGAATTTTTTTCCATCATATTTTCCTTTCCATCCTTTCTTCCTTCTTATCAAATAAACACATTTTTATTTTCCATTCAATTTTCCCTTTACCCACTTCATTCCTTCCTATTTTTCATTATACCAAACAAAGCATAAGAGAAATCAGGTTCGTAGTGAACAAGTCTTATGCCAAACATTCTAAGAGAGAACTAAAATGTCCATGATTTCGTTATCTGTCTCAAAAGGAGTCAGTTTCTTTCACTGATTAATTGTTACTACTACTATAACCAGCCCCTTCAATTTATTATTTGGAAGGTCAAATGATGTGAATTCCTTAAAAAATGATTTTAAATTTCAATTCTAATTTGAGGGGCCGGATTATCCTTCTACCTGGTCGAAGATAATTTCAGTAAGACATATTATGTTAATCTTTGACTTATTTTATTAAAAATCAAAAAACTGAAACTACAAAAAATGAAATAATAATCCTGAGAGGGGCAATCCAACAAATCACCTAATACCCTAAAAACTATCCAAACAAATTAAAACAACCAATTGATATAAAGTCAAGTACTAGTAGAATCTGACATCATAAATAACAGCCAAAGCTAATATTATTGTTTTTGTTGTTGTTATTTTATTATTATTATCGTTATTATTTTTATTACTACTGCTTCTTCTACTATTATTCTTACTATTATTACTACTACTCCTCTTATTAGGGAAAATCTAAAATGTGCGTCTTGAGTGGTTTTTTTTTTTTTTTCTTTCTAAATCCAATGTTTGACCCCTTATTTTATAATTTAATAGGGTTTATTTATGAGTCCACGAAGATTATTCCTCCTAAAAACCCTTATGATTGATATGTCTCGTAGGATTTTTGTGTATTCTTGCTTGTCTGAATACCAAAAAAAAAAAAATCTTAAAAAAAGGACCAAAAAAATGAAAAAAGAAAAGAAAAAAAAAAAACTCTCATCATAACCCAACCTTATTTACTTTTTATTTTGGTGGAACGATATTTACATACAGACGTAGCTTTATTTTATAAATAGTACCCCACGCTACATCAACTTAACATGTATGCATAGTTACTGACTCGCTATTGATTAAGCCTGATCCAGTGCTAAGACATAAGGCTTAATAGCAGCGCTGTAGTTTTTATCATAATATCTAGACCAAAGCATAATACCTCCATACTTGGGAGAGCGTTTGATGTATGGCAACACAACCGATATGAGCACATTTGGGCAAATATAGCCACCCCCGGCAGCTTCCGGAGACGCAGGCAAGCCCATAAATAACTTTTTAGTGGGGATCGATGTCCATGTGTCCCAAGAACGGAACAGATAGGTGGTATTGCCAGAAGAATATTGGCAAGATGGGTTGTTGTAGAATTGGACCCAAACATAGTCAAATAGGCCGGTGTTTATTGCAGTGCCCATCCATGCATCTGGGTAGGGACATTGTGGAGCTGCACCTAAGATGATGGACTCGTCATACTCTTTTAGTGCCTCTGCAAGTACATCCCAATACAATGGTGTGCCTCCCTCAATGTCGAAATCGATTCCATCCAGAACTGCATCACCTAAAGGCCTCGAGTTCGATTGGCCTCCGAGAAAGTTGTTCCATAGATACTCTGCAACTCCCCTGCACGGTATTGGGGAAAAAAAAAAAAAAACAAATGACATTATTCTTAAAAAAAAAAACAAAAAACAACAAAACAAAACTTCAAACATCAAGCATCAAAATCTAAATCAGCCTAAAGATGAATAGAAATAAAGGTACAAACTCCTATATTTAGTAAAATCTCTTAATGCTGTAAGATGGAAAAAGGGAAAGAAAAAAAAAAGTTGGGGAGGAGGTAACATTTTGAACTTCTAAGAATGGAGTCATTTTTAATTTTGGTGTGATATTTTTTTTTGTTGGTTTCATTACTAAAAAAGGGCGGCGTATCCTTATGTCTTACCTACGTCACTTTCAAAATATTCCACTTTATCATCCTCCATTATCACTGTGTCAGTATCACCAATGGTAAATTCAGTTTCATGTCTTTGTGATATTTAAAGGCTCTTAATTTTTAATTTTTTTAATTATGGTCTTAGTGCTGTTACAAAGAGCATGCATGTGTGCATATCTTGTCGAGTTGTGGTATCTAATTATTGTTCTGACATAACATCCTGTTCATTAAGAATAGTTTTAGGATTTTATATTTGTTAGGATGATTAGTTGCCCTAGTTTTCTTTACAAATAGTGGGCACGTAAATAGAGTCGATCAATTTAGAGAAGAGAAATTTATGTATATATATAGAAAGTTTCTTTTATAAACACTTGATCATCATAAAGATTTATTGCAAGTAGCAACAGCTGAAATTAAAGGGATGTAATATCAATTAAAGAAAACAAATACAGATCTCGTGAGTTCATAGTCATTTATTTTCTTCTGCAATTATTAAGGCTCTTGATAATATGTAATTAGAGTGTCTAATTCTCAACATCCAAAAGCAAAAGGAGAAGAAAAAAATTACCTAGCATCATCTGCAGAAGAAAGGTAGTAGCTACCAGCACCACCACCAATGGAAAGCAAGACCTTGATCCCCTGGCTTTGGCAAGCTTTGATGTCGGAGGTCAAAAAAGCGCAACCATTGTTCGTCGGGTCACAGTGGGCAGCAAGGTTGATCAATGGAGTCTGGCCATTGCCAAAAGTGGATAGAAAAGCAATGTTCACTATTCCATAGTAGCCTGTGGCACAAGTATCTGTCAAGTTTCCTTCGTATCCGTTCTGGCCCCAGTAGATGACGATTATTCCCGCATTAGAGAGGCTAATTGTGGCAGTGAACACGAGGAAGATCAGTGTTAATGGGGATGAGAATTTGCATGCCATGGTGCAAAAACAAAAGTGCTAATCTTGTTTAGGGTTTTGTGTTTGCTCAACAATTCCGAAGTTATGTCATTTTTATAGGCAAATTTAGGAACCAATTTCCTTCTAGCGTAATCCATACGTTGAATTAAGAGACGAGTTTTTAGAATTCTCATTATTCTGTCGTGTCTTTTAGTGGTTATATGAGCCCCATTAAGAGAAATCGTACTGCTAATGAACAAGTTTAATATTAAACATGCTAATTAAAAGAGAAACAAATTAATGTCCATGATTTCGTACTCTGCCGCAAAAGAAAGTTAATCATTTCTTCCACTTTTGAGTTATTACCATTACTACAACTAGTTCCTTCAATTCTATTATTTGGAAGGTTAAATGAAGTGAATTCAGTAAAAATGATTTAAAATATTTTAGTTTTGTTCTTAATTCTTCCAAAGTGTCGAGGACTTGCTAGACTACTCACATTGATTCTCCAAATGTCTTATCATGTGGGACTTATTCGGTAATAGGAAAAAGTTGGAGGAACAGATATAAGAGGAGTAGTAAATAAGTTTCGTGACTTGCGGTTGTTTGGTTGGAGAGATTAAAAGAAGGAAATGATTGAATGTGAGATTTCAAATGGGGACTAGGAAGATTGGAGGAGGAAATTCCTGTTAAACACAAAAGGGGGGGCAATATTCACCATTAATCTTTATTTTCTTGTATAGATATTTTATCTATTCCCCGCAATATATTTCATATGGGACAGGTCTAGCTCCACATGACCTTGTATAATTTTCTATCAATTTTGAGTAATTAGCTTATGCATTAATTTTTGTCCCCTGATAAGTTCCTATTCGAAACGTGTATTTCAACTAGTCGATCGTTGAATATTTAGATTGAGATTTTTAATTTTCAATTATGGTACTTTGTACCAGTAAATTTTGTTTAATGTTGGCCCTAATGAATTAATGATGTCATTTACTTGTGTTTTAAACAACCCCTTCAATTTAGTAGTTGGTAAATAATTCGTTATTTAGGTACAATGTCTGTATTATTAGATTTGAAAATTTTAAAATCTCATCGAAAGTTAGGTGATGAAGAAATCATATACTGAGGAGGACACTTAAGAAATTAATTGACCTTTGCAGCATTATTAACTAGAATTTTGCGCATACCTTCATTTAATTGTAATTTCAACAACGGCAGTACAACAGCAAATAGGGATTTATGCATAAGAAAAATGAGAGTAGACTATAAAAAATAATTAAAGAAAGGAAAAGAGGGGTCATCTACAAAACTCGTTCCTTCAATTTATTTTTTCACCAAAAAAAAAATAATAATAATAGGTAACCTTCTGTGACATTTAAGAATTGATGAATTGATTTTTATTGTGCTGCAATTTTCTTTTCTGGATATTTAAAAACGCCGCAATCAAAAACGACATTAGCTAGTGGGGGCTTTACAAAAGTGCCACAAAAGCTCTGGCCAGTTTTTCACCTTTCCTGGCAGTTTAATTTTGCCACTGAAAACCATGATTTTTGTAGTGAATTTGGAAGGTGAAATGAAGTGAATTCCATACTTATGAAATTTCAGTTTTGTTTCGCACAACTAATGAAAAATGAATTAGACCTATAAACCATACATTACTACTCCCAATTTCTATTACTTTATATGAATTACACCTATAAACCATACATTACTTCTCCCACTTTCTGTTTGTTGAAACCGTTGTGTAAACCTGAGATTACATGACGGTTTAGGGAAACCATCGTGTAATCTTCCGATTTTCATAAGATTACACGATGGTTTCCATAAACCGTCGTGTAATCTTCCGAAAATCAAATTTCAAATTTTTACGTCCTGAAATTCACACGTAAACCCTTTACAAAATTTCAAATTTTTAGAGTGATTTTCGGAAAATTACACAACGGTTTCCATAAACCGTTATGTAATCTCCAAGATTAATTTTTTTGGAAGGTGAAATGAAGTGAATTCCATATCGAAAGAAATGTTTTGAATTTTAGTTGTGTTATTGTTTTAATAATTCCTCCAAAGGTGTTCACAGATTTACTAGTTTGACTATTTATTGATTTGTTATGTCTGAAAAAGGAAGCCATCAAAGGCTTTCCACAAATTCAGATTTGGCCGTAAAAAGATCAAATTGTATCGGAGGAACAGGGATACAAAAAAATAATAAAAGAGGCACACAAACCAACCAATCGTGTCGGTCGTATTCTTGAATTTGGAATGAAATGAGGAGTAATGATTCCTAGCATGAGACACAGAATAAGACCACTTAGATTAGAATAGCATTTGCATAAATGTTCTACATAGAGTAGAATCGAACATTAAAGAGCTTAGTTTCCAACAGTAAAAAGATGAGAGCCTAATTCCAATACAATGGGTCTATTTTTTGGTCCATAATTAATTAAAAAGAAAAAAAAAGAAAAAAATTAGGGATATCAACTTTAATCCCGACTTTGAATACCAACCTACGTGACATATAAGTTATCATTCTTTTATTTATAATTGATTAAAATATTATCATATTTATTAATTGCTTCTACTAATAAAAAGATGACACGTGAGTTAGTACTCAAAAAATTTAGATTAGAGTTAATATCTCTAGCACTAGTCATTAAAAAAAATGAATCACACCTATAAACTCTACATTATGAGACTTACTCTTTATCAGTAGCATATGATGTTGAATGCCACTTTTCAAATTTCTATATATAAGACTTCATGCGTTGTTTCGTAGGAGGAAAGGGTAAGAAAAGAGGACCAGGGGCATGTGTCCCCTTATATTTTTGCTAATTTTAACAATAAAATGTTTTACAAATTTATCACGTATTTGTCCATCATGAAATGTTTGTAATTGCTACATGACATAATTAGAAAAAAAAATAAAAATAAAAATAACTTTTAGTTTTACCCTAAATATTTATTTTGATGTATGTACTCATTTTAAAATTTAATATCTTGAAAAAAAAATCGAAATGAACTGCACTATGTTCTAAATTCACAATTTTTTTTTTCAAAATATAAACTTTAAAATAAAATTAAAGTCTATTACTTGCATAGTTCAATTAGAAGTTTAACTTAAATCCACAATTTTGTCCCCTGAATTTGGCAGGCTTCGATATATGTCATCGCTCAATCCAACACACCCATTTGTCGTCGGGTCAGAGTGGCCAGCAAGGCTGATTAACGGGGATCAGGCCATTGCCAAAAGAGGCCAGAAAAGCAGTGTTCATCATTTCGTAATTGCGTGTGGCACAAGTATCTTTGGAGCCGCCCTTGCTATCAAAAAAAAGAAAAAATATCTTTGGAGCCTCCTTGATTACCAAGAAAAGAAAAAGTATCTTTCGAACCTCCTTGTTACTGAAAAAAAAAATTATCTTTGGAGCCTCTTTTATTTCCAACAAAGGAAAAAGTATCTTTCGAGCCTCCCTTACTACCCAAAAAAAAAAAAAAAAAAAAAAAAAAAAAAAAAAGATCTTTGGAGCCTCTATTATTACCAAAAAAAGAAAAAGTATCTTTCCAACCTCCCTTGCCACCCAAAAAAAAAAAAAGAAAAAGAAAAAGTATCTTTCCAGCCACCTTTACTTTTAATTAAAAAATAAATAAATAACCCTTCTAGCCTCGTTCATATCCTTTCTGGCCCCAATAGATGGTGATCGCACCCGTATCAAAGAGACCAATCATAACAGTGAACACAAGGGAGATCAGTGCTTATGGGACTCAGAATTTGCATGCATAAACCCTTAGTTTACCTTTTGTAACCCAATGTCTTAAGCCCATCCCTCAGGTCCAAAAGACAAGTACACTTCCCTCATAAGGAGTAGGTACCACGGTCAGATCCAAGGCTCGTTCCAGACATTGAGTAATTCACGTGTCTGGAGGAAACTTCGCCGGTGTAGAGGAAAATGCCCTTGTCCACTTGATAAAGGAGTATACTTCTCCCTCCCGAGGCAGCTCTTAAGATGCCTCTAGACGCGTGACAGTCCCTTACACAAAAATAGGATACTATCATTATCCTCTCGAGATACCTCGTACCCATAATTAGTAACTTGACAATAGGAGTCTCTTCTAGAACTTTCCATGCTCATAGGGATCCGCTCCTGCCAAGCTGATGAGACAAGATGTCAGCTTGTCACGATACCATTTAATTTTAGGTAACATTTAGCCCCCAACAAATAGAATGTCAATTCCATCCTTAGCCCAAAATGGCATGAAGTGCAACAGTTGCCTCTCGCCAGAGCATGGAACGGCGTGCTCCGACACCGCTCTTATATATGCCTTTCACCTCAAACATGTCATTCTTGTAGATGTTATTCTACTCCAGCTTAATTTTCCAAAAACTCCCTCACTTTCTATAACTACTCCCATCATTTTCACTCTAAAGCACAACCCTTCCTCCACCTTACAAAACCCTACCAAAATCCCATGAGTTCATCACCTTCATCCTTGTCACTTAGACTTTGTTCGGTTAGAGGGATGGAGAGGAGGAAGGAGGGATAGGGTTAGAAGGATAGGGAACGTGAAGGATAGAAACGATTATATAAATTCCTTATGTTGTTTGGTAAGATAAAGAGAGAGTTGAAAAGATGGGTGATAATTTTTTAGCAAATTACTATTTTGTCCATTTCATAATTTATTAAGAATTTTATTTCAGATGTTTAAATGACACTTTCACCGTTATTAGGAGGGATTTATTGAATCCTTAAACTAATGGAATGATCTAAAATGGTGGGCCCAAGGGGAGAGCCTCTCCCTTCATCTCTTCTCCCTCCAGCCAAATAAAGGATTTGTCATCTCCCTCCACCACTCTCCGTCCACCCCTCTCCATCCCTCCAGCCAAACATACCCTCAGGCCTCAGTCATCCTTCACATATACCTTTATCGCCAGAGACAAGCTTCGTTACCTTTAGTGACTGTTTTAATTAAATCTTATAGGCAACATATAATGCTCTCAATCCTGAGTTTGCTGCAAAAATCATTTGCTTGGATTTGTTATTTTTTGAGTTACCCCGGAGTGATAATTTATTCTAATTCAACAGCCTCTGTAATTTGGAGAAGTTGGTCTTTTAATAGTGATTAAACAGTATAATAGTATTGGAATTCTGACTCCATAGGGAGTTAATATTTTCCCCTTAAGTTGTCAAAAAATAATTGATCAATTCAATCTTTGGCCAAAGTATTCTCTTTAGAAATCAACATATTTGATTATGTTCGGATGAATAATAAAGTGAGTAGCAGGCTTAAGATCAAAGATATAATTTAATTGGACAAATAATTATACTAATTAAATTATGAAAATTACACAATGACGTATGATATATGATTGGTGTGTCATGATTGCACTTTATGTAAAAAAATAAATTGTCTATATTATTTGGAATGCAATTTCATATATATTTGATTCATTGTATCAAAGTGGTGATCCAAAATTGAATTAAATATTGAAAGTTAAATAATATACGTCTAAAGGACCCCTGCAGTAATTTAAAGGACCCCTGCAGTAATTTAATGCGATGAATATACATATATAAAGAATTAAGAATTATGAACTTTGTATTCTATATCAGACCTTGTTAAATTGGGTGCATAATATCCAGGTTCTAGATCTATCATCTCTTAACCAATATGGTAAGATAATTTATTAGACAATTATCTTATATGATGTTCAATGGGAAATATCAAAATAGAAAAGATTATTTTTGGAATTCAAGTTTGCAACCACTTCACCTCATTATCCCACGCACACTAATTGCGTGGGATATGTTCATGGGGAAGATCGTGGGATCATCCCACAATCTTGTTTAATTTTTTTTTTTTTTAAATAACGGTTAAAAAAGTGAGATGACAGAAATGTTATGGAGGAAAACCTAATTCTAGCAGGTTTAAGGGATTTTATTTAGTTGCTACTTTATTTTTGTCGTTTATTGTCCATATGAGTAGAAAAGTGTCAGAAACTGCTTGTCACTGTATTTAGAGAGAACTACAATGACAACCCCTATATTTTTAAAAAATTACAAAGACGCTTGATTGATCAAAACTAATAAAATCAACCCCTATCTTTGACTCTGCTAAACATAACTTTGAAATTATTAAAATAACCTCAAAAAATCCCAACCATTTATTTTATTAGACTAAATCACAACCCGCCATTTCTTTAATATGAGTTATAATTATAAATGTGTAAAAATCAACTTTAATATAAAATGTGAAAATCATTTTTTGGTGCTAAATAAGGTAAAAATGTCATTTTATAAATCCAATATAGCTGAAAATATTTTCTAATGTTAAGAAAGGGCATTTTTGATAATTTTAACTATATTTAACAATTAAACTCACGTTCAAATTAACAGTCAACTAACAGAATGGGTGTCTTTATAGTTTTTTTTTTTTTTTTTAAGTCAGTGGATTTTGACATTATTTGGTAAGGAGGTTTTGACGTTATTTGCTTAAGTTAATTGTTGTCTCTATAATTTTAGCAAGATATAGAGGATGCCAACATAATTAACCCTTTTATTCAAAAACAGATAACAAAATTTAAGCTTCTAATTTTGTTTTTAGTTAATTAAATTAAATATAAATATCCTTTTCTTATGAAATGAATCACACCTTTAAAGTAGGAGGAGGAGAAAGGTGTAGGGATTAGTAAAAAAAAAATTAACATTTATGGCTGTTTTGTAAGAGACCAGGAAAGAAAAGATAAAGAAAGAAATTAGAGTGACTTCAAATCCTTTAAAACATCAAAATTTTGTAAGGTTAATTATAGGAATTTTGTATCAAACATTATAAGAGAAATTTCTCTCCTCTATTTCTCTCATTTATGTAATCTTTCACTCATTCCTTCCTCCTCCCTATCAAACACATTGTTAGATCATCTTCAATATACACATTATGTAAATGCTATATTTGTTACAAAAAGTGTCAAAAATATTGTATTTAATTTGTTGTTTTTAATGATATATCTACCTTTTCTTCATTATTATTAAGCTTTAAAATTCTTAAAAGTAAAGTTCTACTATTTAAGCAATTTTTAAGATGGCAAAACTGTAATAATTAGATGAACAAGGTTGAGACAGCAATAAATGAAAATCAAATGTCACCAAATATAACATCTAATAAATTTGACATCAAAAATAATAGTCCATCAAAGATCTTTTTTTTTTTTTTAACTCAAATGTCAAAATTTACCATTGACGCGTCTATTCATCGCTCTGTTGGAGATGCTTGATATGTATGTGTGTATGTGCGTGTATGTGTATACATATATATATATATATATATATATTGGTAGGAAATGATGGATGGGACGTTCACCCTTTGTTTTACAATTTAGGATTAGTTTTATGAATGCTTTATAGACTATATATCCTACCTTATTTTGCCTTTAAATTATCAAAACCATTAATTGTGTCCCATGATCTACACAAGACCATTCAAAATCCCCGCTCTATCTACTTTCATCTCGAAATCTAACGACTTTGCTAATATGACATATGATTAAAAGTTAATTAGTGTTATTTTAAAATATAAACTCAACAAACACCTAATTATTAACAAATAATCACTGCAACACGGGCTGGTGACAGAGCCCTCTTAATTAATTTTGGTTTGATCAAATCTCTCTTCTAATCTGTCAACTTATATGTGTATTGTTAGGAGAAACAAATTATAATCTCAATGTTTGAGTATAACTTATACAATAGTGAGCTGCAATATTTTTATTGGTAAATATAATTAATTAATATGATAATGATTTAATCACCTATTAATAATAACTACTCTTCAAATTTTGGTATTGACATCTCATGTTCAATTTTTATTTTTCAAATGGTCTCTAACGAATAATATTTTGACACTATTTAGGATACAAAAAATAAGACAGAGGATTTGAATCCCACAATTCAAATCTAACCGTCGGTGTTCCTAAGCAGTAATATTGAGGATCAAGAAACTAAAGGCCCGTTTAGAGAACCATCTTCAGATAGAATTTCAAAATCCCCACTCTATATCAAACTCTCTCTTTTTTTTTTATTCTAAAAAAACTCAAATTTTAAAAGTTTATAACTTTCTTATTTCAAATCAGAATGAGATGAATTTTATATTAAAATGCTCGTAATAATTAAGATAAACAAAACAATATCCATTTTACAGATTATTTTTTGAACACATTTCAAATTTTTGCACTAATTTCTATATCACAAAACTTTTTTTAAATTTCCCCCTCTCAAACAAATATTTTTTACTCAAAAGCTTCAAAACATCATCTTCATATGTAGATCATCCAGCCCTAATAAGCTAATTGCTGAGTATGCAGGATAATCCGGAAAAAAAGATCTAAATATAATTCCCTGCAGTGACTTCCATCGGTAGCCAAAACTTAACCCACTCTTTTCCAATCATTGAACATATTCCTACATTGACCGTCATAAACGTCATAAACCTTGACACGTGTACAGATCTAAACTAATTTAAAAGAAAACGGATGCAGACAATGACAGCCCCTCTCAAAACAGTTAATCGCACGTTGATAGAAAGATCCAGAGGCTTCACCGCTCGATTGCGCGCGAAAGCTCTCGAACATCAGAGACAGTTTTTTTTTTTTTTTTTTTTTTTTTTTCCTGTCCTCTGTTTGACCATGAGTATAAAAGGGCAATATCTGAGCTCCAGATTTTCACGACAGAAACTGTTAGAGAATTCGAAGCCAAAAGAGAGAGACAGACAAGGATCAGATTTCGTTTTTTTCCTTTCGGGTTTGCGAACCGATTTGCGCCGATTAACTGAGTCATTTGGATTTGTGGAACCGTCTGGTGTGAAGCAAAAGCGTTTTCTGTTTTTCATTTTCCTTGGAAATTTTCAGATTTTCTCGGGAAAATAACAAGTGTAAGTTGCCTTTTTAATTCCTTTCATCGCCTTCATTTGTTTGATCTCTTGCCTCTGTGTTTCAGTTGCTTCTTGATATTGATTTTTTTTTTTATTGCGACCTGAGTTTTTGGAAAAACAAATAGATACATTTTGTAGTTGTTCGAAAACAAAATGAGAATGGAATTACGTTAAGCTTAGATTTCTGCAGCCGAAAATAAAATCTTTAAATGATTTTGTTGAAAAATAAGAGTTTCAGCTTCAACAAATGCTAGTTTTATTTATTTTTGTTGAAGTTGTTAATGCAATGCAAGTATTCAAACTAATCCCTTAAAGAAATTCTCAATCTGTTCTTGTTGAACTTCTCTTTATCTGTGGTCTGTTAAATTTATTTTTAAAAAATTATAACCTCTTAAGCTATTTGGATATGGGTTGTGATCAATAATTGATAGAAATGTACTTTCTTCTCTCTTTTTTTTCTTTTTTTTGGCTCAAAAAAAAGTAATTTCATTTTTTTTTTTCTATGCAGTTGTGTTTTTGGTACAGTGGAAAAAAATAATGATGCCTGTGTACAGATACATGGACTCATACCCACACCAAAGAAGCCAAACCGGATATCGAACCTTCCCAACTTACAGTCCATTTGAACCACCCAAATCTCCCATGGTTAACGAGTGTTGGCCCAATGGTGGCAGCTATGGCTTCCCAATGTCTTCCCATTCTTGCTGCAACCATGGGAACTTTCCTGGTTTTCAAGGTTTCAGACCTCCTTATCCTCAGCCGATGCCATCTCCGGTTCAGTTTTGTGGAGGTTATCCTGCACCGTATCCCGAGGCCTATCCAGTTTGTTATGTTCCTCCTCCGCATTATTCTGCAGAGCTGCCCAGATATGAGTTTGATAAGAACATGCCTGGGAGCGGAAGGTATCACTGTTGTGGTTTTCCTAACCACCGTTGCCACCAGAAGGGAGATGGCGGTTTGAGGATTGAAGAGCAGGAGTCCGATGTCGTGGAAAAGAATGGAAATGACTCTTTGGTCCCGGTGCAAACGAGGAATTATCCATACCCCGTTGTGTGGATTCCGCAGGAGTATGAGAAAGAGCAGGAAAGTTTCCCGCACAAAATTGACGGAGCTGAGAGGAAAAATTCTCGTGATCAGGAGCCAAAGATTTGGAATGGATGGTACCCTCTTGATGCGGAGAAGATCAAGTATCTGACAAAAGGTGGAGATGGGAAGAGAATTCAGGATCAGAAGAATGAGGAGCAAAAGAAGGATTTCCAGTTTCCTGTAATCTGGATGCCTTATTACGATGGTGGAAGGGAAGATGGTGGGAAGAAAGAAGACAAGGATGGGAACGGTGGTCGGGATCAGAAGAGCGAGGACGAAATGAGGCAATTTCCATTTCCTATAGTTTGGCTGCCTCCTCAAGACAAAAAGACGGAAGATGGCAAAGGTAAGAATGGTAAGGAAGTCGATGCCTCTTCAAATTTTACTGAAAGTCCACCGTATACATTCAAGGTTGTACCGATGAGACATCTTGATGGCGCTAACAACCCAAAAAAGTCCCAAGTGAATGTAGGCAATCCTACTGGCAAGAATGACACAGAGGTCAAGGAGAAAACTGCTACTCAGAAAAACATACCTGTGAAGCATGTTGATTCGCATAAGGAGGAGGAGAAATCAGAAGGCATTGCGAAGAAAGATAGAGTTGTTCCTGTGAAGCAAGTGGAAGATGCCGTTGCGGTCAATCCTGAGGGAGCTAATAGTAAGCAATCCTCGTCATTACCCAAATCATCCAAGTTACCTCCTGTTTGTCTTAGAGTCGATCCTTTACCAAAAAAGAAAAATGGGAGTTCGAGGTCTCCGAGTCCGCCTGGTGTTAAAGAACGTTCCCAACAGAATTCAGAAGACACCGTGAAGGCCTCTGTTCAATCAAAAGAGAACACGAAGCAGGTCTCAATTGAAAGTACTCTGGGTAACAACGAGGCAGAGACAAAGAAAAAGGAGGAAAAAGAATTTGCAGTGACAGAGAAAACTGTTGATGGGCCTCAGGTTTCTGTTCATTCAGCAATGCACACTGATGAGGAGGTCTCTCAGAAGCCTGCAAAGGAGAAAACAGCAGAAACTAAGGAAGCTACAGAGTTGGCCAAATCCGGTGATGAAAGGAAGCTCGAAAAGAAAACATTGTCGGATGTGGAAGCTGCCATGCGTATTCAGTCTGTCTACCGTGGATTTGAGATAAGGAGATCGGAACCACTGAAGAAGTTGAAGCAAATAGCTGAAGTGCGCAAGCAGATGGCTGATGTTCGAAATCTCGTTCAATCTCTGGAGTCGTCTTTTGATGTCCAAAAAGATGATAAGCAGAAGCTTCTTATTGCAGAAACCATAATGAGACTCCTGCTGAAATTGGACACTATTCAGGTACGTCCTCTAAAGACTAGCTTCGATTTTCTTGTCTCTTTTATTTAAAAACAAAACTCGTCCTTGGTAGTATCTTGTTCATGATTGAACTTTGATAACTCTACATAACGTTTGAATTCAAGGATGGTTGCCTCATAAATTAGTAACATGTCTGTGGATGTTGTCGTAGAGCATACTTCAAGGGCTTTTGACATGTCATATGGTAGTACTTGTAAACCTTTCAGTTCATGAAAAATCGTTTTTGGTGTTCCAGCAACATTTTGTTACTTGTTTTCATGTTTTACCATATGTAATCTTGATTGGAGTTTCTAGTATTGCCTAGAATAATTCGATTTGTACAGTTAAAAGTATGCTAATTTTTATTTCTATTTTTATTGCTTAACAGGGTCTGCATCCAAGTCTTAGAGACATCAGAAAATCTTTGGCAAAGGAGCTTGTGACTCTCCAGGAAAAGCTTGACAGTCTTGCGATCAATAAATCCGAACAACCAAAAGTAGAGGTATGCCCTGTTGAACCTGTTGAGGCCAAAATCAATGAATGCAAGTTAGGGCAGGAAAAAATGGAGCACACGGGAGGCTCTGCCAATTCTGATACAATACAATCCGACGGAGATAAGCTTCTTCCTACGATGGTTTCCCAGGATAAGTCCAAAGGGGAGGAAGCTTTACTCTCTCCCTCTGACAATACACCACAACTCATAGTATTTGAAGGAAATGACCGGGCACTGCGAGCAGAAAGTGATCTTATCCAAAAGAAGCCTGATTCGGAAGCCATTGTGGGACACAAAGATGAGGTGAGAAATGAAGTGCCTGATAGTTGTGTCACGGAATTGACGAGGGAAGAAGTAGTGAACAATGCTCCTGAGCTTAAGCAAGCTGGTGAAGTTCCTGCAAAGGAAGATGAAAACGAATCTGACATGTCAGCAAACTCTTTCAAAACTATTGATGGGACACGTGCCGATGACAATCTAGAGACACTTTTGGATGAATTACCAGTAAATGCAATTGATGATGAAGATACAGACTTGGGGAAGGACAAACGAGCTGAGGCGGAAAATACAATAACTTATGAGGCTAGATCCTCAGAAGTATCCTTGCCAGGTGATATTGAAGGGCTGATGGCGACACCAGAAGACGCAGAGATGAATGAATTGGCAGAATTGCCCACTGGGGCAATCGATGAGGACTCTGCATCCCCGGTTGAAGTGGAAGAGAATGATAATCAACCAGGCAAGGAAAGTGAACGCCAGAGCACAACCGAGACAACCTTGCCAGACGATGAGGCTCCAAATGAAATCGGAAAGCCAGAGGAAGTACGCGAGGAAAAGCCTATGGCAGAGACAGAGGAATCGGATAACCAGAAGTTTCCTGTGGCTGCAACGCTCGAAGTAGAGACAGGGCAGAAGGAAGACAGAGAAGTTGAAGAGCACAATGAACACTCGTTTTTATCCGAATCAGAAGAACTGCAACCAATGATTTCGACGGCCGACGAGCAAAGTCATAATGCTTTGCCTGAAGATGAATGCAAATTGGCAGATGCTGGAAGGGACAAGGAAGTTAAAGAGCCCCAAGAGATGGATGCTCAATGCACAAATCCGTTGGTGTATGTATCCGATGAGAAGCTGAACGAAAAGTTGGACGGTTTCGAAGTCGCCAATGAGGAGGTCTCGGCTGGGGCAGAACTTACTCCATTGCAGAAGAGCAAAAGTGACAAACAGCTAATGGAAGAGAACGAGAAACTAAGGGAGATGATGGAGAAGCTGATCGAAGCTGGGAAACAACAGTTAAATGTCATCTCCAACTTGAATGGAAGAGTCAAAGACTTGGAGAAAAAACTGTCGTCTAGGACGAGGAAATTAAGGACGAAACAGAAAGGTCCTCAGCATGTGGAGTCTCTCGCTTCAAACGCTCAAATGTGCCTGCCAAGGACACATCTGTTGGTGTTGCAATGTAACCAGTTTGTTCACTTTTGTTGTTTTTGGTGTCGGCTTTTTAGTTCCATTTTGTGTTCACGTATCCTCTCGCTGTGTTTTGTAAATCCGTAATAATTTATAAGTACTTTTCATTTTGTGTTATTTATGTCTTTTCTTTGCCACTCTCCTTTTTAAATAAAAAGGTTGGCATCTAAATTTTGAGATTCGTGTAATTTTAATCTTATTCTCCTTCTTTTTTTTTTTTTTTTTTTTTGGGGTATCTAGAGTGATCTTAAAACAAATTTTTTGTTAATTTAAAAGAGGAAATCTACTGATAGGATCATTTTATGATCATATTACTAATAAATTTTATCTAAAAATTAATAAAAATTATTATTATAATAATATAGTCAATCAAATGACTGAAAAGGAGAAAAAGAAAAAAATAATATGTTCAAAGTTACACAAAATTTTTAATAACTTAAAAAGTAATATGTCCTAAATAAAATTAGTTTTCCAAATAACTTCCAAGCCATTGGGACACAGCTAAGTCCAGCTAACAATTTTTTTTTTTTTTAAACAATTCCAGGTAACGATTTTGTTGTCACAAAAAAACAAAAAACAAAAAACAAAAAACTAACCAACGTATTTAACAGCTGTAATTTCCATTTGAGCAAAAATAATAATAATAATAATAATAATAATAACAGTTCAGCTGTAATTCCCAAAAAGTAACAGTTTTTCTCTAAAATCACTTTTCTTCAAAGGAAAGCCATTGTCTCTCTCCCCTAATTCTTTCTTTATTTCCTATTAAAGAAAATTGTAATATTTAGTATAATATAATTTTCTTTCATTTACCTATATGGACCACCGGAAGTGCCAGTCTCTGTCGAAACCGATCAGGAACGTCAGTTCCTCTCTTTTCTTCTTTGATCAAATCAAGACCATCGATCTTGCCGGCAGATGATGACGAAAGAAGACGGAGAGACGTCGCCTATTCTGGAGATTAACCTGATCTCCGCCCAAGGCCTCCAGCAATCCTCCGACAGCGCGCGGCGCGTGCGCACGTACGCGCTCGTTTGGATCGACTCCTCCACCAAGCTCCGCACCGGCGTCGACAAGGTCGGCGGCGAGAACCCGACCTGGAACGACCGGTTCCTCTTCCGAGTCACACCGGAGTTCCTCTCCGGCGATACCTCCGGCATCTACGTCGAGATCTACGCCGTCGGTCGCATCCGCGACTCTCTGATCGGGACCGTCCGACTCCTCATCAGCAACTTCCTCGACGTCCGCGCCAAGATCCCGTCCTTCACCGCCCTCCAGATCCGGCGACCTTCGGGAAGATTCCACGGTGTTCTTAACGTCGGCGCAACTGTGGTCTCCGCTTCCGACTTCGCGAGCGCCTTGGCCAACAGAACCGCCATCGCCTACCGCGATCTCATGACAGAAAGCCTCCGCCGCCGACGCCGCGATGGCCGTAAGGTTCGCCGGAGCGAGTCGGAGAATTTCTCGGAAGAATCTCGCGAGAGCTCCCGCGCCGAGTCTGTAGATTTCTCCGACGGATATGATTCGTCCACGTCGTCCTCGTCAACAACGTCGACGGCGCTCAGGGACCTGAACGGGATCAGAGAATTGGCGGGACCCAGAGGATTGAAGGCTACTCAGTATTCGGGGTTCTTGTGCGGATTGTTGTTGCGTAGAGCCGATCAATCTCAACCGTCCAATGAGAAACCTGGTGATTTTGATGGGCCCCAAGAGATGGAAAGGTGAAAAAATGAGAAACTTCATCATGATTAGACAGTGAACGTTCATTTTCATCCTTTAGATATGTTTACGTCGGGATGAACCAACGGTGGAGATCATATTAGCTTTATGTGTCCTAATTCTTTGTAGCATGCTATTCAATGCATAGTTTCAATTTTTCGTAATTGACTTTGGTTTTCACTTTTAGCTTGTTTGTTCTACTAATATGTTAATTCTTTTTTTTTTTTTTTTGAAAGGATAATTGCATTTCAAAACAATAAAATGCAAAAAACATTAATACTTTAAATGACCTCATGACACAAGAAAACCTAACATTAATTATAAATTGGTTCTATAAGTAAATTTTAATGAAACGCACAAAGAGGTAGAGCGTGCATCAAAATCTAACAATAAGAAATCGAAAATGCACATCAATCGTCAAGCACACAAATGGCTCTTTCAACAATACCGTTATAATCGATGAAAAACTCTGATAGATCAGAAATAAGAGGTCTATAATAAAAAGGTTGCCCCTAACATCACATTCTAATATATTGGACACTCAAATAATACGAGAGTATAAGGAGACTATCTCTGTTATTACAAAATAAGCACAAAAATATACCAACAAAACACAATGTGAAAATACTATTGCCTTTAAACAAATAATTATAATAAAAATAAGAAAATCCCCAAATACCCTGGATAGTACCTCTCGTGACAAGCTAACAAATACAATCAAAAGGACCAAAACGAATGTCATCCGACCGTGAAGCCATCCCTCCTACCAAAACCATCATCATGTAGTCCAAAGCATCTTCTCTATGACTGGTAATCCGGTAACCAACCAAAAGGCAGCATTGGGCTCTGACCCCACGAGAGAAATACGAACGGCACAAACCCTAACATAGAAGAGAGAGAAGGAGAGAGAGAGAAATAGAATAATGACCTTTTTTAGTTTCATATGTTTATTCTAATTACTAATTAGCCTGTAAGACTAAATAGTGCATTTGATCAAATGTAATTTAATTAACTCGCAGTAATGCTAGCTATTCTTTGACGATTCAATTGTCCCAAAGTGGGATTAAAAGGTGACCTAAAAATTTATGTGCACACATTAATGTGTGATCATTGGTAATCTAGAGTGGGATGCCAAGCATAAAGATTTATGCTCTTTTTTTCTTCTTTTTTTGTGGGGAAGATTTATACTCTTTTTTAATATTATAAGATTTTCACCTGCACCTTAATCGATTATATATTAGGAAAAATACGTAAATGACATGAATTTGAATATCGTTATATTAATACGATACAAAATTTGATACTAGATTAATGTGACACAAAATAAATTAAAATTTATATCATGTTGATTAAAAAATGAAATTTATATCATATTGATTAGTTGATGAAGAAAAGGTGACTATTTAGATAATTTTTTCTCCTTTTTTTTTTCGAATACCAAAGTTTAATATTGGCACTTTTTTTTTTTTTTTAAGTATTGGCACATTTGTTTGGCACTTCATCGGTAAGGCTCAAACTCTCAAAAGTGGACCCAACCTCCCGTGGGACGAGAATGGCTTTAACTATGAGTTAAATGGGCTTCCACTAAGGTTGTGTTTAAGCTTTACATCCATGACCGTTTTTTTTTTTTTTTTTACCGAGAAAATTATCTAATTAACAATTTTTTTTTTCGTTTATTAACAAACATATCATTAATTTCCTTCTTAATTATTATAATATAAATTTTAACTAATTTTATTTTAATTTTATATTATATTAATTTAATATTAATTTTTTATATCATATTCAGATAATAATCTCTAAATTTATATTAATAATATGATTTTCTCAAAAAGTGGCATCCACCGTCTCCCAAGTCATACCATATCACTTCTTAGGAACAAGCTGGCAAAAGTAACTACATATACATTGATAGATTAGCCCTTTAGAGTTTTTGTAGGCTATGGGTCAGCATATCACATATTAGACAGACCGTGATTGATTGATTAAAAACTTTAAATAGAAATCCAAAAAATATGTATCAATATTACAACGAACAAGGCAGCGCATCAATCTTCAACCTATGAAATCAATTTCATCTCATGCGACGGGTGGGATTCAATCCATGTTCTCTGCCACATGTGGATAAGAATGTCACTGATTTTGCTTTTCGAGCGCCACTCTGCTGTGATGCTGCCTTACGTTGTGTTTGGTGAAATAGTGTGAGTTGAGATTTTTAAGTTTCAATAGTAAATTTTTTTAAATTTTTATAAAAGACAAAAAAATTTTTGAGAAAAATACAAAAGTTTAAAAAAAATAAAAATAAAAAACAAAGTTTGAGTTTGGGAGTTTGAGTGGTTTCACCAAACTCCCCTTAGCTTGCGCTCGGTTTTAGGTTGACCTTGTATTAGGTTTTTTGATGTTGCCATTTATGATAACTTATTTAGAAAAACCAAAAACAATGGTTTAGTTTGGATTTTCCCAATGTTCCGGTCGATGTTACAACATCAGCATGCCAATCACGTAAAAGATGGAGATTTGAAGTTTGATTTATTTGCAACCATAGATTTATTCGAAGATAATGGTTGTTGAGAATAATATGCTGTTGGATAATATCTTGTATATTTGAATTTAAATAAAAATCTAATTTAGATAAGATTCCTAAATCTTTTGGATTTGAATTTATATGGAATCCTATTCAAATTAGAATTTCAAAAATATCTCAAGATTTTCTAAAGATCATCTTTTTTATGAAAGAGATATTCATTGAAAATACTGAGAAGATTATAAGTAGTCAGATTCGAATAATTCTTTTTTTTTTATAACATAATTGGAATTTAATATTTGAATTTCAAAATGTTGCAGTCCATGTTGCAACATCACATGCAACATTTAACATTCAAATGAAATTCAAATATAACCTGATCAGATTCGGATTAAGGACATTTTTGTCAGGATCTCAAATACACATTGTTTCACCCCAAGCACTTGAAAATTCACTCATATTTGAGATTTTCCTCGAATGGTTATTATTTGTTCTTTAGAGAAGAATTTAGAGTCCTCGGGAGAAGAATTTAGAGTCCTCGAGAGAATGCGTTTTCAATTAAAGGGAGTTCAACAACAAGAAGAGTGGTGCTCACCGAATAGATCCGGCTAATTGGTTCAAGATGATCGACGACAATAAGAAGAGTGAATATTTAAGTTATATAAGTTTGATAATGCTTGTAATCATTTGATATTAGTCAATTGTTCGATAGCTGAGTGTGGTCTTGAGGAATAAGTGTAACCGAACCTCATTAAAATTACATATATCTTTTATTTATTTACATTTTTGATAATTTAGTTAATTAGTAACTTTATTAAATCCAGTTAATTGATAAAAACATATCTAAAACCTTGCTTAGTATAATTAGCTCGAGATCTGATCAGCTGATTTGATTCTGTCATCAGCTTCCACATAATCATTTGTGTACTAATTTGATGTTACTCATTTTTGTACGGGCATATTTGTATTATATTGTAATCATTTTTTATTAGTGCATTATAAGCATATTGTAGCTCGAGTAGAATTTATGAAATTAATAAATGTTTGTCGGAGTATAAACTTTTTTTTTTGGGTTGAATTATCGGAATATAATCTATTAATAATCTAGGAACATAAGATTTCATTCGGTTCCTGTTTATGCATAATAGTGTAGTGTTATGTATATCAATTATGATTCTAATTTTTTAATATCAACTTATTTACACGGTGAGTTGTCATTTTTTATTAACAAATAATCAATTATTGTGAACGTCAATCACACGAACATTCTATTTATCCATTTTTTCTCAAGACACAATTTCTAAATACATATCAATAAACTAATAACAACTCACATGTTGTATAAGTTGATATTAAAATAGAGTTGGAATTAGTGTCAATTAAAATTTTATGATGATCATACTGCTGGGTTATAACAAACACCCCCCCCCCCCAAACCAAATATTTTATGATTTATATGTGCCTAGAAGTTCTCAATAATTGGTGTTACATATCATTGAGTTAAATTGTTTTATTGGTCCCTAAACTTTTAAGTATGTGATCTTTTGGTCCACCTTTTTTTTTAATAGCTAAGATGACACTGAACTCTTGAAAAGAGTGCAATTTTAGTCATTTATAATAGTTATCGTTATATCTTAAACATAATGAATCACATGGACCCGACTATAAAGGCAATTAAGGAAAATCAAAGGAAAAAAAAAAAACCCGACTCTCGACCCTTATGTTTCTCACTTTTCCTCCTCCTCTCTCTCTAACAAGAACACACCCTAATTACAAAATTAGGTTGTTGTCATACCCCTCTTGTGCCGTTGCTCACCGTCGACCCAACCGCTATGCCATTGCACTACTTGCGACCCATGCCATCGCGCTACTCATACCTTGTTGTTGCAGTTCTTGGCTTCTTGCAACCAATGCCATCGCTGTGCTCTCTTTCTCGCTCTTTGTATTATTGATGGGAACTCTTATTTTACTTATTGAATTAATTTTTTAATACTATGATATATAATTAAAGTAGTTTTGCCATGTGTTTTGAAATTTTAATATGGATAATCATAAATTGGTCTATTAAAAAGATATAATTTAACGGTTATAAAACAGTTATTATTGATAATGTTAACTAACAGATGTTACCAATAAATAAAATACCAAAACTATACTCTCTTTCTAGTTGAATACCCCCATAATTTTATACTCCGATTTGATAGGAAGAAAAGAAAATACAAGGGGAATAAAACTTATAAAAGATAGAAAAATAAAATGATAGGAAAAGAAATAAGTTTGCTTTATCAAAGTCATTGATGTTCTGCTACTGTGAATGATGACATTAATTATTTTACTACATTAATATAGCGAAATCGAATAACTATAATTATAGATATGATATTGTTGTTTGTTTTGTGTGTAGTTCTTCAAAATTGCCTCAGGATTCGTGGGGTTGATGCCATTGGAATTGGATGCTCCATATGGTATGAGATAAAAAAAAAAAAAAAAGTATATATATTATGAAAAAAGGAAGAGAATGTCCAAAAATCATATAATAAATTAATGGGCTTTCTCTCAGTAATGAAAATGTAACTACATTAGAATTAATGATACTCAATAAATTACTTATATTATATTATTTTATCACGATATTGCCTGGATTTAGACCTGTAAATTCGGATTGCCAGGCCTGACCATAACGAGTGGAAGGGACCTGAATTGTAAACCAATATGCTCGGCCTTGCCCTAAATCCCAGGGGTCTTAAAATCAGACCGGATATACGGTTTTTTTTTTTAGTATCTATAAATACTAGTAACTGAAATTTGTGAATTTCTTTAAGTGGCTACTGAAGATAAAGTTTTCCTAATAACTAGTTATTCATAATTCTCTTATTATAATTATTTCAATAAACGGAATTCTTCAAAAGGTAATTTATTTATAAACAGAATTCTAATATTAGTACGTATGATTATGAAATGACCGTTACAGGCCAAATATCTTTTCTTTTCTTTTCTTTTTTTTTTTGACAGATTGCATGTCATAGCTAATATCTTATACATTATATTATTTTTTTTTTAATGAGACACATATGTTGTAGAGAGAGAACATAATAAATTTCGGACGGGCTGTCGGGTCGAATCAAGCTCAAAATTAAAGCCTAACCCGACCTTTGCGCTTGCACTGGGCTAGGGATTGGCCCGATATTTGCCAAGTGGGGCCCATCTTTCAGTCAAAATTATAAGTAACGGTTTGATCCGCTTAGCTTGACCCATATTTATGGTTTTACCATGATGAAAGAAACACTTTCTCTTTTCTCCCTTAAACACGTGATTTAATCTTTTTTTTTTTCACCTTTTCTTAAATTAAAAAAAAAAAAAACATAGTAAATAGATTCATCACGTGTCCAAGGCAGCTAAAGAAATAAAAATTCTTTTTTTTAAGGGATAATTATATATATATATAATCACTGCATCTTTATAAATTAGAATGATTATGTTTCAGAAAATAACAAATATTGAGGAAAGAAAAACTAGTTACTATTATGGTGTAATACAATGCATCAAAATATAATTATTGTGCCAATGAATTCAAATGAGTATGCCAAAAACAAATAGTGTCTAAAAGTTCGACACAATCTTGTTTTTCCATTTTTATTTTATTATTTTTTTCATATATACGACAAACCATATACATAAATTTTCACAGAACGGATCGATCATAAAAATCTTCAGGATGAAGAACTAAATAGACCCACAATTGAACCTCAACGTAATTTTGTTATGCTATCTAAGATGTTTGCCACCAAGAAATCTCTTATTATATTGTAAAAGTAAGAAAGATACTTTTACAGTGGCTTTCGTTCTCGTTTACAAACTGTCATATGATAGGTCTAAAATCTATCAGGTGACTTTGTTTTTACTTGAGTATTCAAGCGCGCAAAGTGTATACTGTGCACTGCCTAAATAGCATGCTAAGAAGTAAGAAGATGTTATTTATTGATAGTTTCAACTCCCAAAATAGAAGAACAAAGTGAGATCTTTGTTGCTTATTTTTTCAACAAATTTCCACATTTTGCACTATTTAAATATAACACTTATCTTCAACTCATATTTTAACTATACATACGTTTTCTACACACATCTCCAAAGCCACAACTCCAATCTATGTTCCAAACGTACCTTTAGTAACTATATATGTATATATATACCGGAAACGGCATGAATTTAGATAGGGTGGAAAATCAGTTGCAGATTCAATTATGCATCATATAGATAAAAAGAAATTGGAAAAAAAAAAAAAAAAGAGAGAGAGAGAAAGATTATATGTTTTTTTTTTTTTTTTAACCATCTCTTTCTAAACACTGCTAGACTATTAAATATTATTCTAGCTCGTTTCAACAGGGACTAACCAACAGACCGTTGGACCACATCCAAGAGAACCATTTTCATAAACCAATTATAGATCTTAGATAAACATGAGAGTGTGTGTGTTGTTTTCTAGTATCATTTGAAACTTTGCTGGCAACTTATTGCTTGCCTTCTAATTCCGTGGGGTACATATTAAAACTATATCAGGTAAGATAACTTCATTTTAAATATGATTGAAAAGTTATTGTTCGATGTAATTAATTTTGAATATAGACAAAAAGAAAAAATTACAAAAAAAAAAATTTAAATTTTGAAATAAGAAAAATTCAGTATCTTCACTCGACACTAAGTAGCTATGTCCTGACTTAATCCCTAATCTATTATGTGATTATTAATCTGTTTTCTATATGGGTCATTTTCTAAAATTCTTTCATTAATTTTTTAATTGCTTTTTCACTAAATATATTGATAGAAGAACCCTAATACATTGCTCAAAAAAAAAAAAAAAAAAAAGAACCCTATATATTTATGTATGTATGATTGCGATATGGTCTGTAATTAGTGAAGTTATTCAATAAACAAAATACTTTATAGCTTGAAACATAACATGTGAATTTACAATAGCATAATTATTTATATATATATATATATATATATATATCTCTATCTCCAACTACTTGTGTTTAAAGTTGTGTTTTAATGCAAAATCTTTATAGGTTGTAGCACCATTTCCGCGGACAATTAGAGCTCTGATTGGCAAACCTATTCACTCTATGGAAATAGTTGGGTACTATAGCCTAGTTATAGGGTAGGCCAGCTACTTAGTAATGGAAAATTAAAACCACCCATTAATTATCAAAATTATTGCCTCCAATTGATTTTTCATTCAATGCCCACATTCCTCCACCTTCTTCGTTGCTCTTCGCATTGAAGGGCGTTAGAGATGCATTTGTTAAAGATACTTTGACGCTCAAGCAAGATAATAATAATATCTATATATACACACACACAGATGAGAGTAAAAAAGGAAATTTTTTAAAATGACGTTTGTATAGATATTAGAAAAAAAAAATCATTTGAAAATTAGTTTTTAACAAATCTAATAAAACTCTTGTCATATTTTAACAGGCTATTAATATAAATTTGTTCTTCTATTAATTATGAACACGTTGAAAGAAGAATATTTTTAGTCGGATATAAAATGAAAAGTCATAGAATTTTAAAATAAGTTTTCAAATTTGAAAATGTGTCTGTATAAAATAGGTTTGAAATGAAAATAAGTTGAAGTATTAAAAAAAAATGAAAATTTTTCCATCTAATTTCGGAAATGAGGTGAGCTTTTAGGTTCAAATAAATACCATTTTTAATTCAGTTCTAAAATATGATGAGCCAATATGTGAAACAAATGGCCCTTCAGTTGTTCCTATTTATAAGAGAAATGACTAATCACAGTGATGGAGCCAAGAACTTCTTTAGAGGGGGCGTTATAACAAAATTGAAGATATTTTTTCTAATTATGGACATAAGTCTACATATTTTAATTTTTAGATGTGGATACAATGAAATTTTTCGTATAAGTAGGAGCATAACTTCTACAAAAATTTTAAGGATAAAATATGACATATCAAAATTTGAATGGGAATGCACTTGAAAATTTTCTTATAAATTTGTGGCACAACTAAATTTTATAAAAATTTTGAGATTAAAAAGTCAAATTTTCAAAATATGAGTGGGGTATATGTGGCTCCACCACTGTATCTAATCACGATGGTCATTGTGTTCATTTTTGATTGAAACATGTCAAAATTTAATTTTGATACATATGAAAATCCTTAATACAAAAGACTAATGGTCTGTTTTAACGTCCAAATAAAAATATTTGGGATAAAAAATATTTGAATAACAAATTTTAAACATAAATATTTGAACCGTCGTATGAACTAGCGTTTAGATATTAATATTCTGAATTGAACACCTGAAAAGAAACATTTAAATATAAATTTTGAAGTAGATATCTAAAAAAAGAGAGAGGCTGTCGTAGAGTCTCTCCCAGAGACCCTATCGGTAAAGCTCTTTTTTTAACCGTTAGATTTTAATCGAACGGTTGATATATCATTGTTATAATAGACCTTATCTTATATAAACTTTCCCACCCCAAGCCGCTGGCGACCCACCCCAAGCCGGCGACCCAACCCGATGCTGGCGACCCACCACCGGCACTTTTTTAGGCCGTCGGTGCCCCTTTCTCTCTCTTCTCTTCTCTTTTCCCCCTCTCTCTCTTCCCCACCTCGGCCCCCCCAGCCCCGACGGCCCCGACCACCCCAGTCCCGGCGACCCACCTCCTGCCCCAACTCCGGCCACTGGCGACCCCTTTCTCTCTCTTCCCCTCTCTCTCTCTTCCCCAACCCGGCCCCACCCCCCCAGCCCCGGCAGCCCTGACACCCCAGCCCAGTCCCCTCTCCCCATCGGCCCCGAGCCCCCAGCCAGCCCGCCGCCCCCCTTGGCGCTCCCCCCCGCGGAGCCCAAGCAAAATCGCGCCGGGCTGGCTGGGGGCCGGGGGCCGACCGGGGGGGGGGGGGACTGGGCTGGGTTGTCGGGGCCGTCGGGGCTGGGGGCCGGGGTGGGGAGAGAGAGAAAGGGGAAGAGAGAGAGAAAGAGGGGGTCGCCGACGGCCGGAGTTGGGGCCGGAGTTGGGTTGCCGGGGCCGGGGCCATCGGGTTGGGGGGCTGGGGTGGGGAAGAGAGAGAGAGAGGGGAAGAGAGAAGAGAAGAGAGAGAAAGGGGTACCGGCGGCCTGAAAAAGTGTCGGAGGTGGGTCGCCGGCGTCGGTCACTGGTGGTGGACAGGTCATCAGCGGCGAAGACGACTTGGGGTGGGAAAATTTATATAAGGTAAGGTCTATGATAACAATGATATACCTATAATATATCAACCGTTCGATTAAAATCGAACGGTTAAAAAAAGAGCTCTACCGATAGGATATCTCGGAGAAGCTCTACCACAGCCTCTCCCCTAAAAAAATACAATAGAGATAGGAAAATGATATCCAAAATGATTTTCATTTCTTTTTTTCAAATTACTGCAGAATATATATATATATATATATATATATATATATATCATAATAAAGGTAAATTCTAGGAGAGGACTCTTTAATCATTTAAGAATAAAAACCTAAATGACATTTGTACGATCCATTTCCAATTGTTTCTAAGAAAATAATCATTTAAATGTTTCTAAATGGTTAAGCCAAATAGATGCTATAGAATTTCCTAATTTATTTTTTAGAATGTTAACATACGTCATATTTTAGATGAATCATTGGGTTTCAAGCTTTGAAGTTGATAATTTTAATCTAGAGATACGTTCAACGTCCCTCTAGAGAGTTCAAGGTCAATTTTTGAAATATAACTCACTCGCTGTTAATATGATATATTAAGTCGATGTTGGACTTAGAATTCTCTATTGGTTTTGAAATCCGTTATCGAGGAGTTTGAATTCCTGAGAACAAGAGGACATAAATCATGCTCTCAATCCATTCGGAAATATTACCTTCCAAACATGCACACACACACACACACAGAGAAAGAGCTTGCTATCTATGTCATGGATATTTTGGCCCCCTGATGCAACACCAAGCCAAGTTGATATTATAGTGATTTAGGGGATAAAAAGAAATTAAGAACCAAAAAGATTTATACTAGTTCTTCGAAGTACAATTTGAGTGATTTTTGGAATCTTTTAAGAATTTAAGGACGTTTCTACTTTCAAATTTCCACAGCCTACCTTAGACTAACGAAGGACAAATCATAGAAGGGGCAGCTAATGATATTCCTCTCTTTTTTTCCCCCTCTTCGAACTGACGGAAAAAAAAAAAAGAAAAAAAAAAGAAAGATAAATTATTCATTTAATTTTAAAATTTTAATTTATATAATTTTTGATGATGAATTATTTTTCTTAATTGCAATATTCTTAAACTTTAAAATATTATTATAATAATATTTTAATTAATTTTTAGATGAAATTTATTAGTGATTTGGTAAAAAAAAATAATATTAATTATCTAAAAATTAACAAAAATAAATACTATAACAACGTTTTTAATAGTTTATGATCATTTGAATTACGAAAAAAAATAGAGAATGCTCCAAAACTATTAAAATATTGTTATAATAATCATTTATGATAAATTTTTAATAAATTCATTAATAATTTGATCAAAAATGATGATAATTAATGGATTTCATTTAAAAATTATATAAATGATTTTATAATAATATTTTAATGATTTAGAAAATCTAATTATAAAAAAATTTAAAGATTAAAATTATATAAAATAAAAGTTTAAGAATGAACCTAATAATTAAAAAAAAAAAAAAAAAAAAAAAAAAAAGGGGAAGATTTTCAAAAACTGACAGCTTTATTTTGTCCCAAATTTTCATCCAAATCAAATTTCGGTCTCTGTTACTGACTGGCAAAGTAATCTCTCTCTTTACTGTGAAACTTATAAGGCAAGGGAGATAAGTGATCCACTTTTTCGACACCCCCTTTCTTTTCTTTTCTTTTTTTTTTTTTTTTTCCTTTTCTTTTCTCTCTCTGTTTTTTTTTTTTTTCCGTTGTCCTGGAGTAGATCTGACCCTTGCATTGTTTTTTTGTTTTTTTTTTTTTTTGCCACAGAGTCTCTATATGTGAAATAATTGGAAGACAGGTCCCTTTTTGTAAAGTTTCAACCAAACAATCTTACTAGTCGAAAACCATAACTAGGTGACTAGGGTGGAAGTGGAAGCCCCCAAGCTTCAAATAATAAATAAATAAATAAATAAAAATTTTTAATAAAAATTATGGTTGCGGTGTACTTTAAACGAACCCACAAATTTTTTGTTTTTCTCTCTACTTTTTTTTTTTTTTTTTCCCCTCCTGTTGGTAGATAGACACCCCATAAGTTGCAGCCACCGGTTGAAGGTAACTTTTTGGTCCACTCTTCACGTAAGAAAGGAAGATTTTTGCAGCGGGACCTAAAAATTCATTATTGATAAGGCTTATTTTTCAACGGTTAGATTTATATAAAAAAAATTATCTATTCAGTAAAGAATTTTTTTATGTTTGTTTTGATATAATTTTGATCTGATGTAACGGTTAAAAATATATATTATCAATACAAGGTCTTATCACATTAAAAACCAAAAAATCAAAAAACCAAAAGCCAAAAAGGGAAAAAAAAAAAAACCCCACCATGAGAATTCAAATCAGGCAATCACAAAAGCAAAGACACATTTTCCACATTGTGGAACTCATCACTCTTTTTCTTCCATACCCACAATTTTGTGCTTAGACTTGGGGCATTTGGGAGTACTTTGGGGATTCACATAGGTCTCAAACACCACTTATTCTTGTTTTTTTTTTTTTTAACCCATGAGACAATCACAATAATTTTCTTTTGGCTATTCAACCTTGAAGTGTCACTTTTTACTGATTACTTCCACCAATTTGTTGTGCTCTTTATTGTTTATTGTTGTTTTTTTTTTAAATTTTTTTTTCTCCTCCTAGTGGTACTTCATGCATTGGTTTGAAAACAACAAGCTCAAGGGATATTTTTTGGTGAAGTACAAAAGTCAACCAAGTAACTCAAGTACTCCAAAAAACTTAAGCCAACATGTCATGAGTGTTGTTTATGAAAGTGGAAATGCCTCAACAAAATCAAAAATTCAAATTTCATAATTAGTGTACGAAAAATAATAATTGTAAGGGCACAAAAATTCTCTCTTTGTTTAATCGTCATATTAAAGTCTATAAAGCTTTGTCTTGGCTGATATAAAGATTAAGCTTGGTTAATGAAACCTATTAATAATTTTGCTATTCTTAATCAAGTAAAAAAAAAAAAAAAAAGAATAATTGAAAAGAGAAAAAGACTACTTGACCAAATTCGACCGAACTCTCTAATAAATGACCGCGAAAGATCAATCCAAACCTGAAGGTATAGGCTCTGTTTGGGAAAAATATTTCAATGAAAATATTTTAAATGAAAAACAATTGACACTGCTAACCAAGACCATCATCATTTAAAATTTTGCCTAAATAATTTTTAAACACCATTTAAAAATGTTTAAAAATGTTGGCAGTCAAACGACCACATACTTTTAATTAAAAACATCACTTCCAATGTTTGGTCATTTTTCTTTGCTCCCAAAAGTATTAAAAACCCCCCCAATGAATTTGGTCACTTTTCTAAAACATAAAAAAATAGAAGAAATAAGAAATATAGGCAAAACGAGACAAAAAAAAAAAAAAGAAACAACACTAGATACTTCAACAAAGAATTTGTTTTGGTGAGATTTTGTCAGTAAAATATTATGAGTGAGGCATGACTTATACTACACAAGTGTGGTTCGCTGGAAAGAGGGTTTACGATAGTGTTGTTGCCACTTCCATAATATTAGTTTCAATGCATTTTCTCGTGTCAAAGGTCAATATCTATACATACATCATACATACATACATACATATATATTATATATATATTAGTATGTATGAAAACCCCACAAAACACATTGACTTTAGTTTGCCCCTAAAGCCCTTTTTTTTTTTAATTTTTTCTTTAATTAAAAGAAACAACTTTTTTTTTTTTTTTTGCTTCATGGCATGCAGAAAGTTGATTCATTAATTTGGTGAGGAGGTTCCACGTTCTAAGCATTAGTGAGAGAATGACTACAACAGATTATAAAAAAAAAAAAAAAAGAAAAAGAAAAAAAAGAGTAAATAATTAATAAAATCAATTTTGTTTGAATTATGCATCAATTCTATCAAACCAAAGGTTAAATAAATGTTTTTCCATTATGTTTTGTAATTTTTTTTGTTTTTGTAGACGTCAGCGTTGGGATTATTGCGTTATGCTCTGACTATATATGGCATGTTCCTTCCCTTGTTTTATCTTCTAAACTATTCTTCCTCTATCAACGAAAGAAATTATATGAGGAATAAAGGGGGGCAAAAAAAAAAAAAAAAAAAAAGGGGAAAAGAGAAAAGAATCTATTTGTTAACGCCACTAACTTTATTAACTTCCAAAATAGACACTTGAAACTCTTTTCTCTCTCTTTTCTTTTCCCAATAAATTCACATTAAGATATTCGATGCTTGTGTCCACATCCACTAATTTCAAAGTTCGAAGGGTGTTTCCATAATTCCCATCTTTTTGTAGTAGATTTGGTTTTTTGAAATAAATAAATACGATTATTTTTGTGTCATAATTTTTCAACTTTGTTCACTTTTTCACAATTATATCCTTCCTAATAACTGTAATTGGTCTATAGTAGGAAAAGAGGACAATTTTCTTTTACTGGGATTCAATAAATACCTATTTTATCATCTTTAAAGGCAATCTCTCAAATTTTTGTAATCTAAAACGTGAACCTCCCTTCCTATCTCGATCAAACCTTCTCGTGTTTAATAGTCAGCGCGGAGCCAGCATATGGGACATACAAAAAAAGATAAGGTTTTTAGGGGGTTTTATAAAGATAATCAATTTTAATGAGGGCAAAAAGAAAAATGTAAGGTTTTTAAATGTAAAATTGAAAAATAAAAAGTTCACTAGAGACGAAATTCTCACTCAGTCATGGATGACTCCACACGTATATATATATTGTGGGGACATTTTCTATAAACTACCGTTTATACTTTAGTAAATGCTCAACATTTTTTTTTAACGGAGATCCGTCTTTTATTAATTTTTTTTTCCATGACGTTTTGTATCATCTACGTAATATTTGAGTGATTTTTTCATGAAGCACTTACCTAAGCCACTAACTCACTAAGCTCTAAGCATCATTCTAAAAACATGTTACATCCCAAAGATTGCGACTTTTAACCATATAATTTCCCTTTAACAAAAAGGTAGTTGAACTTGAGCATGCAAGTATTGTTTCTCAACTGAAACAATTTCATTAGTGACTTTGGACAAATCCAAATTCTATTATCATCAAGATTCACATGAGAATTTCAAAATTTTTTTTTTCTAATTATTCAAGTGGTTTCCAAATTGCAAAGATTGGAGATGAATTCGTGGTGAGAAATTGATGAGATTTGAGTTAGGTGTAGCAGCCTCGTTCTGCCCTCTAACCTTCTAAAGGGACACAAGGCCCCGCAAACAAATTGTAGAATATTTTCTGAAAAAGAAAAAGATAAAGAAAAGAAAAATATTATCAACGTCAACTCTATCTTAATTTTTGAATAAAATATATGACATGTGAGTTATTTAATTATTAATTAGTATCTATTTGAATCAACTATTGTATGAAAATATTCATTTAACTTGAATGTTCATAGTCAAATATAGAATTTGAATTATGTGTTGAAATAAAATATGTGTTTCGATACTTTTATTAAATGTAACATTTAAATAGTGTAAAGGTAGACAAACGAGTGATACGGATTTTGAAAAAGTAGAAGTTCGATATTTATATTTCAATTGAATAGTTGTTAAATAATAAAACATTCAAATACTTGTATTTTCAATAATTTATACCAAACGCATATTGAAATATAAACTTTATATATTTTAAATACCTAAATGATCTAAATAAATGTTAAATTATGATAACTTTTAGTATATTTAAAAATTAAGATTGAAGTTGATACGCATCCCTTCATAAAAAACAAAGAAAAAGAAGAAGAAGAGGAGAAAAGAATAAAAGGATACCACATGTCAAAGAAGGCAAGGTATTTGGACAATATTTGTAACGGTTGGCAAAGTAAAACCAAATTCCCTTTGAAAAAGAAAAGGAAAAGAGAAATTAGGTAAAATGGAAAATTAAAAAGAAGCAAGAAGGTATTGGCGGAAGGAAGGACATATTAAAAAAAAAAAAAAAGGGGTAGTGAAATGGGAAAAAAAAATATTATTAAAAAAAAGATAGCAATGAGGGAGAAAAATAAAAGAAAAAAAATTCAGAAATAGGAGTGGGTTTAAAAAAAAAAAAAAAAAAACTTGTAGGAGTGGTGAGTAAGACAGCATTACAAGTATTTTTATTTTTTTTTTCAGCATGTGTCCGAAAAATCCCAAAAGTATTTTCCTTTTCATTTATTTATTTATTTTCTGAAAAGTTTTTTTTTAACTCTTTTTTTTTTTAATTCTTTTCCACTTCCCTCTCATTAAAAATCCATAAATTGGCTTGAAATACATCTCAAACCCCAAAACACCATTTCTTCTTGCCACACCCATCCTTCCACAAAAACTAAATCCCACGCGCCTCCACGCGCCTCTCTCTCTCTCTCTCTCTCTCTCTCTGTACTCTAGAGAAAATCCGCCTTCCCACTTCATTCCTTCCCGTCGTTTTTGTTATATATATCGAAAGAGAGACGAAAAAGAAGAGAAACCCAAAAAAAAAAAAATATAAAACTCTCTCTCTCTCCTCTCCTCTCTCTCTCTCTCTCTCTCTCTCTCTCTCTCTCTCTCTAAATGGGTTGCTGGGGCATGGATATCACCCAAATCACCCATGTTATGTAATGTTTCTCTCTGCCATTTGAAGCCAAATTTTCTTCACACACCACAACCCCATTTCGTTTTCTCTAGGTTTTCTTAATGCCAAGGGTTTCTCTCCAAATCCTTTGATATTTCCAGTTTTTTTTTCTGATAATTTTTTCGCGCCGGTTTGTTCTTCATTGGCGTTAATCTGGCGACTTTGGACAAATCTGGACATACCCATTTGGCCAGTCACTCTGTTGAAGCTTTAAATAAAGGTTCGTTCTTTTGGGTTTTTGCTCTTGGAGCTAAATTTCCTTTCTTTTTCTGTTTTCCCTTTGTGAAATATAAAATGTTATATATATGTATGTATGTGTGTGTGTAAATACTATTGATCTGCTTTGGTTCTGAATCTCTGGTATTGGGTTTAGCTTGTTTTAATGATTTTTTGGTTTTTAAGTTTTGTGGGGTTTATGATGTTTGATTGATGGGTATTCATGGACTAATCGCTCTACCCCTAACATTATTTTAATTATTTATTGGCTACTAATCATACTCTTAGGGGGGTTTTCTTTTGTTTAAGGCCGTGAAAGGTTGCTTTCTTTGTTGGAAAAAAAAAGGGAGTTGTTTCTATGTTAAAACACCCCTTATTTTGGTTCAAATTCTCGTCTTTTTGGGTATCATTTGGGTGTTATCATTTCGATTATTCTTACTCTTTTTTCCCTTTTATGTTGGGCTTGTTGTTGGACGTTTTTATCAAAATCTGCATTTTTTTTTTCCTAGTGGTGGTTTTAAATTCATTCCATTTGAGTATTTTGATTTGCATGTTACAATCTCATTTGTCCTTGATTTATGGTCTAAATTTGATAACTGTTTCTATGGTTTTTGAGCATAATTTCTCAATCAATAAAAAAAGGTCTGTTCTTTTCATCCCTGCGTGATTAGAGAGATGAGGTTTTGTTTTATTTATTTATTTATTATTATTATTTTTTTTTGTGATGGGCTATGTTCAAATATTTGGAGGTATCTGAACATTGGAGTAGCTTACTCATAATGTACTTCATCTTGCTACTGATGCATTTCTTTACCTTGTGTTTGAAAGTGATTTGAGCTGATCTTAATTAGCGTGGCTCGAAGTTTAATGTTTTCGCGTTTGAAACGGGTGATCTGGTTTTGGGATAATGTAGATATTAGAGACTAATCTTTGTTAAATATGGGACTTTATTGGATATAGTTTCACCTTTTAGCATCCTAATTCCTCATTTCTTTTTTGCTATCAGGTTCTGACTTGTTTTGGACCGGACCTGGTGTTTCATGATTTTTCATGATCTAGACTAGAAAAAATTTTCTGAGGTAATATGAATCTTGTGATTTGGTTGTTTAAGTGCTAGAAAATGCTTAATGTTTGTTTATTTATGTGAAATGTGTGATTTTATTATTTTTCTCAGGTTTGTTGCCATCTCTGATCATGGCGGGAGAAACCTCGTGGATTAGCCATTGCCTCGATGATATGTCAAGAGAAATCGGGGAGCTCGATTCATTCTCAGAACTTGGTGAGGAAGGTAATAAAGAAGCTAATGCAGTTTCTGTGGACTTGATCTTGCCTGACGACTTGTTAGAACGGATCCTAGCATATCTCCCCATAGCTAGTATTTTCAGAGCAGGTTGTGTGTGCAAAAGATGGTATGAGATTGTTAGTTCAGAACGATTTTTATGGAACTTTTCTCAAGTTATATCACAAAAGCCTTGGTATTATATGTTCACAAGCTCTAACGAAGCTATCGGTTATGCCTATGACCCCATACTTCGGAAGTGGTACGGGCTTGAACTCCCCTGTATCCGAGCACCAAATTGGTTCATTGCTTCGTCTTGTGGTTTGGTTTGCTCAATGGACAATGACAGCAGGGGCGAGTTATGCGTCTGCAACCCCATCACGAAACGGTGGAAGAAGCTCGAGGAGCCTTCTGGTTTGAGGTTTGCCGACTACAGTGCACTTGCAATCTCAGCAAACAGGATATCTCTCGGTTACACCATCTCGATCGTGAAATCAAAGCAAGTCCCTGGAAACTTTTTCCAATGGGACATCTCAATTCACATCTATGATTCGGAAACGACAATGTGGGTGACCTCCTTAACTGAAGTTTTGACAGGATGGAGGGCTGGGGATGAGAGTGTGATCTGTGATGGAGTTTTGTACTTCTTGATTTACTCCACTGGAGGCGGGGCACCAGATCACCGTCATGGCCTAATTACATACAACCTCTCCACCCGGTCTTCCCATGGGTTGTTGATAAGGAGTTTGTGCCGGTGCCTTGTCCTCTTACTTGTGGCCGGTTGATGAACCTGAAGGAGAAACTGGTAATGGTGGGAGGAATTGGCAAACCAGATCGACCCGACATAATCAAGGGGATTGGCATCTGGGTTTTGAACGGGAAGGAGTGGCAAGAGATTGCGCGTATGCCTCACAAGTTTTTCCAAGGATTCGGCGAGTTCGATGACGTTTTCGCAAGCAGCGGTACCGATGATCTCATATACATTCAGAGCTATGGTGCTCCAGCTCTTCTGATCTATGACATGAACCAGAAACAATGGAAATGGTCGCAGAAATGCCCGGTGACAAAGAGATTCCCGCTTCAGCTCTTTACCGGTTTTTGTTTCGAACCCAGGCTTGAAATTGCACCCTAAACATGGTTCTTCCTTGGCATTAAAGTGGCGGTAATTAATATCATCTGAGATTTCTGCTTGTCCCCTCCACTTTTTTGTCTTTCCTTTTCCATTAGTTTCATTTACAATGAAATCTTTTGTTTTGAGAATTAAAAAAAAAAAAAAATACAAGAAATGTACCTGCAATGCAGGTCAAGCTGCTCATTCATGACTATTGGAATGTTAATTCTTTTGCATTCAGAAATACCATGCTAAGTAGATGCAAAGCCTGAGACTTCTTGTGTGTTATATATATATATATAATATATAATATATATATATACATTTATTTGTCGTTTCATGACATCCATTTTCTAGTCTTCCTTTTTTTCTGGTTTTTCTCCCCCTTTGCGGTAAACATGCTTCCTAGGAAACCTGATTTTCTCACGTAAGCTGCAGACAGCTGTTCTCTGTGATTGCTGATCTATTACAATTTCCAAGAAAAACTTTGGGTTTTTTTTTTTTTTTGGAGAATCCCTGTTTGTTTCTTGCCAAAGATTTGATAAAATCTTCCATCCCAAAATCCGAATCCAGATATTGGGCAAAAAATTGCAGTTTCAAAGTCAACATCTAGACATGGGTTCCCATGCCCTATAGTCATACATCTGTTTGGTTTTTTGTTCTTTTAAGCCTTTGCCCTTCTCCCTTCTTGTTTGGTTAGGTAAACATTTTTTGAGGCTTTTGGCTACAGGGGTTTTTATTATTTGTAAGTCTTCATCTACAGTGTTTGCACTTATTACACCCTTCCAATCCACAACGACTACACATAAGGATAATTTTATGAACGTTCAGTCTCGTATCCTGATTTACCTGTAGTGATAATTCGAAGAACATCCTTCAAAGCCACAACGACCAAACATACGGATAATTTTAAGAGCATTCTTCTCATATCCCGACTCACTCATAGTGATAATTCTAAGAGCATTCTTAAAAAAACCGGAGGACCCGGATTCATAAGGATAATTCTAAGAGTGTTATTTCATAAACCCATGAAGATAATTTTAAGAGCACTCCTTAAACCCCCGATTTACAAAATTATTTCTAAAATTGCCCTTACAAATCCCAATTATTCTTAGAGTGATCTTTTCACAACCGACTCACCGATTAGGATAATTCTAAGAGTGTGCTTAATTAATCTAGCTCGAGTGAGTTTAGGTTGTGAGAGGAGTGATCTTAGAATTATCCCTTATGCATTGTGGTTCTAGATTGGAGGCGGTTAATCTTTAGTGTTTGCCCCTATTAACTACCTCCAAGCCACAATGACAAGGCATAAGGATCATTCTAAGAGCACTTCTAAACAACTAAACATATGAGTCGAGTTGAGAAAAGAATAATCTGATTCCAGCAGAGTACCAAATTAGACGTCACTTTAATTAGTTATATGATGCAAAGCATTGCTCTAATCTTAAAACATGCTCACTTTTGTGACCTAATAATCAAGTGAACAAGTAAGTTAGGTTAGTTTGTATTGGATTTACTTTTGAATAGTTTGAAGTAGGAGCCTGCTAACAACGATGGGAAACCCACAAGTATGCTGAAAACCTCGTATCTGTTCCATCCTTGAGATTTTTTTTATTATTATTCATTTATTTATCCTTTTTTTTTTTTTTTTTTTTTGAGGGGATTGAGAATTGATGGTCTCAAAGGGTTTTAATTTCAGCAATTGCTTTGCTTTGTTCGGGTTGGTGGAGAAGTGATGCGGTCCACACTTGGCTTTAAACGAAGGTGGATTTCGCTTGGTGGAGATGTGACAATTGAATATATCATTCAACAACAGCTTTTCCCATATAGCTATCACCATAGGGCCCCCAAAAATTATGTTTTTTTTTTTCTAAAATGTTTTTTTAATTATAAAAAAAAAAAAGAAAGAAAAGAAAAGAAAAAGGACTAGTACCCACCTCACTGCTGTATAATATTCAGAGGGCTTCATAAGCTGTGGAGAATTTTGAAAGAGTAAAGTCGAATGTCAACATACAAGAACAAAGGAAAAGAAGAGGCCTTGAATATAATAATGCAAGTTCTAATAGGCTGACTGGTTATGTAATTGTTAATCAAGTTTGCAGCCCTCTATAATGCCACAAAATGGGCTCTAGGGACTATTTAATAATACACCCCTAAAATAATAATAATTATCATTGTTGTTGTTACTACTGCTACTACTACTAATCTTATAATAATAATAATAATTATTATTATTATAACTTGTAGACCTACTTTCAGATGTCTTTAACAAAATGTGGTCTTCTACTTTGGGGAATAAAAATTGTACTTAAATTTTCTTTTTAACTTTTAATAAGAAGAATGCTTGTGCCTTCATGTGATGACAGTCTCTTTTTTCAGTAATCTCTTTGAATTATTAATTTATTCTCTTCTCCGGATATAAAAACATAACCAGCTCTTTTTACATCACATATGTTGGGAAAACACCCATGTACCGAAAACGAAGCAAGAAAATAAACTCAAATAGAAATAAAGAGACTACAAAGATTTATGTATTTCGACAAAATTATCTAAGTTTTTGGGAGAGAAAAAATAAATTCACTAGCAATTTCAGAATTACATACTCAACAAATTCTCTCTCGATCTCTCTCTATCCTAAGCCCCTCACACGCTTTGTCTATCTCTTTCTCATTTTTTCTCAAAAGGAGTCAGGCTCTTTTTATTTTTCTAACCACACAAAACTCTAAACACAATTAAGTCTCAATAGGATAAAAAATTCACACTTTCCTAAACTTATAAAATTGAAACTGACACGAATAATTTAAGTCATATACCTAACAATATATATAGATAAGTTCATAAAATGGAAACTAAAAGAAACTAGAAGTTACACAAACTTGAAGTTACTGAAAAATTTGAAATTAGAAGAATCCCAAATCTATATACTGTAGTTCTTGTTATCTTTGGAATTAATAACATTTTTTTTCTACTTTTTTCTACTTATTTTTCAGATGAGATTAAAGGCAGATGGAGTTTTTGGGATATGCCAAAAAGAAAAAAAAAGGAGGTCTTTCTAAAACATATATTTAGTAAATATCCCTGGTTTTATCAATTAGAGAATGTTCATTTTCTTCAAAGATATGAGAATCAATATTGAAAATTGAACCATTTGTTAGTAACCAATAATAAATCAACGCAGAATATACCAAGATCAATTAATATTTTACTAAAAATCAATCAACTATGAAAGTCATTTTGTTCCTAAAAAAAAAATTGAGACAAATATTGTTATTATTATTATTATTATTTACTTTAACAAACTAGGGACATTTTTTTTAATAAGAAACTAGAGACATTTATAAGTAGGGCCATCCACAACTATATATTTTCTCTTGGTAGTACTTGTATTTATATTATTATTATTATTATTATTTACTTTTCACTTCTCAGTACAAAAAAAAAAAAAAAAAAAAAAAGAGTTTGGTTAAATTATTATTAGTTTGCGTACCAAAGTGAAGCTCGTTAATAATTGTAGTGCAGACCGATTTAACCGACCACACCTTCTCTGTTTCATCCATCTTCAATTCAAGACTCTACGCATAGTGGTTGATTTCGTTAAAGTCAAATGAGATACCGACTTTATGCTGAATCATGTTTTTTATGGTCGGTTTGCAACTTTGTTATTTCCACGGCTCTCTCACACACACACACATGTAACTTTCTCTATAAATTAAAATTCATATAAATGTTAATTAATTTAGATGTAACGAAACTAAATAAGTATGTTCTTTATTGAATCTCCACATTAACGATATTAATGATATACGTTATTAACCATATCTTATATTGTAAGGTCTTTTACGACTGTCGGATGTAATACTTTGTTTATGTATATATATTTTATATAAATGATAAAAATATAAATCAGCAGGTACATGCACTCATATCACATGAAATTAATAATAAAAAAGAAAATTTAACAGAATTAACCGAAAAATAGATTACTCCGAACTTATAGGAACGATAGTTGTTGTCCTATAACAAACAGACTTTACTACGTTTGATTAAATTTTCCGTGTTGAAGATCAAACTCTTTGGTTCATCGTAAATATAAATAGAGAAGAAGCTATCAGAAAAATAAATGAATAAAGTGGCCGGGGGGGGGGGGGGGGGGGGGGGGGGGGCAAAAACGTCTTTTTACACACCAACAGGGCGTTTAGGAAAACAAGTTGTCGTTTTTGGTTTTTGTATTCATTCCATTAAATGCTGTATTTACTATACAATGATGTCACATTAAAAGTGTCCTTCACTTATCAATTATGAAACCTAATTTTTTGGTGGTTGGTCTTAATTAGTCCTCCTTTTCTTGCACTATTATGTGATATGATCTTTCCCTTAGATATGACACTTGCTACATTTTCGCTTTTATGTTTTTGCCCTTTTGTGTCCAGTGTCCATTTGATCTCGACTTTTTAATTTTTTTTTTCCCACCAAGTTCCAAATATGTAAAAACATATTCATAAAAAAAGCTCGCAATCAAAAACGATATTTATAACATTTAATTTTACATCTTATAATAACTAATTGAGATTTACATATAATTTTATATCTTGAATATTTTTAATATGAACTATTTAAATTATTAATGTAAAAGATAAAAATTATTGAGAAATATTATATTAAAATCAACTAAATAACGCATAAGAAAGTTACAAGTGCCGTTTGTAAGGATGTTGTACAAGAAACCTCTTGCACATATCTATATCATTAAATTTTATTTTATTTTATTTTATTTTTCAGTTAGTAGCTAGATTTAGCTCACAATTGGTGATTTTTCTTGGGCAAATTATGGTATTCATCACTTATAAAATCTAGTTATTCGCTCATACCACTTTTTTTTATGGGTGGTTTGAAAAATACTATCTTCATTACCGTTAGAAAAATTAAAAGGAGGATAGTTTTATCTTTCTTTGTTCTCTTAAAACGAGTTTTCTCAAAACCTCACACAACAAAGTGGTGAATTGAAATACCAACCACACTCTAAAATTCTTTGAACCACACTCTTGGGGCTGCACTTTATACCTAACCGTTGAAGAAATTAGAAGGGATGCCACTAGTTGATGTGGATCGGTTTATGTTACAAGAAGAGGAACTATTACAATGCCAGTCAGGGGAACAAAAAAAACGCCAAACCACTCCGCACGTTCAAATGGCATATGCCTCCCTTTTATATTATATCATCAAACTGCTAAACTGTTGTTTAAACTGCCCGTCCTGTCATGTATAATGGAAGGTTTTGGTTTGAGATTTTCTAAAATCATCATTTTACAAAACCAAATCGCTCAATCCGTTATTCATTACTTTTTTTTTTTCCCTTCCCTTTCTCATTGTACTTGTGTGTTGGGATTTCTTGACTATGAATGGTTTTTTATATCTAATGATCTTTTTTAGCTTAAAAAGTTAGTAAGTTGATGAAACTAAACATACTAAAAATATAGCCACAAAATAATCTTTAAAATTGTTTAATTTTTTTTTATTATCATTTACACTTTTAAAAAAAATAAAGGTAAGCTCAGATCACCAGTAGACTGGTCGCAAACCACCTTATCCATCAGACTCTACGGGCAGTCCCGGTTTGAGTTTTTCCTAAACCGTCATTTTATAAAACCCAACCGTCCACGCTCATAAACCCTCAACCTCGCATGTGCATGCCTAATTTCAGTCATCGCATTAAAAAAAACACACAAATTGTGACCCCAAACAAATTATGTTTACCACGCCTCTAGTAGATCCAACACCAGCGAAGGTGACATGTTGCAAGTCCATGTCACTAGCGGGAGAGATCTAGTCACTGCAGTCGTGAGCGAGGAAATCTCGCGGGAGATCTCTCCCCGCGCCACGGACGTGGGGAGGAGATATCTCCGCCTTGTGATTTTCTGTGTTTGTGTATGTTTTATGATTTTGGTAAATTTTTTAAGGCTAGTGGTGCGATAAACGGAGGCAGTACGATTGGCCACCGCCGGTAACAGCGATTACTAGCCGGTGACTGCAAAGTATCACGTTGGATATCGGCTCAGTGGTCATTGATCGGTACCTTAAGCGGGCGATATGGCATGACATTGTCCCAAATCCACCACAAGTCAGTTTAAGAAGGCATGAAATTTGTGGCATTCCTGTAAAGAGTCCCTCATCCTTCCCAGCCAACCCCCTCATCATGGGCTTGTCTAAACTAAGGCGTTGTTAAAGATCTCGTGTACATGATTTACTTGGGCCGAAATTCAGAGCTTGGAGATACTGCTTCTAAAGACAGAATTGGTAACAACCATGACATGGTAATATATGATTTTTCATAGCCGAAACTTATATATATATATATATATATATGATTTTTTATAGCCGAAACTTAAAAAAAAAAAAAAAAAAAAAAGTGTTGAAGACGGTAGCGAAAGTAAAGTTTACTCCAAAACTCCAACAAATTCTTTAGCTTCCGACGTACAACCCTACTCCAAGTCTTAGGTTTCTTAGGTTTCAGATTTAATTCCAAATTTGTTTAATAGAATATCAATCAAATGAATACAAATTAATCAAAAAAGTTCCCGATTCTTATTAACAAAATCTCACCATGATAAATTCAAATAAATTAAGTGGTTCCTGATTTTGATGGTCAAAAATCCATCCAAATTTAAATACATCATAAATCTCAATAAAACAAAGAAGAAAAATAACAAAAACTATTGTTTCTAAGATGAACATAAATCATACATCTAAGATGAATACAAAATCATACATGTTTCTCTAATAAATTCCAATTAAAAATAGGATTGAATCCCAGCACCCTTGAACTTTGAAATCTTTGCAAATATTCCTTTTTTCTCCAACTTTAAAGAAATGAATTCATGAGTTCAAAATCATACTCTTTTTATCTTCTTTTCATTTTACAATGGAATTAAAATCCTACTTTACGAGATGACCATTAAAAACCTAATTTAATCCTAGTAATGGTTTTAAAATTCATTTAGAAAATTCTTACAAGTGTTTCTTTTTTTTTTTTCAAATTATTTTCGTCCAAGTGCTAAATCAATTGTCAATCTTTAGTGATAATAGATATAACTTAATAGTAATTTCACACATGATAACTCCATTATTAGGTGTAGAGTTTGAATCTCATCCCCAAATTAAAAAAAAAAAAAAGAAAAAAGAAAAAAAAGTTGTCACTCTTTAGGGCCCGTTTGGGGCCAATGTCTAGCATCTGGTTTTCTTTTCTTTTCTTTTTTTTTTTTTTGTCTTTTTCTTCAATTCAAAACAACTTTTCACTATTTACATATCCAAATATCTACCGTAAAATCATAATTTAAAAGTTCATAACTTTATTATTTCAAGTCCAAATGATTTTATTTTATTTTACTGTGATGTGCATAGAATTTCAAGGGACACAAAATAATATATATTGATACTTAATTTATTTTTTTAGAGAAAATAAACTAAACAACTATATTTTTTTTTATCTATTGATCAATATGACATAACTTACCCACTTTTGAGCAACATGAAATGAATTTTAGTTATTTTTAGTTAAATTTTATATTATATTGATTTAGTGTTAATTTTTATATTATATTGGTATAATGATATCTAAATTTATATCATTCAAGTGCTTTCCCTTATCTTTTTTCTTAACATATTTTAAATTTCCATATTTTTTTTATCCCAAATAATTTTTGTGACTAAATATATATTTTCAAAATTTTTTTAAAACTCTAATTTAAATATCTTTGAAATTATATTTCCAAAACCTTCCCAGGCATATGCTCTTAGAAATAGTCAAGGCTTTTATTTAGATTGTCAGCTAGTTTAGTAGGCCTAGATTCTAGAGAATGACAAGTCCATACCAATTACCAAACCTGGGCCAGCAAGTTGTTGGGTTCAGACCCATAATTTATTTATTTATTTTTTTTTTATGGGAACAGAACAATCAGACAATTGAGGACAATAAAGAAACAGAAGGATGTCTTGCTGTGTAACCTTTGAGAATCATTTCCCAAGGTTTTTTCCCCCCTTAATTTTTAAATTTTTTTTTTTGTTTTTTGTTTTTTTGTTTTTTTAATCATTGTCCATGTTAGACAATGGAATGTTTTTAGACGTTTTGTGTAAAATAGAAAAGCCCTAGGACCACGTTTTGTCTGGGGAAAAAGAATCCCAAACCACACAGGTGGTCCAACTGTGATATTTGTGGTCCTCTCTCATGAAAAAAATTTTCAATTATGATTTGGTTGTCTATGTAGTTGTTATATGCTTCTGTCAGTTGTTGCTGCACACTGTTCGCCATGAATTACTATATATATATATATATATATATATATAAGGATTGTCTCGTGATATCGATTATCTTAACGATACTTGTGATATTTTTTTAGATATTATTATAACTAATTGATTCTAATATAATATTTTTCAGTGATATTTGTATTTTATAGTAATAGTTATATATAATATTGTTACAATCTTCTAAATTAAAAATTACATAATGTAAATCTATTAGTAGTTACAAGATTCTAAATAAAATGTTATAACTGTTGTACAGATCTAATTACAGAATTTAAGACATTTTTACGTAGATGTATATATGTATAATCTTTAGTCTTATGTCCAACACTTTTGTAAAATGACATTAGTATAGCTTTTTCTTATTGATTAATATAACTGTTAGTTGATTATAATGTAATATTTTTTGTCATACATGTTACTTGCATTAACAGTTTCAAATTAGTATTATATTACATTAGAATTACATAAACTCACATGTAAATAAGTAATTATATATATAAGATTAAAAAGTTATATTTATGAGACAGATATGATGGTTGAGTACGAGACTAATATGTAAAGTATATGTAGTTGAAGTCTTGAATAAGCCAACCTGAACTCAGTCCTGGTCTTGAGATAAGTTTGCAATAAAATCGAATCTAACCCAACTTTATTTCACTTGTTGGATAAGCTCGAAAAACATAAGAAAATTCCTTGGCAAAGCACATTCTTCATGCATTCCAATAAACAATGATGAATAAATAAATGAATAAAAACCCAAAGAAAACAACAAAAACAACGAAGAAAACCCTACTTGTGATAGGCTAAGGACCACGAGTTTGCTCTAGTTCTGACATGTTTGGCTGGACCACTGGCAAAGATTTTGGCTTCTCAGCCATATCACCCCCTGCCTCTTTGCTTTAATCCATAAATTGTTGGTTTTTTTTTTTTTTTTTTTTTTTTTAAGACTTAGATTTTTGACAGATGGAATCCTAATTTATTAAGTGCTTGTTTGACTCACAGGTTGAAATTAATTTTTCTAATTATTTTTTATATTTTTTGAAAGTTAACAAAAAATTTTAACTGATATTTAAAAAATCAAATAATTACAATTAAAAATATAAGACAAAATTATTTGGAATCGTCTACTAATGAAGAGAACGTTCCACGATATTTTTATACAAAATGCACCCGAAACTTTTTGTTAGTTAACAAGTTAAGAGTCTAAAACTTATAAACTTCTACAGTTGGAATAGATACCTTAATTGTCATGTATTTACAAATTTAATGTTACGTATATGTCAAATAAAGTCTGGAATCCAATTTACAAATATTGAAAAATTGAGGATGTAATACTGCAAATCACCCTAAATTGTAAACACACATTCACAACATGCTATGTGTCATAAGAAACCTCTCAAGTTTCGAATTTGAGATTTAAGATCCTGAGCTTCTTTCTCATCCGCTAGTTTGAGCGGGATTTGAACAACACATTCACAACATGGTTCAATGAGTTAAGCCACAAAAAAGCTCACCAAAGCAGGACTTAAAAAAAAAAAAAAAAAAAGGCCAACTTGATTCCGTACAGTTGGTATGGCTCATTGGCTCTACCATTCAACACCCTTCTAATTCTATCATAACCCGCATGGGTTAAAAAAGCTTAATCTTAATCCCGCCTTTTAATCTTCCCCATAAGAGATGTTTAGCCAGCTAGATTAACCTTAAACCCCCTTTTTTAATCTTCCCAATAAGAAATATAGTTAGGCATGATTATGAATATTACCTAGATTACCCTAGTCAAGGGTTTGTAGGGCATTGCATGTAACCAGACAAAAGGAAACTGTTCTGTGCATGTGTTTTTCCATAATATATATTATTATATTCTTTTAAAATTGCTTAATATTTCCAATTGCCATTTGGTGCTCGGTTGAGTTCAAAACCACAACTGTAAAATGTTTGAAACTTTACTGTACTACAGTAAAAAAATTCAAAAAAAGATTCTTTCTATTTACCATGATCGTAAAGACAAAAAGGCAAACCGTACAGCAAAGTTAGAATCACAATTTTTTTTTTTTAACTTGTACATGAGAATTCAAAGATACGGTTAAAAAAAATCTATTAATAGGGAGTGTAAAATCTTTTTCGGTTGATTTTATCATTTTTACATGTCTAGTTTAATTTTAATATACTTTAAAATTCGACATTCAAACTCATTCATTATTTATCATTAAAAAATTTAAAATACAAGAAAATTAATGATTTGTTTAATAAACCGTTCAACTTAGACTAAATTATATTTTTTCATCTCAATTTTTTTTTCTGAAAATCAATAAAAATTATAACTAATTTTTAAAAAATTAATCAATTCAAATTTAAAAATTTAAACTCAAACCATTTTACTAAACGATCCTAAATTTTTAAAAATTGCAAGAAAATTACTATTAGTGCCTTGATCTTTGATGTAGTTTTTGGTAAGAGGAAAGAAAATAAAAAGGAACATTAAATATCTAATTGGGGGGGGGGGGGGTGTGCGGCAGAAAAGAATGAAGAAATAAGTTTTTAAGCTGGTAGAAGAGAAAGAAAATATTAAAAAAAATTGAATACTCTAATACATTTTACACTTATATAAATCAGAAGATAAGGAGGGATTAAAGTAAATATAGTTATTTTTTGAAATTTTTTTTCCTTCTCGTTTCTTTATAAAATAGAAAGGATTAAAATATATGTGTATCGTAGATTTTACAATTTTTTTTTTCCTTCCATTTTCCACTTCACCAAATAACCTAAGAATTATTTTTCTTTTTAAAATCTTTTTTTTTTTTTTTTCCGACTTCCTTACTCTGTCTTGTCCGCTATACTAAAAAATAGGCCGAGTCTTTTCACTCTGGTCCCACGGTAAAAGATGTGAAAAATAAAGGTCCCCGTATATGAAGGTGAATTCCTCTATTAGGACAAATAGGGGAATGATTCAACGAACGTGTTGAAAAAGCTTTTTTACTTTTAATATTCATGAACTTAGCTACAAATTTCCATCCAACAACTGACCAAAAATTAAAGCATTGTCTTAATTGTTTACCAAAAGTTTCATGCAAACAAAAGAGCCTGGGATTTCAACTCCATTATGTCTTGTCATTACAAGGCACATGCTATAATTAATTGCCAAATGATCCAAATAACTAGCCTCAAATGCTGGTCCACAAAATTACCTTACAATTTACATCCTTGATATTAAATAAAAAATGTTATCCGTCATCATTAAGATTGTAATCAAGAAATATAACACTTTACCTCAAAAAAAAAAAAAAAATATATATATATATACACACATATATCAATATATCACAATCGGTACATAACATATCATATCATATCATATTTTTATTAACTAGGGATGAATTAAAGAAGAGCTCCTATAATTTTTATTTTTATCAACTAACAATGGATTAAAAAAAATGATCATGCTCTTAATTATACAATTGTTTTGTGTTGTTTTCCGATGTGACATGATTTTAATTATAAAAAATGATAATGATTTTGATAACAATTAGGGGGAAAAAAAAGGATTTTGTGATAGTATAAAAAAAAAAATTTTTCTGAATGGTGATCCAAATGTTAATTAATGATCAAGCTCTTTGCACTTTGCCGATCAAACTCTAGACGGTGTAAATCTCTTCTTACTTTAGTGATAAACACTTTCCATTCAAAAACAGCTTTTTTCTTTTCTTTTTTTTTTTTTTTCCCACGTAAAAACAGATATTGGAGTATAAATGTGAAAGATGTCATGTCAGGACTCGGGAACTTCCTAGATTTTGATTTGATTCCTTTACTACTGAGGTGTCCGATCCGTGAAGATTTGATACCATGTGAATGTGAAGATTAAAGAGAGAAGAAAAAATTTGAAATTATTCACTTCCATTTAAAAGACTTAATATATTAAGTGAAGTTATTTAATATTTTTATTTATTTATTATTATTGTTATATTTTTTTTAATGTGAAATTTGAGTTTGTTTTACTTTACCATATGAAGATTAGAGGGAAGAAAATAAGAAATTTGAGACTGTTAAAAAATTAGACTTATATATAAAAATGTCAAATTTATTAAATGAAGTGGTTTAATATCTTTATATGTCTATTATTGTTATTCGTTATATATTTTTGATGTGGGACTTAGATATTTTTTATCCTTAATATGTTCCCTAAAAATGGTACTCTGTTTGGAGATACTAATCTTGAATTGGATGGATCGAATCACTTTTTTGAGTTTGTTGGGCTCTAATAATATGTAAAGATTAGAGAGAAAAAGAAGAAATTTGAGACCGTTAAAGAATTATGATTCAATTTTAAAAAATTAATATGTTAAATGAAATGAGTAAATATTTTTATATAATAATTATTATTGTTATATATTTGGGACGTGAAACTTAGATTAAAAAAAAAAAAAAGGAATTTCAGATTGTATTATTTAAGTTAAATCCGTCAAAATCACGAGGTAATAAACAAAGAACAAAAGTCCATGAAACTACAATGCAAAGAGACTTGGGTTTCTTTTACACTTTAACACTGTCTACCCATTTTTCTTTGCCTTAATTAGTGCTGATGTGGCTCGACATTTGGCTAAAACTCAGGAGATAAAATCAAAATAAAATAAATAAATAAACATAAACAGTGCAAGAACAGACGCAGAACAGAACTTTCTGAAACTCGAGAGACAGACGAAGAAGAGCGACCAAAGAAAACTCAAATCAACTCCATTACAAATGGGTTGAAACAGAGCTTTTTTATTTATTTATTATTTTTCGTTGGTTTTTGTTTACTTCCAGTTTGAAACTTGAAGAGAACGAAAGAAATCTAGAGAGAGAGGAGAGAGAAAATGGAAAGGAAAGAAAAAGGTGAGGAGAGAGAAGAGAAGAGAATATTGATGGTGAAAAAGTTGAAGCGCGGAGTTTGGGTAGGGAAAAGAGGAGTGGGGGGAGGGCCTTCTACTCCTCCACCCAGATGGAGGCTTAAAGACCCCAACAATGTCGATGATTCTAGTGACAACGTTAACCAAAACAAAAACAAAAGCAGAAACAAAAACAAAAACAAAAGCAGAAACAGAAACAGAGACAAGCTTCTTCCTTTTACGGATTTTCTCAACTTCCAAACTCCACCAACAGTTTCCGTTAGAAAGCTCTGCGCCAATCTTTGGGAGTTCGAGTCCCACAGAAACCCACTTCCCAGAATGCCCATTCGACCTCCCAAGCCCAACCTTCACCGCCGACCACTCCAGAACGCTCATGGGTATGCCAATCATCAAGACGACGAGGTTAGTCAACGTTTGACACTCTTTTTTCTTTTTTCTGTTGTCGATTATGGAGTTTTGGGTTTATATTATGTAACATTTTTCCCTTTTGTTTGCTTTGTGGTGTGGCCCTACTGTTTTCTGCTTGTCTTGTGTTCTTGTCAATATATATTATATTATATTATATATATACACATATTTTCCCTTTCGTCTTGAGTTTTTCTTTTTGGTTAATGTGGTTTTCTTGTTCTTCCTAGTTGCTGCAGTTTTTATTATTTGGGATTATATATGTATATATGTTGTTAGATGTCTAAGCGTTTTATTTGTAGTTATGTTACTAATATTGGATTCTTTTTTAAAAATCTGGAAGAAATGTGATACAAATCAATAGATGTATATGGATTAGTTTCTTATATAACGTTATAGGCTTTGCTGAATGCTGATATCTTGGCTTTGTCTAATTTTCAGCCAGCAACTGCAAGCAGCTTGGGGAGAACTTTTCCAGCGTCGTTGATACAATATCGGCGCTCACTCGAGAGGAACGATCGCGACGATTGCGACGATCACGCTGACGCTCTGCAGGCCCCGTCTCCTGCTAGTTATGGTGGTAGTTCCATGGAGGTGAGCATCTTTGTCTGATCTCCTGCAGTGGATCTTTTGTCATTGATTGAAATTTTTTATGTCGATTTTCCAATTTCTTAAATGACAATGTGGCATTGCGCTTGAAATTTCCATCTTGTTAAGTTTTATTCTCGGCCATCGAAAGCTATAGTTTGTTGAATGTGTTTGATCTGATATAAAGGAAATCATATTTGTTATTCACAGATGGGACCTTATAGACACGCAGTCACTCCCGCTAGTTCTTTGGATTTACGGGTTAGGATGGGTGGATCGAGTTATAGTCTTAAAACCTCGACGGAATTGCTCAAGGTGCTGAATCGGATCTGGAGTCTCGAAGAGCAGCATGCTTCTAATGTATCTTTGGTGAAGGCAATGAAGATGGAACTAGATCATTCACGAGCGAGAATTAAAGAGTTGCTGCACGAGCAACAGTCGGATAGGCAAGAAATGGAAGAGTTGATGAAGCAAGTCACGGATGAAAAAATGTTTAGGAAGAGCATAGAGCAAGATCGAATAAGAGCTGCGGTTCAATCAGTTTGCGATGAGCTAGAAGATGAGAGGAAGTTAAGAAAGCGTTCAGAATGCCTACACCGAAAGCTAGCACGAGAGCATACTGAACTGAAGTCTTCTTTCACGAACGCCCTGAGGGAACTTGAAAGAGAGAGGAAAGCCCGGATCCTGTTAGAGAACTTGTGCGACGAGTTTGCAAAGGGGATTGGTGACTACGAACAAGAGGTGCGGTCGCTTAAGCACAACCCTGAGAAAGATCGAGGCGGTGTAGACAAACATGACAGGCTGATTCTCCATCTTTCGGAAGCTTGGCTTGATGAGCGGATGCAAATGAAGCTAGCCGAAGCAGAAAATAACATTGCAGAGAAAATCACGATAGTGGACAAGTTAGGATTTGATATAGCAACCTTTCTTCAAGCTAAACAGGCGGTTGAATTGAGGAAACGCGGTAATTTATCTCCAAAGGAACATTGCTTGCGTCGACATTCTTTGGAGTCCTTTCCGCTCAATGAGGCTGGAAGTGCACCACGGCATCTAGCTGATGAAGATTCTACTGATGTTGATTCACACCATCTTGAAGCAAGCAAGAGAGACGGTAGCAAACAAAGCAAGAGCAGCGACGGACAACATGGCAATGGCGTTAAATCCAATTCCACGAGGAAAAACGTGAAGTCACAGGAGCTGATCAAGGGCAGTGGACTGTCTGATTTTCAGGGTCAATTCGAGGAACGTATGACGAGAGCTATGTCATGTAATGGAAACAGAAGCGAGTTTGCGGATAAAAACCACGGTGAAATGGAACGAAAGAACCTGGATGCTATAGAAGATCTCGGAATTTATGGACTGACATCAAAACATGCGCTTGATAACTTGATAAGAAATCACTCCTTATCGGCGGAGGACTCTTGTATGCAGGCTTTGTTAACCAGTAGTCCAGTACAGAAATGGAAGTCGGAACTGATGGCACCGGAGTTCGAAAAATCAGAATCTTCTTCGAGATGGCCTCGGGACTTAGATGAGAACTCCTTGATGGCACAACTAATCGAAGCCAGGTTAGAAAGAAGAAGGCGATCTCGCTCAAAACCTACGAAAGGCTCCTTTTAGATTCTAGAAGCTTCTGATGAGAAAACGAAGGTTCTTCGTCTTCGGGCGCATCACGCTGAAACTTGGTTTAGAAGACAATGCTCAAAGAATCTGCTCAAGATTTCTCCTTCCTAGTGTAGGATCACACTTGTACATACAAATTCTATTGTTATGTTTACATATTTATCTGAATTCTATTGTTATGTTTAGATTAAAACAAGTTTTTTCATCCCTTTGGTGGAAGATATGACTTGCCATAATCCACAAGAAAAAAATTGATTAAACTTTAGTTAGAAAACAACTCAGTATAACGCTGGGCTCGTTTGGAAAAATCATCTGAAACTTCCTTATTCAATTCCAAAACTCCCAAATTTACTTCCAACTTTTTTTCTCTTTAATTTCCATGAAATTCAATATTTAAAAGTTCATAACTTTCTTATTTCAAGTCGAAATAAGATGTTTCTTGTGTCAAAATACTCGTGGCAAGAGGAACGAAATAAGAATCATATTGCATATTATTTTCTGAATACATTTCAATTACTTATGTTAATTTGTATGTATAGACATATATATATATATATATTACAGGTTATTTCCTATTTAGATTTTAACCAAACACACATTTCAGTTAAAAAAAAAAAAGATATATCTGAATTATACAAATTTTAAGACCATTGCATCAATGTGACAAAAAAAAATTTGACACTAAACGAATGTAACATAAAAATAGTATTTTGTTGTAGCCAAAAATAAAAAAAAATGTGGTTGTTGTTTATGACACCAACAAAGATACAAAGCCAGCACCACCATTACTAAAGATAACATTTTAGTAATTTTTAATAATAATAGTTTAGGGGAAAAAAGGGTGCTAGGTTGTTATTGATCAAATAAAGAATTTAAAGAACTAACTTTTTAGTAGACACTACACATATTAAAGAAATCAGAACAAGCTAATGAAGTTTGAAACAAATGTCAGATCATCTGCAGATTGCCCAATTTTGTAATAGAACATTCTTTGCTGGAAAATACTTCACAATGAAAATGTCCCACCATCCACCATCAACAAATAAGGTTGAAACTATGTGAACTCCGATGGTGGTGTTGTCATGACAAGGAACAATCGTTTTATGATTCTCTCTCTCTTCCATTTATCCGAAGTTTGATTCTTGACATCCGTATTTGTCCATGTGAGGGTAATCTTCTTTAAATTAAATCCATAATTTACATCGATCTCTTTATATTCAGTCGAGAAAAAATGAGTGTACTAACTTAAATTGAAGCATTTTATACTGATCTTTTTTTTTTTTTAGGTTGCTACTTTATGATATATAAATTAAATTAGCTAGTGACTGTGATAAGACAACTCTTACGTAGCATCTAATTAGTCACAAATCACATGCTAGTCTTGTGAACAATAGGACCATAAAATGAATGAAAATAAATTTTTAAGTTGTTGTGGCTTATAATGTGCCTAGTATGCATTGTCCAGTTATTTGGAAGCAAAATGTTTCTTTATAATCAAGAAAGCATGTTACAATTAATGGGAAGCAATTATTGGCAATAAAAATTTTTGTATAAGAGTGTTTGAAAACTTGAGCATTTCAATCTTTTTGTTAGAAGTAGTGGACCACTATGGAAAAAGCAACCCTAGCATAAATATTATTTTTTTTTCTGGGTGATGAAGTGATAATGTCACTTCTTTTATTCTTTTTTTTTTTTTTTTTTTTTTACCAAAAAGAAAATGGAACGAATGATTTTTACTATAGTGCTGACTGTCAGATTTTATCAATAGTGAAAACTCGATTATTGGCTCACAATAGTATAAATATTCACGTAAAATACTAATTAAACTGTAACAAAATATATAATACAACAAATCTATAAAGGTTCGCCTTGTAAAAACTATGTCTTTTTTATATTTGTGACTTAGGAATGCAGATAGCGATTCGGACCTAAGACCATCTTCAATGCATTGAGTCATACCAATGTTATATTTGTTATAAAAAAGTGTAAAAAATAACATTATTTTACTTTATGCTCCGATACATAATACTATTTTTACTTTTTGTTATTATTATTGTGCTTTGAAACTTGTAAAAATGAGCATCTAGTAAATAAATAATTTAAAAATGAAACTAGTGTAATAATTATATGACAAAAGTAAAGTCAACAATCAATAGAAATCTAATACTAAATTTGATATTGTCTATATCTTGTGACAAAATTTATCATAAAATTTAGCATTTGACAAATTTGATACCACCTTTTAGCATTGCATTTGGAGATGCTCTAGTAACGGGTACTCCTCTCTATTTATATGCCCTTGAGTGATACAAGAAAATAAATAATAAATATGAATTATTTAATTTTTCTTTTTGAATTTCTTATTATTCAATCAAGTAGATTTACCTTATATATATATATATACACACCAAGTACGCACACGAATTCTCACATGACAGATCAATCACAAGGACTTTCAGGAGGAGAAATCAGATAAGCTCATAAATAGATTCCATTAAATTATAATTTTCAGACAATTGTTTGGCTAGAAGATAACTCATAAACAGTTATATAATACACAAGGTCTTGACAAGTTCCATATTGACGAGGAGTGACATTGATATCCTTTTATAATTATTCAAATGTCGAATTTGGTAACTAAATCCTTTATTTTAAGGAATTTAATGTCCCTCGAATTTTCTTCTAAATCACCTTGCCGGTAAATTATTAAGCAAAGGAAGAATTTTAACTGAGCTCGGTGTTGGACTATTATGGGAAGGGGAAAAAAAAATCCGTAATGAAAAGAAACAAAAAGGAGAATCAAGAAAACTGAGTACAATTTTTTAGTCTTAGTAACAATACATATTAAAAAATAATCCACGACCATAGAAAACCATATTAAGCCCTTTAATTGTTCTTATGAGTGTTCGATTTAACGTTATGAGTATTCACATTAAAATTTTGCAACTGAAAATACGAACCTGATTTTATTTATGAATCAAACTATCAAAAAAATTAGTCTAACATTTTAAACGGTACATTGTAATTAAAATGAAAAAAAAAAAAAGAAAATTACTGTCATAAAATCGCCTTATGAATCGTTCTGATGTTTTTAAAGATGAAACTTATCTATATAGTTGTTAATTGTTGCAAATAAACATTTTTATTCTCCACCCCTAAATGTTGCTGAATAAAGATGTGATCGACCATTTATGTGACAAAAACTCCACCAAGTTTCATATTAAATTGATTGTTTGACGAACTGGAAAAACTACCAATCAAAGGCTCAAGGCCAGCCAAGCCACTCTTTAAAATGGACCCATTAATATTAATTCTGGGGTCCTAATCTAAAATATCTACGTTACCCACTCACCTATATTATTATACATAATCTCAGCCAATAGTGACCAGTAAAATAAAAAGTTATAAGCCAAGAGATGCTCAACAGCTCCAATTTCGCTAATAATTGAATTTTTTCACCAATTCTCTTGGACCAAAAAGAAAATCCCATATCTCGATATTCTTTCCTAAATTAATATCAAATCATTTAAAAAAATATACATATTGGCCTTGTTGATTCCTTCTATACCCCCATGACCGTGCCTATATAAGCACCCTCATTGTTCACCCCATTTCTCACAGTCACATCCATAACTTTCTATATCCTTCTTTCTTATTTGTAATATATAGTTGTGTGTATATATTATATACATATATAATGCTTAATATATAGGGTATTGAGGTCCAAATGGGGCTCTCTCACTCCAAATCTGAAGGGAGGTGATGGAATTCTACGGCTGCCATTTCATGAACACCCATGGATGCGCATCCTAGCACACATATAGCATTCTAAGGGTTTGCATGAATTGGGAGACGAAGTATCCTTGATCCTTTTTGGCATTGGAGTGAAGGGAGCTCCAAATGGACTCTCTTTATATATGTCGTTGCATTTTTTTTTTTGTCAATAAAATATGAAGAACAGCGATCAATCGTCAGTTACTTTTTTATGATCGTGATTAAGAGTGTTCATGTTTAGTTATAGTTACTTGCTTACAAAATACATTAAGTCAATAACCTAAAAATAGTCTAAGCGTGAACTCAAATATTAGCATTTTATCTACTAATTAGCCACTTTAAAGTAAACTCTAATGTGATGCCCATTAGGCCACCACCTTATAGTGGTGTGTGATTGTGTGTATACGTGTGTGTATATTTTTATTATCTGAATATATATGTGTATATGTATTATATTGTATAGAGTAGACTCAATGATTTGATTCGTTTGGTGTGGACAGGTTACTTTGACAAATGGCTATTCTCGTGTTGTGCTTGCAGATTGATGGTCGGTGAAATATATATTCCCAAAGAAGCCAAAGATTATGGAAGTGGAGCCATACATTTTGTTTCTTCTTTTTATTTTGGTTCTTGTTATTGTTGTTTTTAAATAGTCTTAAGCATGCACTTTGTCCTATGATGATAAAGAGATAGCAAAATACAAAGATTGAAGGGTGATTTGGCCTTAAAAGTTTCATGCCAAATTTCATGTGAAAGTAATTTGTTTGTTTATTGTACACCTAATCATAATTAATGGGCTTCGGATCTATGGTATTTCACTTTACACGCGAGCAACTAAATATTGTACAATTGTTTCTCTTTTAGAGATGACATTGACAAGGAGACGGGGTGAGGAATGCATTCTCATAACTATCTCCGCTCCTCAATATCATCTCCATCTCCATTTTTATTCATGCTTAAATAGCGGGAGTTAGAGTCTAGAATTTCTGGTTAGGGAAGTTTTCTTTATATTCGTTTCATTTTTCATTTAAATTAACCATGTATGTGAAATTACACAATTGAGAACTGAAATTAAAATAGAAATTCACAACATTAGACCAAAATCAAAGATAATACGAAACCAATCAAATTTTAAATACATGCAAACTAATTAATATTAACCATAAAACTACAAAAATATCTCATCAAGAAATAACAAAGTCCAAGAACTAAAATAATAAATATAACATGTACTAACTAGTATTAACCAATTAAGATTACTAACTAGCAATTATCTTTTTATCACCTTTTGAAGCAGAGGCATGGTTGGGGTGCTTCCCCTATCCCTGTTTCATTTGTAATTTTTAAAAAAGATTTTATCCTCATTCTCGTTTCTATCTCCGAATATTGATCTCCATTCCCGTAAGATCCTGTCTCCATAAGATATATTGTCATCCCTATTATCTCTTTCTCAATTTACTTGGGGATTTGATTTTTTTTTTCTTTAGTTAATTGGGGGAGACAAGGTCTCGCTTTTGGTGGCCAAGGCGATTGCCAAACCATTTGTTTGATCTTGTGATGGCGGTGGAGATGAGGTCGCGAGACTTCAACCTTCGCAGTCTCGATTCTGGGCTCCGCGATGCGAACTCCGGCCTTTGCTTATCTACAATTATCGACACTGAGTTCGGCGGCGGATGGGCTACAATGAGTAGCGCTCATTCCACTTGAGGCTTGCGAGATCGATCGGCGGAGGCAGTGATGGCAGTAGCGGCGCTGGTGGTGGCAATTTACGACTAGGGATTTTGGGATTTAGGGTTAGAGTTTGTTGAATTTGGGGTTTTAATTTGGGATAATTTGGAGTGTATTTTGTAATTTAAGAGACTTTGTAAATGTATAAAAATATTAATAAAATAATGATTTATTTAATGAGAACTGACATATTTACATGAAATTATTGATGTTGACATTGGATTTACGAACATACAAAAAGTATAAAAATCAATGCAATCTAAGAATTTATGTGTAAATATATAAATTGATTTATAAAATAAAAATGATTTTATACGTTTCAGACGTTGATGATTATCATAAGAGATTCTAACATATCATAAGATTCTCTTTATTGAAAATCCCACTTTTCCAAATCCAGAAAATATACGGAATTTTAGGATTCCTACTTGAGAACCAGCAACCAAATTTCGAGGGCAAAACGTTCAAAAAATAAAAGGAGGGTAAAGTCGTATTTGGGTGTGCTAGAAAGGCAGGAAGAACAAACTTAAAGGGTAAAATAGTAACTTTACTGTGCGTGAACAGTAAGTTACATCCCTTTAGTATATATAATAATGTGAATTTACTAGTAAACATCTTAATGTAAATATGAGAATTAACTAAAAAAAAAATCAGATATTGAATTTGGTTACATGTAATTATCAATGCAAGTAAAAAATTTACGTGTAAATACCATATTTATTGGTAAATCTAATTTAAAAAAAAAACTATAAATTCAATTATATACTAGTAAATCTTTTGATATACTATGATTTGGATTAACAAAATTGTAAATATTAGGATTTAATAGATATATTATGTTTTAAAATCAGTTTAGATATTTGGAATAATCAAATTTACCAAATAAACATGACATTTAATAGTAAATACAGTGGATTTACTAGTAAATGCTATTATGTAACTGTGGGGATTTATTCAAAAATTAAATTAACAATAATGTAAATACGATTTACATAGTAAAAATAAAAAGATCAAAAGTAAAATAAAATGTTGTATTTAGTGGTAAATACTTGAATTTACTAGTATCGGATTTCTCAGTAAATATAGTATTATATAATATTATATAATAAATATAATATTTAGAAATAAATTTATTTACCGACTTTTCTTTTTTTTCTTTTTTTTTTTGTTTAAAGAATTATAGAATATTATTAATTAATAATAGTCCCTAAATTTATTAAAAACTCTAAAACAACCCTAACCCAAAACCAGCTTCACCGGAGAAGACAAAGCCAGCTTCATCGGAGAAGACAAAGTACCCGGCGACCGTCAAAGAAACCAGTGCGAGGAGGCCGGAGGTCCCATGCTGACAGCGACGCGGACAGACTGCCGGGATCTCGCGCCGCCGCCGACGATATCTCGCGGGGATACGATTTTGAGATCGCGATTTGTCGCCGGTGCAATCCCACCGTTGCGTCGCCGGGAGCCTCGCCATTACCGTCGGAGCCTCACCTTGACCGAAGCACCTGTGGCGGCGAGTTCTTCGCGATTTTCTGGCGATTTCCTCTCAATTTTACACCGTTTTTCGTCAATTGTTTCCAGCGATGGTCCTCTCCATTTTCCACCGATCTCTCCCGCAATCGTCGTTGAGTGTCGCTGCGATTCTCGTTCGAGATCTCGCCGTCGTGTTCCTCTGCGTTTCTTGTTGTTGCCACCGTTGACGACGATGCTCGCCGGCACCGGTGACGAGTTCGCATATCTGAGATGGAGAAGATGGGGTGAGGCCGTCAGGATAAAACGGGAATTCGGAAAAAAATTTAAATCAGATATGCTATAATTTTCCACTTTTCAAAAACCTGCTGTTAAATCTCGTACTTGGATTATGTTATTTGGCTCATTCTCTTATAAATAATTCTCGTATCCAACGGGTACATTAGTTTATTGTGGTCTTCTACAAGTACATATTGCACGCAATAATAAAATTGGACGCTCCCTCACTAGATAATTAAAAATCTATAATTATGATCTTCATACTCAATTAAAAAAATACTTTACATTAGGACGTATTTTCCATAACTTAAAAAATGTAATTAAAAGAATGTAATGAAAAAGATAATGAAATTAGAAAGTAAAATCATAAGAAAAGATATTATCGATTTTCTTCTAGTATTTACTTTTTATTAGATGATGTAAAGGGAAACAATCTCATTCTGTTTCTAGGGTTTACTGAACTTAATAATGTTAATTTTATCAATGTAATTATTAAAATATTCTTTTACACAATCAAATAATCATTATTACATGAAAACTTATTAAGAATATATAACTATATTTGGTATTTATTTCATATGATAAGAAATCAATATTAAAGATAATTTAAAGATTGATATCACCTTTTTTCATTCTCTATATTGTGTGTGACCCACTAAACTGTCGTTACTCTTTGATGTAGGATTTCTCGAATAGTTAAGGATTAGTAGCCCGTTTTAGAAATAGAATGGATTCGCCTGCGCTTACCCTTGCCCTTGCTTAACTAGCTAGCTTTATCCTCCAATGGATAAGTCCATGCGACGCCGGCGAACCTGGGAAGGTGCTGAGTCAAATGGTATGATTTTAGATAAATTCTTCTTTCTTGTCTTGCGTGAAGACAAATAATTAAAGCCAATAAAGCACTTGTATTGTCGAAAGCACAGGCAAAAGGAAAAGAGAAGGAGAAATAAAAGGGCAAACAAAGATTACCATTTATAAATATATATATATATATATATATGATTAACAAGGAAATGATTAAGTAAATGCGCCTTTAGCATACATTATTGAAACTTTTTTTCTGGCACTGCGCCCTACTACTCGTATTTCGCACTTTTTTTATATTTTTTATTTTTGGGTGAATTATTTCACATTATGTTGCAGAGAGTAATATACGAAAAGACTTTGGCTTTGGGTGGTTATATAGGGCAGAACCAGACGTTCTAAAAGTGAGGTTGCACAAACCTGAAGTGTTTTTTTTTTTTTTTTTCCTGAAAAGAAAAAGAGCTTTGACTTGTAGGAAAAAAATTTTGGGAACATCATGGTATTAAGCATGATAATCTTGTGATAAAAAAAATAATTATATATGTGAGTTTCAAATTAAAAGACCTACTTTTTATATTAATCTTCTTCCTTCGTAGAAACTAAAACCTTGATGTGCATAGTATTGGAAACCTTGCCACAGTGCCCATACAAGCCCAATTCTGTAACATTAATTGGGGTCTTTATCAGCCCAATAGATTGCAAATGTTGAGACCCCTTACTAAACCTAGTATTCCCAACACATATTAGTGGCAAAATGACGGAAACATTCTACTTTAGTAAAGATATATTTTGTTGTATTAAAAAATAAAATGAAAAAAAATATGAAGTTCAGTACGGGAGTATAAATAAAACCTTCACGTCAATATGGACAAAACATAAAAATTATAAATTTTTAGAGCTCGTATTAAAAAAACAAAAATTCAGTGGGGGTGGCTCTCTTGTTCATGATTTTGTTTTCCTCTTTTCTTTTCTAATAAACAAGTGATTCCATGTAACCATTTGGATTGCAAATCTTATTTTTCTTTTGTTTTTCCCTTTTCAAAATAGAGGATTTGAATTCAACAATTGTATCGAAGCCGTTAAGTCATAACTTCAACTACCGATCCTTATTATTATTAACTAAAATTCAACAATATTTGTGTTTTCTTTTTTTCCCATTTACGTTGCATTTTCCTTTCATTCTGTTAGAACTTTTAAGAATGTTTTTGCCACTTTTCTATTTACTTCTTCCAAAATCCCCTAGTAATTAATTAAGGAAACAACAAAGAAAACCATTTGTCAGATTTCTTCTCTCTTTTTCTTCCTTGAAAACCGTTGGTATCATTTTGCCGACAGTAAATTTTGCAAAACTGCTTCCAGATGATGCTAAATCCACTTCAAATCTTTTACCCTCAATTCCCATATATAAAAGGTCTAAACCATCCAACGGTCAAAAACGACTCCATCACCAATCCTCTACCATCACAAGTAGTTCATCAACCGTCAAAAAGTAGACAATTTCGATTCTTCTTTGCTATCGCACTTCATGGATGACAAGTTGCAAAAAAATAAAAATTAAAAACTAAAAAAAAAAGACACTAATTTCGTTTTGTAACGCTTGGTTTCATTGATTAACATTTGGACAGGGAAATCCAAATCCAGATTTTCCATATGAATGTTCATTGAAAAGAGGTATAATCTAGAGGACCCTCCTCCCAAGATTAGCCTATAAAATGAAAACCCTCTCTAGAGTTCATCACCATCTTGATCTAGCTAGATAGTACCTAGCTAGACACACACCATTTGATCATGAAATGTGCTTAATCAGAGAGCTCCCTTGTGCTCCAACACCGAAAGGACATGATCGGAAGGCCACGGCTGCTAGTTCATGGGTACCCCAAGGCGTGGAACATTGTGTTGCACGGCCTACGGGTTTGTATGAGCTCGGAGACGTGGTTTCTTTGATCTTTTTTGGTTTGGGGTGAAGGGAGCTCTCAGAATATCACTCCTCTTGACCTTTTCTTTTGCCCCTTCTTCTATCGGGTCTTTTTTTTTTTTTTTTCTTTGATAAAAGGTCATTTTAGATTTTTTTTTTTACGACTAGCTAACGAATACATCGATTGTTTTGTAGGAGGAGTACTCTCAACTTAACGGTAATCTCAACGGTAATCTCGTCGATGTTGCATGAGAATGATGACGTGGTTTTTTTATTATTCTTGCAAGAAAAATACCCATCAGGAAAAAAAAAAAAAGGAGTCATTAATCATGAGATGGTAATATGTAAACTTGTCTACTAATTATTGTTTATGTTTAGTCTTATGAACATTCTTGTTGTTTGTAACCATTTAGGTATTAACGAAAATTTTTTTTTTTGGTTGTTTCTTTCTTTCTTTCTTTCTTTTTTTTTTTTTTTTTCAGGAACTTGCAGTGGATTTTGCTTTCACATAAAGTTTCCAAATATGGGGACTCCAATTGTTTTGTGGAAATGTATTATTGAAATTTATAATAATTCTACCATTGCTTGGTTGTTAGTTCAATCTTCAGTTTTGCTTTTTTGTAAAGGAAAAATCTGCAAAGATGCATACCGTTCCGTTCTTTTTTTGGCAGGATTGTTTGCTATATATATATCAAACATTAAGTCAATTTGTATTAGGTGCCATAAACCATGAATAAAGAAAAACTATTGCCCGATAAATCTACACCTAATTAGTACTTAAAAAATCCTCTCACTTTAAATTCAAATATTAAAAATAATCATGATAATAAATAATTGCAAAGTCCTCAAAGCAAGACTCAAATGGATGACAAGAGAAACCAACTCATATAAATTACAAAAAAAAATATATAAGACAAAAAATGTATTTTTGCTTAATCAATAGATGTTGTTGTTTTGTGAAGATTAGAGTGAAAAAGAAAATTTTGAACAGAAAAAATGATTGAGCTTTTATCTTAAAATGTCAATCTGTTAAAAAAAGTGATTCAATATGCGTATATGTTTATTATCAAAATCGCATCTGATGATGCTAAATCCACTTCAAACCTTTGACCCTTTATACCCATATATCAAAGCTCTATCCATCCAACGGTCAAAAACGATTCCATCATCAATCCTCTACAATTACAAGGAGTTGATCAACCATTATAAAGTTGACTATTTAGTTCTTCTTTGCTGTAGCACTTCATGGATGACAAGTTGCCAAAAAAAAAAAAAAAAAAAGGACACCAATTGCGTTTTGTAACGCTTGGTTTCATTGATTAACATTGGACAAGGAAATCCCAATTCCAGATTTTCTATAAATATTCATTGAAAAGAGGAATGAACTAGAGGACCCCATGACTAGCCTATAAAATGGAAACCCTCTCAAGTAGTTCATCATCATCTTGATCTAGCCATACGTACGCCCACACCATTTAATCGATTGAAATATTTCATCGATCGATCATTCTTTTTTAAAAAGATCTTTATACATGCTTAATTATAAGAATGCTGATGAATTCGATAAACTTTCCCGTCATCAGGTCTTGGCTCATTTCCTTATCAATGAATTTCATCAAATTTTATTAATAGAATCGGTCTTAGTCGAATATTGTGTCTCTTGTACCACATTTCATTTTTGGTTTTGGTATTTGTATTCTGTTTTAATATGAATGATAATTCCCTTTTAAAAAACCTAAGAGAACTCCCTTGTGCTCCAACACCGAAGAACGTGATTGGAAGGCCGTGGCTGCTAGTTCATGGGTACACCCCAAGGCATGGAACATTGTGTTGCATGGCCTAAGGGTTTGTATGAGCTTGGAGCCAAGGTTTCTTCAATCTCTTTTGGTTTGGGGTGACGGGGAGCTCTCAAAATATCACTCTTCCCGATCCCTTTCTTGTTTTTCTTTTTCTCCCCCTTCTTTTATCTGGTCATTTTAGGGTTTCTTAGTTTCTAATTTATTTGTCTTTTATATATTAGCTAATAAATATGTTGTTGTTTTCCTAGGAGTACTCTTGACCTAACGATAATCTTAATGGTAATCTCATCAATGCTACATGAGAATGATGACGTGATTTCTTTATTCTTATAAGAAAATTTCCCATCCAAAATAAAAGGGAGTCATTTATCATAAAATACGGTAATATTTAAATTTGTCTACTAATTATTGTTTTTTTTTTTAGGGAAATTTCATTTTACAATAAACAAAATACATAAGACACAAATGGCCCCAAATACAAAGGAATCCGATCCTGAATCAAAAACCAAAATAGTACCTGGGTGAATATATGTACCAAGACTCAAATAGGAGAAGACCCATACATAAACTTTAAGCTTGACCATTACTTGTTAAACAATACCAAAACAGTTAATAGACTAGCTCAGTCAACCGAGACCAATCCCCACGTAACGAGGGTACTCATACCATGGTATTCAATAACAAATGAATGGGAGACATAAGCAGAGGACTTCACCTCCATTATTACCGAAGCAAAAACATCAGAGTAAATAACAAAAAAAAAAAAAAAACCAAAGGAGTGGAAACATCAACACCCTAATTACAACAAAACAAAAGAAAAATCTACTGGTTGCAAGCCATCGGCCGTCGAACAAAAGCTAGATCTGAGCAGAGCCACCCCACCTCCAAGACAGGTTAGATCCACCCCAACGGATGTGCTGCTCCATACACTACCACCATCACGATAAAGCCAACATCGAGATTAGTCCGGGAACTCAACTTTAGGGTCGAAAGCCTAGCGACGTGCCCGGAGGCATCACCAATACGCCGGCCAAATACTGTAACTTTTTTTCAAATTTAAAGAGAGAAAGAGAAGGAGAGAGATATATTCTACTAATTATTGTTCGCATTATAATTTTATGAACATTCTGGTCATTGTCACCATACGTATTGACGATAGTTTTTTTTTTTTTAATCTCCAAGAACTAGCGGTGGATTTATATAAAGTTCCCGAATTTGTGACTCCCATTCTTTTGTGGAAATGTCAAGATGTATAGAGCTTTGCTTCTATTATTAAAATTGAATAATAATTCTTACATTGCTTGGTAGTTTTTTTTTTTTTTTTTTTTTTCCTTTTAGCTGGAAAGAGATGGTTCAAACAAATTTTTCTTTTTGTTTCTTTGAAAAGGAAAAATCTATGCATCCCACTACCTTCTTTTTCAGTCGGATTGTTTGCTATCAAACATTAAGTCAACTTGTAATTGGTGGCATAACCATGAATAAATGTAAAAATTATTGAACGTTAAATCTACACCTAATTCGTACCGGTTAAAATCTCTCATTTTAAATTCCTATAACAAATAAAAATACATAATAAAAAATTCTAAAGTTCTCAAAGCAAAAATCAAATGGATGTCAAGAGAGACTAATTCACATAAATTATTAGGAAAAATTTAAGATAAAGTTATACTTTTATTTTATCGGTAGATGTCGTTGTTGTAACCATTAGGTTAACTTTTTAACTGTCTGATTCAGATTATCTGTAGTATAAATTTGCAACATGCAACATATAATTAATTTCAATTATAGATTATGTCATTGAAAATAATATTACTATTAAAATAATAGTACCTATGCGTAAGCAAGAAAAAGTATGATTGCTATCATAAGTTTTGTCTTATTCCCACTTTACTCAGATCAGGTTTTCTCTCTCTCTTTTTTGTTTTTGTTTTAATTTAGAGATGATAGAGATTTGAACTCTTTATTTTTGGTGGAATTTTCTGTTCAATCTAATTGTCCTTTCCTTTCCTCACCAATTATATATGGTTTTCTCACCCCTATATAAACACCCTTTTAGCCCTACAGCCACTTCCAAGTTCCAGCCCTTAACTTCTCTTGACTCTTTGTACTTTTTATCTCTTCTTATTTTTTCCTCTCAAAGTCTTGAACAAAAACTACTTCTTTGCTATAAATAGCAATTCATGGATGATAAGTCGCAAAAAAATAAAAATTAAATCGTTTTCTAACGCTTCGTTTCATTGATTAACATTTATAGCTGGGAAATTCCAATTCCAGATTTTCCGTAGATGTTTATTGAAAAGAGGTATTAACTTAGAAGACCATCACCCCATGACTAACCTATAAAATGAGAACCCTCTCTAGCTGTACTTGACCATCTTGATCTAGCTAGATACTACGTAGACACACGCCATTTGATGATGAAATGTGCTTAATCACAGAACTCCCTTGTGCTCCAACACCAAAAGGGCGTGATCGGAAGGCGGTGGCTGCTAGTTCATGGGTACCTCAAGGCGTGGAACATCTTGCTGCACGGCCCAAGGGTTTGCATGAGTTCGCAGACGAGGTTTCTTTGATCTTTTTTGGCTTCGGGTTAAGAGAGCTCTCAAAATATCATTACTACTGACCCTTTTCTTTATTACTATTTTTTTTCCCTTTCCCTTCTTCTATCAGGTCATATTAGGGTTTGTTAGTTTCTATTTTTTTTATCATTTATATACTAACTAATAAATACGTTACTTGTTTCATAGGAAAAGCACTCTTGACTAATCTCAGTGGCAATCTCATTGATGTTGCATGAGAATTATGAGGGGTTTCTTTATTCTTGCCAAAAATAAAAAATAAAAACCCATCCGGAAAAAAAGTCACTTATCGTAAAATGGTAATACCTAAACTTGTCTACTAATTATTGTTTATGTTATAATCTTATGAGCATTCTTGTTATTGTCACTATTAAGGTATTAAACATTTTTTCTTAAGGAACTAATGGATTTTGCTTTCATATATAGTTTCCAAATTTGTGAATGTCAAGTTGTATAGAGCTTTTCTTCTATTATTAAAATAGAATAACCCACCATTGCTCGTTAGTTGGTTCAAATAAATTGTTATTATTTTTGCTTTTTTGAAAAGGAAAAATCTGCAAAGATGCATCCCATTCCCTTCTTTTTTTGGTTGGATTGTTTGCTATATATCAAACATTAAGTCAATTTTGTAATAGGTGCCATAAACCATGAATAAATGTAAAAACTATTGCACGGCAAATCTACACCTAATTAGTACTTGTTCATATCCTTTCACTTTAAATTCAAGTATAAAAGATAATCGTGATGATAAATAATTGCAAAGGTCTCAAAGCAAGACTCAAAAGGATGACAAGAGAAACCAATTCATGTAAATTATAAGGAAAATTTTATAATATGGACTGTATTTTTGCTTTAGTGAAGATGTTGTTTGTTTTAATCAATATTAGAAAATTTTTTAACAGTCTAAGTTGAAATTGTCTATGATAAAAATTGTCTTTGAAAAAAAAAAATAATTCAACAGTTAATAACAATATCTACAGATAGGGGAAAAAAAGTACAGTTGCTATAATAATTTGTCTTATTAATTCTCATTTTATCTAAATTTGATGATTTATGGATTTAAACTCTTCATCTTTTAGTGGAATTTCCGATCTAACCTAATGGTCCTTTCCTCACTAGCTTAAGGTTTTATGTCCTTTATAAGCACCCTTTTAGCCCTACTGCCACTTCCAAGCAGTGGCGGATTTGAGTGAGGCCTAGAGCCCCCACTCAAACTTTTTGATCTTTAATTTCCAACCCAAATATTTCATAGTTTTTTTAATTAATTTGCCTCCTTTAAAAATATAAAATTATCACGTAAGCCCCACTAAAATTAATTATATCCTAAGAAGTTTATGGTTTTTTTAACTTTGCCTAATTAGAAAATAAAAATTCTCACATAACCCATTAAAATTTTACCTTTTAGTTTTTATACTTGGATACTATTTACTTCAAAAAAAAATTTTTTTTTGGTACGCCCCACTGATATATATAAGCCTGGCTCCACCCCTGCTTCCAAGTTCCCGTCGTTTCTCTGGACTCTTTGTACGTTCAATCTCTTCTTGTTTTCTCCTCTCAAAGTCTCAACCAGAACTACTTATTTGCTATAGCAATTCCTGGATGACAACTTGCAAGAGGAAAGAAAATTAAAAGAAAAATAAAATAAAAAGGGGACACCTTTATTTCTTTTTGTAAGGGGTACGTTTCATTGACTAACATTTCGACAGGTAAATCCCAATTCGAGATTTTCCATAAATTTTCATTGAAAAGAGACATTAACTGGAGGACCCCATGACTGAGACTACAAACGAAAACCCTCTCTAGTAGTTCATCACCATCTTGATCTAGCTATACTTAGACGCAAACCATGAAATGTGCTTAATCAGAGGGCTCCCTTGGGCTCCAACTCCGAAAGGACGTGATCGGAAGGCCGTGGCTGCTAGTTCACGGGTACCCCAAGGCGTGGAATATCATATTACGCAACTTAAGCGTCCATTTTGGAGTATTTTGAAAATGATTTTATTTTGAAAAGAAAATCGAAAGGAGATTGTTTTGAAAATGATTTTGAGAAACTTTTTGAAAATGATTTTGACAATACCATGCATATTATCTATGGAATTCGAACCCGAACTTTAATTTACTCTTTTTTTTTTCTATCTTACTAGATAAATTTATTTAATTACAACAAAAATAAAATTATGATAGAGTATGTTTCTAAATATATTTATTGAAAATATAAGTCTTGGAAAACAAAAACAAAAAAAGCCAATTTTATTTTATTTTCTCATTACTTAACAAAAAATTAAAATGATTTTTTTTGTTTTTGTTTTTGTTTTTTGATTTGTACAAATCAAACACTATTTCAAAACTATTTTCAAAATTCATTAATTAAAAACCATGAGATTCATTTCCAAAACATTTCCATAACAAAAACAAACAGAAGGTTTGCATATCAAGTCATTTTAGGGTTTTGTTAGTTCCTATTTGATTTATATTTAAAATTAGCTAATAAATACATCGCTTGTTTTATAGGAGGAGTACTATTGACCTAACGGTAATCTCATCCACATTGCATGAGTAGGATGGCGGCTTTTTTTTTTTTTTTTTTTTTTTTTTTTTTTTTCAATTCTTACAAGGAAATTACTTGTCCGGAGAAAAGGAGCCTTTTGTCATAAAATGGTAGTGTAAACTTGTTTACAAACTGTTGTTTATGTTATATTAATCTTAGAGCATTCTCGTTATACTGCCACCATTTAATTATTATTGAAGAAAACATTTTTTTTCCTTCAAAATGGGTAATTATATTCTAAATTAAGAAAATACAAACATCAATACAAACTCCAATGACCTTCTCTAACATAAAGAAATTTAACCCTAATTATAAATCAGTTCTATCTGTAAATTCTAATTAAGCACATAAGAGATAAAATGCACATCGAATTTCCAATAACAGAAAATAAAAAAAAACTCACATATTATTGAGCACACATATAGCTATTTCGACAATACCACTACAATCAATGAAAAAACTCTGATTGATTAAGACCAAGACATATAGGAAAACGATCTCCACTACCAACACCGTATAAAAATAACTTTAGTGGATTGTATATACAACTTTAATACAAGAGTACTTTATTAGTACAAAACAAAAACAACAAAATAGCGAAAAAACTCAACCCACACATGGTGGAAATAAAGTCGCATATACTTTACACACTAAACTATCACAAACAGGAGTCAATCAACACAACAAAGAAGTCATGACGCACCTTCTCTGACCACGAAGCCAGTGGCGGAGTGAGGGAGGTGCGAGTGGGAGCTGTAGCCTTCACTGAAATATTATGTTTTTTTAAATTATCCCAAAATTTTTGTAATTTATATAATTTATCCTTACTCAAAAATAAAATATTCTCATTTATTCCCTATATTGTCTCGAATAAAAAAAAATTCTTATATAATCGCTACTAAAATTGAATTTATGCTCATAATTTATTACTTTGCTCCTATTAAAATTAAAAAATCCCACATAACAAATCCACTAAAATAACATAACCCTAAATTTTATTTTATCTTGAAAAAAAAAAAAATTTAGTGTATGCCTCCACTAGAATGTTCCACCTCTACACGAAGCCATCCTTGTTATTACAGTCATCACCTGGAACTCAAAGCGTCTTCTTAGGGCCAAGAATCTATTGACCAACCAAGTAGTTATGTTAGACTCCGGTTTCGAAAGAGAAATATCAACGGAGCAAACTCTTGCGAGAAAAAGATTTTGTTATTTCAGAAACTAGTAATGGATTTCGCTTTTTTACATAACGTTTCGAAATTTGTGACTCCAATTCCTATGTGGAAATTTAAGATGTATAGAGCTATTCTTCTATTACAGAAATTGAATAATAATTCTACAATTTGCTTGGTAGTTGGGTCAAAAAAGAAGTTTTTTTTTTGTTTTGCCATTTTGAAAACAAAAAATCTGCAAAGATGTCTCCTGTTCACTTCGTCTTCTCTTTTTTTTTTTTTTTTTTTTTGGTTGTTGTTGTTGGATTGTTTGATATCAAACATTAATGGGGCCAAAAACTATGAATAAATGTAAAATATTACGCGATAAATCTACACCTAAGTAATATTCCTTCACAAATAGTAAAATACAAACCTCTCAATCTAAATTCAAATTCAAATAATAGTTTAATATTATTTTTGTGGAGTTCTCAAAGAAAAACTCAAATGGATGTTGAGAGAAACTCATTCATGTAAATTAATGTTGATGTTTTAATGGTTAGATTGACTTTTAAATGGTATGATTGATAAGTATTTATAATAAAATTTAAGGCATGCAACACAGAATAATTCTTAGTGATCTTAGATTGTGTCATTGAAAATTAAAATAATTCTTGTCGATAAGTTAAAAAGAAATACAATTGCTGTCATAAATTTTGTTGTATAACATGTAATTACAAGAATATATTAGTAATTTTACATGTTATTTGATAGTAAGTTTAAGAGTTTGAATCCCCATATATCAAGTTCGGAAAAAAAAGTTTTGTTTTATACATGATAAGTGCAAAAATACTTTACGTTCTTTTCATTTCTTTTCTCAAAGTCAAATTTTGCTTTAATTTTTTCCTTGTTAATAATATCCTCTTTTCCTTAAAAAAGAAAAAATGATAATTTCCCCTATTTTCCGCTTTAATTAGTGGAGCTTTCTAGAATTCTCATTAATTGATACATAATTGTGATTGTATTTTATTTTTCTTTTGATATATTTTTCTTTGTATTGCTGCTTGTACTCGAGTCTCGATGTTATCTTATACCGTGGCAAAAAAATTTCATCTTTCCAAGAAAGAGACAAGAACACAGCCAATTTGAAATATTCGAGTTCTGAAGCTTAAAAATTATACTGTGAAAACCTTTCCTAATCATTTTAATTACCCGGTGATTATTTTCCTCTCACTGGTTTCAAAAACTCTCTATAATCAAGTAGCAATTTTTTATTCACCAAAAAAAAAAAGTATGCAAATTTTTATTTGGTAAAGCAAATGTCATAGTGCATCCTATTCCTATCTAAGCAAAGCTTTTTTAAAAAAGAAAATTAGAGACCCACGTTCGAACTCTATTATTTTTTATGAATTCAGATATGAAAAATTAGGTTATATTTATAATTACATAAAATTATTTTTTATATTCTTTTTTATTTTCTAAACATAATGTCATCAATAAATTTTTATTTTTCATACTGTAATATAGAATTATCATTATTCGATTAACGGTGAGGTGAAAACTTTTGCATCCTATTCCTAGCTAAGCAAAGCTTTTTTCTTCCTTTTAAAATTAGAGATCGGATGCTTGAACTCTATTATTTTTTGTGGATTTAAGTGTAAAATGCTAGATTATGTCTGTAACATGAAAAGTTACTTCTTTTATGTTCTTTTTTATTTTCTAAACTTAAATGTTATCAATAGATTTCATTTTTCAAACCTATAATTATCATCATTTGATTAATGGTGAGGCGGAGACTTTTTTCTTGATAGAGAGAGAGAAGACATATTATCACTAAACAATGTCTATATTCTTTTGGTTTTTTTTTTTTCTTTCTTTTTTTTGACACAAAATGGTAAGTTGGAACGTATTTACCAATAGTCAATTATGACGAAAATTGGTGTTATATTTAGAAGGAAATCAGAGTGTACTTTACCATTTTTGAGAAGATTAAGAAAAAAGGGAAAGAGGAAACAGGGAAAAGGATTCCCCAACATTTACCCATTTCCACCATTATTGCTCTCTGTTTCCCAACCCAACATCATCTGTCCACTTCTGTCAGAAAATATCAAAAGCACCAATTTTCTCTCTCTCTTGTTTGAATTTTTTTTTTTAAAAATTATTAAAAAAAGAAAGAAAGAAAGAAAAAGAATTACATCCCCCTAGATTTCCTTGACAGTCCCTATTAATGTCGTTATTTATTCTAATGGGTCCCTTCCTTTTCTCACCAACTAGGGTTTTCTCTCCTCCTTCTATATAAACACCCTTTTAGCCCCTTACATGCCACACAATTCCAAGTCTCCATTAACCCATTTCCCTTATCTTCTTCTTCTTCTTCTTCTTCTTTTTTTTGGTTTTTTGTTTTTTTTTTTTTTTTTTTTTTGTTTTCCTAGTTTTTATTGTTTAAGGCTGTCTGGTTTTTTTTTTTTTTCAATTAATACAAAGTTTTTTTTTTTTGGTTTTTTGTTGTTAATAAGGAGCTCTCTTTCGATTCAAAAGTAGGAAGGAGAGAAGGTGTTGATACACGGCTGCTGGGTCATGGATGCCTCTGGGGTGCGCAGGATAGAGAAAATCTCTAGTGCGCTGCTTAAGGGCTTGCATGACCCAGGAGACGTTGCTTTCCCTTCTACTTTCCTTGTTTGGATTGAAGGGAGCTCCTTCATATATACATACATCCATTTATATTTATATATAGTAGGTTTTATATATATAAATATGCTCAGTATGAAGATTTTATTTACATAAATCATATGTATAGAAGTATATATAACCACACACATATATATATATATATGCGCGTGGATTTGTTGTTCTTTTAAGCAATTGCTTTTTACTTGTGTTTTTAATGTTTTGGTTTTGCTTGATTCTAACTTGATTTGGAGGATATATATATGTATATTGCCAGATGTTTCTCTCTCAAATCCAAAGCAAAGGAAGGACCCAAAAGCTTAACATGTTGCTTGTTGGATCAGAAAAAGGCCTGCGACTGCTTTTAGTTTCTGAGATCCGTGAATGGTCATGATCTAAAGTCTACTCTTCGGTTTAGACAGTATATATATACACACACATAAAAAGATATGTATATGTGTGTAGATGTCTGTAATCTAAATTTTAGCTTAAACGTTCTTCTTAGTGTTTTGTTTGTTTATATATATTAGTTGAATAGCGTGCGGAATAGACAAGTAAAAAAAAAATTTAAAATTACACATGAGTAGTTTATAAGGGAGGATAAAAATACATGGTAAAATATAAAAGTGAGTAAACTTTTTACGATGTATTTTATTCTTCTCATGGGATGTCATGAGATGAATTATGATAATTTTTATGTATTTTTATTTGTCTTTAACGCATGCTATTCAATTAATATATTAGTAATAGAAAAGACCCTTCATTTTCCTGTGAGGAAGGATGAAAGGCACTTAAGGTTCAAGAGAAATAAGAGATGCTTTTGACTTAATCTGCCTGTATATTTTTATTTTTTGTAGATCTTTTTCGTTTTAGTTTTTTTGTCTGAAGTTCATTGAACAGAACATAATACAGTAAAAAAGAAATAAATTTTAGTATTGCTTCCATGTATTTATTACTTCTCGTTTTCAGTAGAAATATTTCTCTTACTCCGTTATTATATTTTTGGGTCTTCCAACAACGGATAAGGAAACCTAATTATATGTCATTTTTGGTGTTTCTTTTTTAAATTTTCCAATGCGGACAGTAAATTAAAATTTGTTTTTTAATTAGTGACATTAAATTACATTAAATGCTTAAAATAAAGTTGATGGATAAAATAACTAGCTTTTCTAGTAGGGTATAAAACACAGCGTCTTGTGGCAGAATTACCTTAACCAAAAAAGCAAAATGTTTATGAATATTCTTGCCAAAAAGCAAAATCCAAGTAACGTCTGATGGTAAACAATGTTTAATGGCTCCAATTAAGGTTTTTAGATGTTGGTCTAGCTAAGCAGGAAACTTGTCTTTTCTATTTAATCATTTAGGAAAATATCTGTTCTTATATTGACAATATCGCGAACTATAATACATTTTCTCTGTGAATAACTTAAAAATTAATGCACTTTAATTGATAACTTTTTACAGTAAAATATTTTTAAAAAATACTAGTTACATCAACTTTAATCCATCCAAATTTTTGAGTCATTTTTTTGTTAGTAAGAGTTTAAAATTTTATCACATCAATTGATTGTATTTATCAATAAAAATATAATATATGAGTTGACACTTAAAAAAATTAGGATTGAAATTACTCTAGCATTACTCAAATATTTTAATCGATTGTTTTCTATAATTAATAGAGTTAGATTGTCTAACTAGACGGACTGACAAAAAAATGTAAGAAAATCAATTAAAAATATAAAGATTTGTGTCCCCCTAATGAATAAAATATAAAGAATTTAATGAAGAAAGAAAAAATGTGTGTGATATGGAAGGGCGACCTCATTGCAACAGATTTTTTCAATGTCACGGGGGAGTGATTTATTACTATTATTTAATGTCTCAATGAAGAAATTAGAGAAATTCCATATACGAATGAATAAAATTCTACATTAGGATTTTTTTCCGGAGGGAGGAAATCTAAGTTGAGAATAAAATTAATAAATTGTCAAAGCGTAGTCATTGGTTTCTTGTTTTCTTTCTTTGATTAGGACGTGGTCGATTCATTACTCTAAAACACAATTAATTAATTAAAAAAAGTAGTCGATTCATTTGAACAAATGTATGTAAAGAAATCTACGCATGAAAAGTCTTAGACCAAACATAGCTATCCCCTCCCTTCAATTCCTCTTTGGTTCTCATGAAATTTCTCTTTTTGAAAAAGGTACATTTTATATATGGCCTACAAGTGGCCTCTGTGCCATAATTGACCTTATTACTTATAATTTAAAAGAAAAACAAAAAAGTGAGAAAAAAAAAATCAACAAAAAATCAAGATGATCCGACCATGCCAAACATATGAAACCATTTATTACAAAAATATGGAAAATATATGCATTTCATTCACTTTCATTTTAAAAAAGAAAAAAAAATAGAACCATATCATTACTTCTAAATTAAAAAAAAAAAAAAGATCTTTCTGGTAACACATTTATTACAATATTTTTTAACCTATTTATTACTAGATTTTATACCATTAATTTTTTTTTAATTCTACCAAAATTATCATTATTTTTAATTTAATATAATTATAATTAAATCTGATAATTAAAAGACGTGTCTACTGGATGTGATTTTTATTTTCTTATTTAGGAAAGGATTGGGAAGAATATCCCGTCGTACCTCTTTCATCCGAATCCTTTGATTTTTGGACAATTTAAAAACTCTTTATTTGCATTGTAAGGGACTCCAGATGTTTATAGATGCAATGAAGTTCAAGAATTGGACCGACTAGGTATCTTAACTTTTTCCGTTGTCATTTTAAAATTATTCGCATATTAAAATTCTATTTTTAAAGCACTTCAACAATTAATGATGATTAAAAAAAAAAAAGGAAAAGAGATAGACATACCATTGGAAAAAACTTGTAAATAGGAGAAAATGTTAAATAGCATTTTTTTTTTTTTGCGCATTTTACAACAAACATATTATTCACACATTAACATATACAATAGAGATTATCTAACAGTCTTTTCGATGCAAAATCAAAGTTATGTATCAAAGATAAATTTTGGTATTTGGGTATGAAAAACCACTCTCAAATACAATGTTATTCCAATATTAAATTTGATAATTGCTATATATTAGGGCATGAGTTTACCATCAAATTTAATATCTAATTGTTATTGGTTTATATCTTGATTTTTTAATTTATTTATTAATATTGTTAAATGTTATTATTTTAAATTATCTAAACAGTAAAGTTTACCTTACAAAAAAAAAAATTTGTTGAAATATATCATGCGAATTCATAAATAAATTTGATATATATTCTTTTTATCACCAAAAAGATATCAGTAATAACATTTTTATTTTAATTTTTTTCATTTTTAACGTTACTAACTATTAGAATATTTCATTTTATTGTTTTCCTTTTTTATCTTTGAAGCATGATAAACGGGCTCGAAATTTGGTCATTGACTGTCGAGTCAACACTTCTTTTAAGATAAATAATATTGGTAACACAAACCATGTTTCTTCTTTTCTTCTTCAAAAAAAAAAAAAAAAAAAAAAAAAAAAACATAAACTAAACATAAACCGTGTTCAGAAGAGATGACATGCCAAAGTCAACTAATCACCGGCCGGCCTACCCACTAGTAAAATCCTAGAGACTAGAAAAACTATTTCTCAACCAACCAAGTAGACACCCTCTTTATGGTTTATTACTTTATTCTAGTTTTTTTTTTTTATGGTTTATTCTTTTTTTATTCAATAATAAAATGGTTCATAATTCTTAAGAATATTTTCTTTTTCTAAAAAAAAAAAAAAAAGGAATTTCGTTTTTACAACTGTTTTAAAAACCAATGAAATCAGTATCCATCAAGCGAAGCCTTAACTTAAAGTAAATTTATAGCTGTATTAAGTTATTACAAACTAAAATCCCAAATTTATCGCCATTCCTCTAACTGATTTTTCAAATTAGCCACCCAATAAACAAAATCAAACCTACCATTCTCTCTCTCTTTCTTTCTTCTTAATTGAACAAACCCAAGAAGAAGAGAAATACAAATAAATAAAATTAAATTAAACGGCACCCACCAAACTTGACCTTATCAAGAAATCGTCAACTACAAATTTCATAATCCCAAATATGGTTTCTAGGCCACCTCGTGAATTTAAATTATCACAAAATCTAAGTCAGATACAAAAACCCCCCAAAACAAGAAAAAAAAAAAATATATATATATATATATAACCATTTATATACAAAATTTTAAACCATAAATTTTATCATGTTGTGCTAAATTATATTTATATTATTTACGTTTTTGCATTCTCTATTTTATTTTAATTTAGAAAGTATACTATGTATTTTAAACATTTACATTTGTATATCATCAGATGATGCTTAATATATAAATTTATATGGTCAACACTTATGCTACATTTGGCAGGGTGAAAAAAAGGAAGGAAGGAAATGGGTTGAGGGAAAAGTGGATGGAAATTTATTGATTGGTTTTGGTAAGAATGAAAAGAGAAGGGAAAGGAAAATATGATAGAAAAATATTATAATTTGGTCCATTTTTTAACTACCTCCAAAAGTGGGAAGAAAATTAAAATCCATCCAATAACTATTAAAATTATTTTTTTGTCCATGTTTTTAAAGTAAAATAATTTATAAAAATAAATAAAATAGTAATTACATATTTTTTTTTATTTTTTTTCCTTTCATGATACCAAACACCATAAAGTAAAAACAAAATATTTCATCTCCCTCTTATTTTCTTTTATTTTTACTTTTTATTTCCCTTTATTTTCTTTCATTCTTACCAAACATATGCTTAATTTTATCTTAAAATATCCAAATAACCTTCAAAAGAAATACTACAATTATGTATTATTTACATTTTATATCATGCATTTTGTTTTTATTTAAAAAAACACACAATGTATTTTAAAATTTTACATTTTGATATTATTAATTACAATTAATACATAAATTTATAATTTACTCGATAACACTTAATTTGTATATTTAAAATACCTAAAATACTCTAGAATTTAATTAAAAATAAAGGATGAATTAGCGTTAAAAACTATCATTTTAATTATTAAATATTCAACGATCGATTTATGATTACGAGTGATTTTGTATCACATGTTATTAGATCGCTGAAAAATTAATTTAATGATTTGAAAACACTACCAACCGGTTATAGAATTTTCCATTAGAAAAAAAAAAGGAAAATGATTTTTAAAAAAAAAGTGAAGTTAACTTAAAAACAAAGGAAAAATAATAAAAAAGAAAAACAGGAGTATAATATTTCTGGATCGGAGTGGGCAGGGCTGTTGAGTCACTGTTGAGGAAATTTCTCCCAATTTTGTCATCCCCAAATCCTACGTATAATAATAACTTTTTTTATTTTTTATTTTTTGTAAATGTTTTTCTGAAAATTACCTTTTTGTCGTCAAAAACGAAAGCTCCAACCTTTAATATTTTGGCCCCAAATTTCACCTTCTTCTCTTCTCTTCCTCTTCCTCTCATCCGCCGATTAGGGCTTTGGAGATTTCTCCTGCGCCTCCTCTTCGTCCGCGTCTCCGACCCCGTGGTCTTCTTCTTCTTCTTCGCAGCTGGTTCGCTCCTCCGACGATGAGGGATTTTAATTCGGATCTGTTCGACCTGAGGACGGTCATCGACTCGGACTTCTCCCGGAGCGCCTCGTCGTCGTCCGACGCCGATTTCGGCTTCGCTTTCAACGACAGCAACTTCTCCGACCGCCAGCTCCGGATCGAGATCATGGGCGAGGCTTCCGATGTCAGGCACGACCCCGAAGCCTGCACCAGCATCGCCGATTGGGCTCGCCACCGGAAGAGGAGGAGGGAGGACATCAAGAAGGATTCCGGTCTGTCTTTCGATTTTTTTGATTTTTCGATTTTCTTTTTTTTGTTCTCGCGAAATGGTTGTTTGGCTTCTAGGAAAATTTTGGGATGCTGTGTTAGGGTTTTGAGTATCGAGTGGTGATTTTAAAAGGCGATCCTTTACCTTTGCTGTGTTAGTTCTGAGATGTGGGAAAATTGGGAGATTTAGTGCGAAATTATATGGAAACGAAATCTGTTTATTTTTTGTTTTGATCCTGATTTTCGATGTTCTCTATTCGGAGCTGGGAATAGAAGATGGGTAGTGAGGATTGATTAACCTCATACCTTAGGAATTCGTGAAATGATTGATTCGTAAAATGTTTTCTATTTCTAAGTCATTCTGAGATTAGGTTTATTAATATTCAGAACTTTTTATCAGACGTTTTTCTTTAAATTTTTTTCTTAGGAATTTATACAATGATTTTGCTAGATAATCTGTTTATTTATTGGTAAAGTGACTGAAGAAAATTGGGAGTGTTTCTCATTATTTGATCGTCTGGGAGTTTTGTTTATTTGATTTCATTCACATGGATGCTTTTCCTTTCCATTTCATTCGTTTCAGTAATTTATTTTTAATGCTTTCTTGGTGATGTTAGCTTGTATTTTGTTTATTTTCTAATTTTCAGTTTCGGATCTGCCTGGAGGCCCAGAGGAACAAATCTTGAGTTGCAACCAGCCAGACATGGATGATTTGGAGGGATGTGAAAATCAAGAGGAGGAAGCTGAAGCAATGGTTGAAGAATCACCATCGGGTATTGTAACAATCATTTTTTTTTTATCCTTTTGCAACGTATATGGAATACTCTTCTGTTGTGGCGGGAAAAAAAAATAATTTTCGGCCGATGAAGAAAGAACAATTTATCTTCTAAGTGGTCTGCATCCTGCAGTCTTGAATTAATGTTGCATTATGTCGTGGAACTCTAACTTCGACGCTTGCGTTTGTTTTTAATAGGTGATGAAGCTGCAAACAGCAATGAGTCAGACTGGAGCATGGATTGTTCAACGGTTGTGAGAGTTAAGACATTGCACATCAGCTCTCCTATTTTAGCTGCCAAAAGTCCATTTTTCTACAAGGTAAGCACAATATTGGTGCAAAATGCTATTATCATTTTTTTCCATTGCTATCGTCACTAAATGGTTTTTCTTATGTCTTTGTCTTGTAATTTTTTTTAGCTTTTCTCGAATGGGATGAGGGAATCAGAGCAGCGGCATGTGACTCTACGCATTAATGCATCTGGTAGTACTCACAAACATAGATTTGGAATGTCATATCTCTTTGATAGTGACTATTTCTTTGACTTGATTGCCACTATGAAATCATGTTCTGCCTGCCGAATGCCGATTTGACCTTCACTCTTGGATTTTACTTTTTCTGTTGCAGAGGAAGTTGCACTTATGGAGCTACTGAACTTTATGTATAGCAATACATTAGCAACTACCTCAGCTCCTGGTCTGCTAGACGTGCTGATGGCTGCTGACAAATTTGAAGTAGCATCATGCATGAGACATTGCAGCCGTCTGCTACGTAATATGCCTATGACACCTGACTCTGCATTGCTTTATCTTGAGCTTCCTTCAAGTGTCTTGATGGCAGACGCAGTTCAGCCATTGACCGATGCTGCAAAGCAGTATCTTGCTGCACGCTACAGGGATATTACTAAGTAAGTTTCTCTTTTTCTTTTTTGGACACTAATTAAACCTTCTCCAGTGCGGTGAAGACTTATTCAACTTTATGTTTCAGGTTCCAAGAAGAGGTGATGGCCTTACCGCTAGCTGGAATAGAAGCAATATTGGGTAGTGATGATCTCCAAATTGCATCAGAGGATGCTGTATATGACTTTGTGTTGAAGTGGTCTAGGGCTCAATACCCAAAACTAGAGGAACGGAGAGAAATCTTGGGTTCCCGACTTGCACGATTCATTCGTTTTCCCTACATGACTTGTCGGAAACTAAAGAAGGTCTTAACTTGCAATGATTTTGACCATGAAGTTGCATCCAAGCTTGTGCTTGAAGCCCTCTTTTTCAAGGCCGAAGTTCCACATCGGCAGAGAGCATTGGCTTCAGAGGACTCTACCAACGTGAACCGTCATTTTGTGGAGCGGGCTTACAAATATCGTCCTGTTAAGGTCGTTGAGTTTGAACTCCCCAGACAGCAGTGTGTTGTTTACTTGGACCTCAAGCGCGAGGAGTGCTCTAATCTACATCCTTCTGGGCGAGTGTATTCTCAGGCATTCCACTTGGGTGGCCAAGGGTTCTTTCTCTCAGCACATTGCAACATGGACCAACAGAGTTCTTTCCATTGTTTCGGTCTTTTTCTGGGAATGCAGGAAAAAGGGTCTGTGACGTTTGCCGTGGATTATGAATTTGCTGCACGGTTAAAGCCAACGGAGGAGTTTGTTAGCAAATACAAAGGTAATTACACATTTACTGGAGGGAAGGCTGTTGGTTACAGAAATCTATTTCAATTGCCGTGGAACAACTTTATGGCTGAGGATAGTCCCTACTTCATCAATGGCGTACTCCATCTGAGAGCAGAGCTTACCATCAAGCACTGACCGGTCAGTGGATCACTACTACTACTGCGTAGCCCTAACCATTTTGTTTATTTTATTTATGTGCTTGTCATCTACCATCCTCTATGTAGGAAGTATGCAAATTTGTAATAACGAGAACCCTACACTCTACAAAGCTTTGGCTGATTAGAAATGCTTGTTTTTATCCTTATATATTTGCATTAGTTATACTTATCAAATTTAGCCCGTTTATAACATTAGGGGTAAGGATTCGAAGCCCGAATTTCAGTACCTTATGGTCAATGTCAAATTGACACAACTATTGCAACGAAAAAGTTTCCTTCCCCTGACGTTTTGGCGGATGTGCTCTTGAATTATGATTTGTGTCATTCTTTCCCTTGAACGTAAGGCTCCGTTTGGTTTGGTTGGAGTGATGGAGAGAGTTAGAAGGATATGAATATGAAGGATGGAAGGAAGAAATTAGTGGTCAGATTTTATTAGTTGAACTGAAATTGTATTAATGTGATGTAAAAAAGAGGTTTTCAATTAACTTGAGTTGTCTCGGTGTATAGATTTACGGTGTATAGGTTTTCCTATCTGTCTCACCCTCCCTCCATCTCTCTTCAACCATACACACCGACACCGTTAGTGTAATGAAACTTCCTGTTATTATGGGTTTTTATTTTTTGATTTTTATTTTTTACGAACAGCTACGTGTCAAACTTTGATTAGTGGTAGTGAAAACGACTATAGAATGATTGCTTTGCCCTCAATAAGATACTGTGAAATTGAATGACATAGGAATGTGTGAAATTGAATGACATAGGAATGTCCAATCACATTCACCCAACAATACACACCCACGAACTTTAATCCTAAAACCAGTTTATCAATGTATAGGACGAACCATGTCACTATTAAAGTTGTTTGAGGTGAACTTGAGTTCTGCCAGTATGCTGATAAATCTTGCTTTTTAGGCTTATAAATCAACTCCTACAAAATGGTCCCGTCACTAAAACTTGTCATATATGTGTATGCGTGTGTGTGTGTATATATAAGAATTTAACTTTAAAAAAAAAAAAAAAAAACCCAATACACGCAAGATTAACTTAGCAAAAAAAAAAAAAAGAACCCAAGTTCTTAATCCCCTTGCCTCCGATCTTGGGACATGCATCTTCTGCCCAAAATTTTCTGTGCCAAACGATGCCCAACCACTCTTAGGATGTCACCTCATAAAGATAACTTCGATTTTTTATCCACATTTCATTTATTAACCCACTATAGAGAGAAGAGAGAGTTTAGTGGTTTAACAAACGGAACTAGGATGGAAAAGCGAATAGAGTTATCTTTATGAGGTGACATCATAAGAGTGGTTGAACATTATTTGGATAGGAAATTTGACAAGAGTATGAAGTCTCCTATCCTAATCCTCTTGCCCCTGACCTTTGACACTTTCACATATGCATGTCACGGGATCACACTTCTAATTTGTTAATTTTTTTTATTAATGTTGTCAAAGATATTTAGGAATTGGTTATTATTTTTTATTCTTTTCTGATTATAAAATCCGAGATACTCGGATTAGTTAGGAAAAATTGTTTCTTATTTTTTCTCCGGTTTTGTTAGTCCAAGATATTAAGGGAATTAGTGTTCCCTATATTTATATGTAATCTGTGGCGTATATTGTTAGGTGGTTCAATAAAAAAGTTCTGAAACAGACAGGTCCTAAGCCGGTGATGACCGGCGTTGGTAGAGACTCTTCCCCCTCCTTTTCCAATGTCGTTTCTGGAGTTTCCACGGCACCTGGCGCTTCCTTTGTGGCTACCGACAGTGTTGACATTTCTTCGGGCTCCTCCTTACAAATTACCTTTCACAAGCGGAATGGAAAAAATTATTTGAAATGGTCCCAATCCGTCAAACTAGCCATTGATGGCCGCGGAAAATTAGGCTACTTAACGGGTGAAATTACAAAACCTGCAGCAACCGATCTCGAGTTCAACCTATGGAGATCCGAGAACTCCTTGGTGATGGCTTGGCTTCTCAATTCTATGGAGGCAGCGATAGCAAAGCCAAACCTCTTTCTTCCAACGGCAAAAGATGTTTGGGATTCGGTTCGTGCAACCTTATTCCGATTTGGAGAACTCTCAGATTTTCGAATTAAAATCGAAAAATTGGCAATCCAAGTAAGGAGATCGTGAGGTTACAACCTATTACAATGAGATGGTAACCTTGTGGCAGGAATTGGATCAGTGCTATGATGATGTTTGGGAGAATCCGAACGATTGTGCTCGTCATATGAAGCAAGAAGAGAATGATCGCGTCTACATGTTCCTAGCTGGCGTGAACCGGGGCTTGGACGAGGTTAAGGGTCGAATTCTTGGTCGCTGGCCCCTTCCCTCCATCCAAGAAGTGTTTTCCGAAGTACGACAGGAGGAATGCCGAAAACGGATTATGCTGGGAGATTCTAAGTCCAGTGTTAAGGACATTGACGGTTCAGCCCTTGTTTCACGAAACCCAGAAAGGAAGAAGCCATGGTGTAATCATTGTAAGAAACCTTGGCACAAGAGGGAAACCTGCTGGAAAATTCATGGGAAGCCACCACATCTGAAGAAGCGTCCCGATGGTTGTCCTGATGGTCGTGCTATGCAAACCATGACTGATAACTCTCACGAGCATAAAGTCAATTCGAGTACCAATTCTTTCACTAAGGTACAATTAGAGCAACTGTACAATCTTTTCCAATCTTTCACTAATGTACAATCTTCTTGTTCTTTAGCGCAAACAGGTAATTACCTAACAGAAGCACTTTCTAGTGCGAAATTCAATTCTGGTTTCTCTTGGATTCTTGATTCAGGGGCAACTGATCACATGACAGGCTGCGCAAAATTTTTTTCATCCTATAGTCCTTGTGCAGGAAACAAGAAAATCAAAATTGCGGATGGTTCCTTTTCGGCAATTGCCGGAATTGGATCTATCAAAATTTCATCTTCACTTACAATTTTCGATATAATTCATGTCCCTAATTTATCTTGTAATTTGTTGTCCATTAGTAAACTCACTCGTGATCATATTTGTGTGGCTAAATTTTCTCACTCTCGTTGTGAGTTTCAGGAAATGGGCTCGGGGAGGACGATTGGCAGTGCTAGAGAAGATGACGAACTTTATTTCCTTGAAGATGGAACTAATCCATGTAATTTAGTCCAAAATACCTGTTTTGAATCTGTTTCTGTTCCTAGTAATCATGAAATTATGTTGTGGCATTATAGGTTAGGCTACCCTAGCTTTCAGTATTTAAAAATTTTGTTTCCAAATTTATTTAAGAATAAAATTCGATCTTCATTAAAGTGTGAAATTTGTGATCTAGCAAAACACCACTGAACTTCTTACCCTCCACGTCCCTACAAACCTTCAGCAACTTTTTGATTAATATATAGTGATGTTTTGGGACCGTCACGAATTTCATCTATTTCTGGAAAAAAATGGTTTGTCACTTTTATTAATGATCACACAAGGGTCAGTTGGGTATATTTACTTAAAGAAAAATCGGAAGTGGAAGAGATTTTTAAACATTTTTACATCATGGTTCAAACTCAATTTCAGGGGCAAATCCAAGTTTTTCGAAGTGATAATGGGAGAGAATACTTAATAAGTTTTTGGGGCAATTTTTTTCCGAAAAAGGTATTGTTCATCAAAGTTCTTGTACCTCACAACAAAATGGAGTTACCGAATGAAAAAATAAACACCTTTTAGAAGTTGTTCGCGCTCTTCTTTTTACTACTAATGTTTCAAAATATTTTTGGGATGAAGCAGATCTAATAGCCACTCATTTAATTAATCGTATGCCCACAAAAATCTTAAATTTCAAGTCTCCTTTCACTATCTTTCAAACATTTTTTCCTAACTCTAGGCTGACTTCTTCATGGCCCTTAAAAATTTTTGGTTGCACTGTGTTTGTTCATAACAAATATAAGGGTCTGGGAAGTTAGATCCTAGGGCAAAAAAATGTGTTTTTGTGGGATTTGCTCCCCATCAAAAAGGGTATAAATGTTATGATATAGTTTCAAAAAAGATGTTTGTTACCATGGATGTTTGTTTTTTTGAAAATACACCATATTTTAACACTCATCTTCAGGGGGAGATAGGAAAGGAAGATTCGGTGGTGGTGGATGATGGATTTTTTAATGAAGACTTTTTTCAACAACAAAATCCGGTTTTTTTCCCCACAACAAAATCCGGATCACAGGTTTGAAACAAATTCGAATTCTTTTCAAGAAAATTCGGAAATAGGGAATCAAGGAGAAGATTTGGTTTCAAACTTTCAAGAAAATTCAGCTTTTGAAAAAACAGATCAGGAAAATCTAGAACAAAATACAATTTTTGAAAATAATTCAAATTTTGAGACTTCCCTAGGTTCTGATGAATCTAGACATGTTTTATCTCAAGAGAATCCTGGTCAAAATTTTGAAAAAAAAAATCCCAATATCCCTGACCAAAATCCATCCCTTGGTCAAAATTCAAATTTTGAAACCAAATCTTCTCTTCACCAAAAAAAGGGGGCGGATTTTGTACCCAAAAAAATCTTGGATCAGTCTATTTTGCTACAACAGAAACATAATTACAATAGGTCCGGAAATAGAGGAGAAAAAGGGTCAAAAAAAATTTTTGGGTCGAAAAAAGACATCCAGATCAAGGAGAGACTCTCAGAAATTCTCAGGTAGTCCTCAAAACGTGTCTTCTAAAGATCTAGATGTTCCTATAGCCATTACGAAAGGTGGTAGGTCTTGTACGAGTCGTCCTTTATATCCAATGTCTAAATATGTCTCTTACAAAAATCTTTCCACTTCTTTTTCTGCCTTCACTTCTCAACCTTCATGTATAGAAATTCCTAAGACTGTACAGGATGCTCTAAAAATTCCTGGATGGAAGGAGGCAATACTTGAAGAGATGAAAGCTCTTGAGAAGAATCAGACATGGGAGGTTGAAGCTCTACTGAAAGGAAAATCGACAGTAGGGTGTGAATGGGTATTTACCACCAAATACAAGGCAGATGGGACACTGGAAAGGTACAAAGCGAGATTGGTAGCTAAAGGTTTCACACAAACCTACGGCTTGGACTACTTGGAGACTTTTGCACCGGTGGCGAAACTTAATACCATACGAGTTCTCCTGTCACTAGCAGCAACACTTGATTGGTCTCTACAACAACTAGATGTAAAAAATGCCTTCTGGAATGGAGATTTAGAAGAAGAGGTCTACATGGATCCTCCTCCGGGTTTTGAACACAGATTCGGGTCATGAGTATGCAAGCTTAAAAAATCATTATATGGTCTTAAACAGTCTCCAAGGGCTTGGTTCGAGAAATTCACTAGGTCCGTAAAAGGGCAAGGCTATAACTAGGCTCAAACTGATCATACTATGTTTATTAAGCACTCAAGAGATGGGAAGATGACCGTGTTGATTGTTTATGTGGATGACATCATACTCACAGGAGACGACCAAAGAGAAATAAACCGGTTGAAGGCTAGTCTTGCATCAGAATTCGAAATTAAGGATCTAGGATCTCTCAAGTATTTCCTTGGTATGGAGGTTGCTCGATCCAAGGACGGGGTAATAGTCTCACAAAGGAAATACATCCTAGACCTTCTCAAGAAGACAGGGATGAGTGCCTGTAAGCCAGTCGATACACCAATCGATCCCAACAAAAAGCTTGGTGACTGTGAACAGGGAGAGCCGGTTGATACAGGTCAATATCAACACTTAGTGGAGAAGTTGATTTACTTGTTACATACTCGGCCCGATATTGCCTTCGTCATGAGTTTAGTAAGTCAGTTCATGCATGCTCCGTACAAAAAACATCTTGAAGCCACATACAAGATACTTAGATACTTGAAGAATTCTCCTAGTAAAGGCTTGTTATTCAAGAAAAATGGACAATGAACGATCGAAGTCTATACAGATGCAGATTGGGCAGGCTCAGTGACAGATAGGAAATCGACTTCAGGATACTGCACGTATGTATGGGGGAATCTTGTGACTTAGAGAAGCAAAAAACAAAACGTGGTGGCTCATAGTAGTGCTGAGGCAGAGTATCGAGCAATGGCAAATGGAGTTTGTAAAATCCTGTGGCTACAAAAGATACTGGAGGAATTAAAGAAACTAGTAGAATCTCCAATGAGGTTGTATTGTGATAACAAAGCGGCTATAAGCATAGCCCATAACGCGGTGCAGCATGATTGAACCAAACATATAGAGATCGATAGACACTTCATTAAAGAAAAACTGGAGGCAGGAGTTGTTTGCATGTCATTTGTCCCAACCACACAACAAATTGCAGATATCCTAACTAAAGGGTTATTTAAACCAAATTTCGAATTACTTATTAGCAAGTTAGGCATGATAGATATCTATGCACCAACTTCAGGGGGAGTGTTGAAGATACTTAGGGATTGGTTATTATTTTTTATTCTTTTCAGATTATAAAATCCGAGATACTCGGATTAGTTAGGAAAAATTGTTTCCTATTTTTTCTCCGGATTTGTTAGTCCAAGATATTAAGGGAATTAGTGTTCTCTATATTTATATTAATCTGTAACGTATATTGTTAGGTGGTTGAATAAAAAGTTCTAAGTATTCCATGCTTCCAAACTTCAGTTATCTTTATGAGGTGACATCATAAGAGTGGTTGAACACTATTTGGGACAGGAAATTTCGACAAGAGTATGAAGTCTCCTATCCTAATCCTTTTGCCTCTGACCTTCTTGTGTTTTGACACTTTCACATATGCATGTCACGGGATCACACTTGTAATTTGCTAATTTTTTTTATTAATGTTTTTTTTTTGAACTTTTTATTAATGATATTTAAAAAAACTTGTCATCTCTATCTATACACGTATTCAAATCATGGCGACATGAATAGAGATCCCTAATGTTACTTAATTATTTTTTTGTGAACAATTGCTAACAAGTTATAAATTGTATATAATAAGAATTTTTTAATACTTAATTGTGATATTTAATTTATTAAATAATCTTACCAATGCACATCTTCCTTTTGCAAATTTTACTTGCCAATGTCACTGTTAAGATAAAAACAAAATTTCCATTAAAAAATTATTACAAGTAGATTTCTTTTTTTATTTTTTTAGGTGAAAACGCCCTTTTTTGTGTTTACTTTTTTTTTTAAACTTAGAAGGAATTTTTTTAATAAAAAAAATATTTCAAGAAGAAAAATGATTTTGATTATTTTTTATTTGACTAACATTTATATTATTTTAAAAGAGTCAAAGAGAGACTCTTTGAGAGTCTCTACCGGTAAAATCCCTTTTTTAACCGTTAAAATTTAATCGAACGGTTTAAATGTTATTGGTGTACCATACTTACCATATACCTCTTCTCATATTACTCTTCTCACCCCAAGTCTTCTCTGGCGCTGGTGACCTTTCAGTCGCCACCAGTGACCCAGCCCCGGTCGCCCCCTACCATAGCCCTCCCCCATTCCCTGACCTCCGGCACCCCCCCAGCCCTCCCCGCCGGCCCCCAGCCCGGCCCCTAGCTTGGTCGGTGTGCCCCCCACCCCAGGCCCCCTCCCCCGGCCTCCCCCCACCCCCCGACTAGGGGTGGCAATACGGGTCGCGACACGACGGCACGACTCGAAAACGACACGAATTTCACGGGTTCGGGTTGGGAAAAATAAGGAGCGGGTCGTGTTCGGGTTGGGAAAAATTGACACACAAAAAATTCGTGTCGTGTTCGGGTTGGACCCGTTTTTTTCGTGTCCACTTTTTGTGTCAATTTCGGGTCGCGTGTCAATTTCGGGTCAAATTTCGTGTCAATTTCGTGTTGCGGGTCAATTTCGGGTCAAGTTCGTATCGTATCGTGTCAATCCGTTATGAGTTCGTGTCGTGTTCGTGTCACGGTTTCGTGTCGGTTTCGTGTCACGGGTCGTGTTCGGGTTGGGGAAGAAAAAATTCGACACGACTCGAACACGACACGAGACACGAATTGACACCCCTACCCCCGACAACCCCCCGGCCCCCTCTTTCTCTTTCCCTTTCACTCTCTTTTCCTCTTTTCTCTCTCTCTTCCCAGCCCTCGGCCCCCTACCCCCGGCCGCCCGGCGCCCCCCCATCCCACCCCCACCAGCGACTCCCCCCTTCTCTCTCTCTTCTCACGTTGGGGTTAGGGTGGGCCTATCTTTCTCTCTCTCTTCTTATGTCGGGGTAGGGTGTGGGAGTCGTGGGTAGGGGTGGGATGGGGGGCACCGGGCCACCAGGGGTGGGGGGCCGAGGGCCGGGAAGAGAGAGAGAGGGGAAGAGAGAGAGAGGAAAGGAAAAGATAGAGAAAAGGAAGAGAAAGAGGGGGCCGGGGGGGTCATCGGGGGGAGGGGTGCCGAGGGGGCGGGGGGTGTGGGAAGGCCAGGGGAGGGGGGCCTGGGGTGGGGGCGCACCAAGCAAGCTGGGGAGCCAAGGGGCGGGCTGGGGGCCGGCGGGGGAAGGCTGGGGGGGTGCCGGAGGTCAGGGAGTAGGGGAGGGCTGAGGTGGGGGCGGCCAAGGCTGGGCACCAACATCGGGGCGGTCGCGGGTGCCGGAGAAGACTTGGGGTGGGAAGAGTAATATGAGATGAGGTGTATGGTAAGTATGATACACCAATAACATTTCAACCGTTCGAATAAATCTTAACGGTTAAAAAATAGATTTTACCGGTAGAGACTCTCAAAGAGTAATAATCATAAAAATTTACCATGAGTTATGATAATCTTATATTTGACCATCAAAAGACTTCCATCTTTAAATTTTTTTAAATAAAAAACTGAATTATTTATATATTTTTTTAACTTGATAATTATTTAAATAAATGAGATACTTGGTGGTAATAATAATTTTTTTTTAAGGAACTTGGTGGTAATGATATAAAAAAAAAAATCAAAATCAGAATTCGTAAAATGCTTCTTTTTTTTTTTCTCCTGATATTACCTTAAAAAAATTGTTTTTTCTTAAATAATAATAATAATAAATCAAAAGGCCCCTAGGGAAAAGGGCATAGTCAAAATCAGTAAAAATTTTCAATTTAAAAAAAATTCATAAATAGTCTCACTCAATTAGGATTCGAATTCCACTACGTGTCCTCCACGCCAAACTTGGCTTATAAAGCAGAGAAAAAAAGAGAATTTTCACAAGAATTGAGAGAAAAATCAAATCAAATCAAATCAAAAAAGGAAATAGTTATAGTTTAAGGATTATTTGAAAGATGCCGAAGAACAAGGGAAAGGGAGGGAAGAATCGGAAGAGAGGGAAGAACGAGGCCGACGACGAGAAAAGAGAGCTTGTCTTCAAGGAGGACGGCCAGGAGTACGCGCAGGTGACGCGGATGCTCGGCAACGGGCGGTGCGAGGCCAACTGTATCGACGGCACGAGGCGGCTCTGCCACATCAGAGGGAAGATGCACAAGAAGGTGTGGATCGGCGCCGGCGACATAATCCTCGTCGGACTCAGGGACTACCAGGACGACAAGGCCGACGTCATCCTCAAGTACATGCCCGACGAGGCCAGGCTCCTCAAGGCCTACGGCGAGCTCCCCGACCACGTTCGTCTCAACGAGGGCATCGGCGGGGCCCTCGACGACGACGACTATGTTCCCGCCGACGACTTTGTTGACTTCGAGGACGAGGACATTGATAAGATTTAAAGAAAAAAAAAAAAAAAATCCTTCCTCTTTAAATCAGTTTTTTATTTTATTTTATTTATTTTTTGCCTAATTTGATAATCGGTAATCATATGTTGCGCTTGGATGATTGGAATTCAAGGGCTTTTGGCAGAGGATTTATTATGCATAAAAAGTTTTTTTCATACTCTCGATGATTTTGTGATGTTGCAGCTAATTTTCCACTCCTTTTTATTTTTGCATGGTGATTTTTGATGAATTAAAAAATAAAAAAATGGGAAATTTTTAGAAATCCAAAAACAAAAGGTTTATCTTGACCTCCAATAGTGGCATTTACGAATCATCATGACCAAGTCTCTGAAAGAGCTTTATGTTAAAGTTAAAAAAATACGATTTTTGAAAAAAAATTCTTTTAAATAAACTTTATTATTTTAAGTTATACATAATAAACACTGTCATCCATCTAGGCCCCTCCCCCTCCCCCACTGTCGCGAGCCCAATCCCCCATCGCACACACCCCGCCCCCCCCCCCCCCCCCCCCGTGCCGCACCCACCCACCGAAGCCAGATCTGGTCCATGTTTGGGTGGGGGGGGGGGTGCCTCGGGACCGTCGATGAACGGTGGCAAGATCAGTTTTTTTTTTAATTTCTTTTTTTTATATAATATTATGGATTAAGATATATTATAGTTATTGAAGTTTTGGGAAGGAAAATATAATACTTTTCCATACTTTTATTTCAAATAATACAATGGGTATATATACAAAAAAGGACCAACTAATCCTTAGGGAACAAATAAGGAAATAAAATATTTAACACAAATCAGCCAGCTGGATTCCACTGACTAACATAAATCAGCCAGCTGGCTTCCACTATCTTCGACACCCCCCTTTAAGTTGGTGCGTAAATGTTCATCATACCCAACTTGTTAGTGAGAAGCTCAAAATTAGGCTTGAACAATCCTTTAGTAAAAATGTCGGCTATCTGCTGCGTTGTAGGAACAAATGGCAAACAAATAACTCCTCATTCCTACTTTTCTTTTATGAAGTGTCGATCAATCTCAACATGTTTTATCCTATCATGCTGTACTGGATTGTGAGCTATATTGATAGCAGACTTGTTGTCGCAATACAACTTCATCGGACCTTCTGTTGGTTTACCAAGTTCATCAAGAATCCGTTTCAACCACAGCATCTCACAAACACCATGTGCCATGGCTCGGTATTCTACTTCAGCGCTACTACGGGCTACAACATTCTACTTCTTACTCCTCCTTGTGACAAGGTTACCCCATACGAACGTGCAATACCCTGATGTCGATCTTCTATCGGTAACTGAGTCTGCCCAGTCAGCATCTGTATAGGCTTCAATATTCCTTTGCTCACATTTCTTGAAGAATAGCCCCTTCCCCAGAATGCTTTTTAGGTATCTGAAAATCCGATATACAGCTTCAAGATGCTCCTCATAGGGAGAGTGCATAAATTGGCTCACAACACTCACTGCAAAAGCTATATCCGGTCTAGTATGGGATAAGTAGATTAACTTACCGACAAATTTCTGGTACCTAGCCTTGTCAACTGGTGCCCCATCTATAACTTCTCCAAGCTTCTGGTTAATCCAGGATGTATTTCCTCTTAGAGACAACCAGCCCTTTCCTTGAACGTGCTACTTCTATCCCTTGGAAATATCTCAATGCTCCCAAGTCTTTAATCTCGAACTCCAGAGCTAAAGTTCTCTTAAGCTGTTCCATTTCTACCAAATCGTCACTAGTAAGAATGATATCATCCACATATACTATTAAGACAACAATCTTACCTTCCTTGGACTCTTTTATGAACATGGTATGATCACTCTGGGCCTGAACATATCTTTGGTTCTTCATGGAGCGTGTAAACTTATCAAACCATGCCCTAGGAGAATGCTTGAGTCCATATAGTGACTTCTTCAACAAACAGACCTTTGAATTGAATCTTTCATCGACCCTGAAGGTGAGTCCATGTAAACCTCTTCCTCCAAATCTCCATTCAAAAAGGCATTCTTTACATCTAGTTGGTGGAGTGGCCAATCGAGGTTAACAATAATTGACAGTAGCACTCTGACTGTATTCAATTTGGCAACTGGAGCAAAGGTCTCAAGATAATCGATTCCATAGGTCTGGGTAAAGCCTTTAGCTACTAAGCAGGCCTTGTACCTCTCAATGGTTCCATCCGAATTGTACTTAAATGTGAAGACCCACTTGCAGCACCATCTTCTTCCCCCTTGGTAGATCCACTACTTCCTATGTTTGATTCTTCTCAAGAGCTGCCATCTCCTCATCAATAGCATTCCTCCACTCTGGAACCTGCAAAGCCTCCTGTATATCTCTTGGAATTTCCACAGAGGAGAGTTGTGAAGTGAAAGAAAAGAAAGAAAGGGATAGTTTATCATAGGAGACAAAATGAGACATAGGATGTTTAGTGCAAGACCGCACACCCTTTCGACACGCAATGGGAATATCTAGATCATCAAAAGACTCAGAGGAGGAATTTTTACCTAAAAGTTCAGATACTTCAGGTTCTGTCCCTGGTTCATGGCCTTGAAGAAGGGTGGGACTTTATCTTTTGAACGGTAGTTTCTTCTGAAATAGGTATACAACTTAGTAAATGTTATGTCCCTGTCTTTTTCTTATGTGGGGTTGGTTTTTTCGGATGGCATTAAAGATAAGGGAATCGTTTCTCCTATATTTTCTACACTTATTTGCCTTACTTGTTCAGAATACAAAACACTTGGATCATATTTTTTAAGGGAATCAATAGGATTTAACTCGTCAGGATCTAAAACTTGAATTTCAGCAATCGTGTCCTGTCGAGAATTTTTAAAAAACAGTTCTTCTTGAATTTGAAAGACATCATCATCATTCGAATCTTCTCCCCCCCCCCCCCCCCCCCCTCCCCCCGAATATGAGTTCCAAAAAATGGTTTGTCTTAAAAAAAAAAAGTGACATCCATGGTTATGAACATTTTCTTTGAGATAGGGTCAAGGTACTTATAACCTTTCTGGGTTGGTGCATATCAACAAAGATACAAATTGTGGCCCTAGGATCAAGTTTTCCTCTACTGTGATCATGATTATAAATAAAAGCTGTGCATCCAAATATTTTTAAGGAATGTTAGAAATAAGCCTAGTCGAAGAATAAATGTTTGAAAAATAATAGAGTTTGAATAAATCTAGAAGCATCGTTAATCAAGTTTTGCTGTCAAACTTGCTTCACCCAGAATACATAGAACATTTTGAAAAATAAGCCTAGCACTCTAAAGATATTTTTTTTCGCTCACTATCCGTTTTGAGGTTATTACATGAATTTGCGCAATTCGTTTCTCAAGAAAAAAAGTCTAGATTTATAAATACTTAATATCACTTTGAATTTGATTTTCATTTGAATTGGTGAGAACATGGTAAATTTGAAGATTTTTAACTTCGATTTTTCTTTAATAGTAAACCAACTCAATGTGTATATCTATAATGTGATAACATTTTTTTTGAGAAGTGTCAATTAAAGACCAACATCAGTGTGGATCAATACAAAGTTGTGGTTATAGGGTAGAGAAAAGAAGAACGATGATAAAACAAAAACATGAAAGAAGAATGATTTTATTCTTAAACAAATCAGATAATAAGTGTTTCAAATAATGGAAATTTGGATGACCTAATCTATAATGGCATAACATAATTTCCTTATTGGCAACAAAAGAAACAGAACTATAGCATGTACTTTGTACTAGCCTTTTTGATTTTGATCCTTCTTCAAAAAAATAAAGTCCTCCACTTTCTCTAGCACTGCCAATTGTCGTCCCAGTGGTCAGTTCCTGAAATTCACAATATGAAGTAAATAAATTAACTTGACACTTAAGATCACTGGTTAATTTACTTATTGACAACAGATTGCATGACAGATTAGGCACATGAAGAACTTTATGAAGAGTGAGTGAGAGATAACAATGGACCCTATTCCTGCTATGATCAACAATGAACCATCAGTAATTTTGATTTTTTTGTTTCCTGCACACGGGTTATAAGAATAAAACAATTTCGAAGATCTAATCATATGGTCAGTAGCACTGAGTCAATAATCCATGAACAATATGGATTTTATTTTTCACAAGAAAGGGCTGTAATGAAATAGTTACCCTTTTTCGCCAAAGAACAGGAAGGATTTGAAAACTATGGAGATTGGAAGAGCTTGTACAGGTGGCTTAGTTGTTCCTTTGTGAAGGAGTACATCTCTGAGTTGACTGATTGCCCTTGAGAATCATCGCCCACAGTTTGTAGTGCTCTGCCTTCACCTCCGATCTTCTTCTTCTGGTTCAGTGGCCTCCCATGGATTTTCCAACAGGTTTCCTTGGTATGCCAATGTTTGTTACAATGGTCACACCAAGGCTTTTTTTTTTTTTTTTTCCAGTTCTCCTCTGAATCTGGCCCTCTAGAAACCATGGCTAAATTCTCAATGTCAGCACTATTCCTTGATTTCTGCATCTTGAGCATCACTCTTCGCCTTGACTCCCCCTCCTAACTTCAGAAAAACTTCTCTGATTGATGGTAAAGGCTTTCAACCAAGTATCCTACTGCGCACTTCATCCAGTTCTTGATTGAGCCCGGCTAGGAAGACATACACATGGTATTCTCCTCCCTCCTTTTATAATGATCACTGTTTTTCTGGCAGTCCCATTCGTCCTCATAACAGAGGTCCAACTCCTGCCATAACGTTACAAGTTCATTATAATACAAAGTCACGTCTCGATCTCCTTGTGTTGCCTTCCAAAGCCTCATTTTCAAATCAAAATCTAGGACGAGTTTTCCACATCCAAGTACATGTCCCGAACTACTTCCCATACATCTCTCGCTGTCGGCAGGAATAGGTGGGTCTTTCCTATGGCAGGTTCCATCGAATTGATGAGCCACGCAATTATGAGAGAGTTTTCTGAACGTCATACCTTCAAACTCGGGTCATCAGCGGCTGATTGTTGGATTTCTCCAGTTAAATGTCCGAGCTTTCCTCTACCGTCAATCGCAAGTCTAACCGATTAAGCCCATTCGAGGTAATTGCTGCCATTCAGTTTATGAACGGTTAATTGCAGGGACAGGTGAGAGCCGACCGGTTCCATGCTACTGATTTGGGTGGTGCCTAATTGAGGTTGCCGGCCAGCAGGTTGAGGTTGTCGGGTTTCAGAGGATAAGGTGGAGTTAGTACCTGTTTAGGAGTTTTTTTTTTTTTTTTTCCTGAGAGCCTGTCAGTACTGCCCTAAAATCCATGGAATAATTTTTTTCGGTTCTGATACCATGAAGTTTTGGGAAGGAAAATATAATACTTTTCCATACTTTTATTTCAAAGAATACAATAGGTATATATACAAAAAAGGACCAATTGATCCTTAGGGAACAAATAAGGAAATAAACCAAATAAGGAAATAAAATATTTAACACAAATCAACCAGTTGGATTCAACTGATTAACATAAATCAGCCAGCTGGCTTCCACTATCTTCGACAGTTATCATGCACAACTAACGACTCAACCATTTGATTATAAAAAGACAGTTTAAAAATGAACTCTATAAATAAGGTAAATAAATGACATTTTATCAAAGACTTACCCTTTAAAATGACTTTTAAAAAGGTTATTTTCCTGTAAACCGCTTTAAAATAAGTAAATGAGGATTGGCGAAGGAAGAAAAAAGGGGGAAAAAAAAAAACTAAAAAACTTGGCAACTTAATCAACTTAGAGATATGGAAATGGAAATTGTCAAATCTTATTGAAAGGATGAAGGGAGGAAATACAAAGGGTTACAATGATTGACACAAAAACTAATCTACATCACAGGATACAAATATGCCTCTTATGAGAAAATACATATCCAAAATAAAAGGATAATCATATCGATATGCTTCGAATCTCGCCGGTGCACAAATGCATCTACTCGGTTCCGGCAATCTTCTTCTTCAAGGCTTCAATATCTGTAGCTAGTTCTTTTCTGCTCGACTGAGGAAAACAACAACGACGGTATCACTTCTAGTTAGTATCCAGTTTCAAATGCCATTGACCAAAAAACAGTTTTCCATAGTTTTACAGGAATTAGGTTATGCACTTCGTTTTGTTTATGTGCCAAGCTTATTATTGTTCTTTAAAAAAAAAAACAAAACAAAAAAACAAAAACAGAGAGAGAGAGAGAGCTGAGAGATGAAAATAAGCATTCAAAAAGTAAGAGTAGAGATCGAATTCGCAATTTGAGTGTCGGATTTACCTTGAAGAGCAGATAACGGTAGACAAACCATCCTGTGTATCCTAGCCCTACCAACTCCAGGAGCTTGGGAAGCTGATGTTAGAAAAGAAAGTTACAAAAACAAAGATGAGTACATTCATGTAAAATTTTCAGAGTCACAGAGAATGCTAGTAATCTTTCTTATTAGAAGCTAAATGCCGCCTAAAAAGCAAAAATGCTAAACATCCCAACTCGGATAGTCGGGACATATAGAAGTACTCTTTAAAAAAAGAAAGGAAACAGACTTACCAGAGGCACTGAGTTGATGGCACTAACGATTATCGCAGATAGCCAGACAGCAACTATTGCCCCACCTCCGTAGAGAAGTACCGTGGACTTGTTTTCAACAGCATCCCACTGATAAGGAAACAAAAAACAAAAAAAAACAAAAACGACAACAACAAGGAAATTGTTTCAAACCAAACACTCTATAATCTGCTTCAACAATGTGTATCAGTAAAGGAATCAGAAAGCAACAAGCTCAGTCCTTATAGTGATAAACATAAGATAAGCTATTACTACTAACCTTCTCCTTCAAGTCGGTGAAAAGCTCACCGGCATCAACACTGGTCTCGTCAGAAGAGGCTCTAATCTGAAACCGCATTGGCCTCCGCAACTCTAGATGAAGGGAAAACAAGCTACTTGAGCACCAAATTGAATGTTTTCAAGGAGCTTTTGAACATAAATAAATTAGAATATAGAAAAAAGGAACAAGATGAATGCGATTCCGAAGAAAATTGGCTTGTTACCAAACAAGGCAAAAGAAGAGGTCAAAAAAAGATTAAATAGCAACTAATCATGGCTAAACATTGTGGTCTAGAATCTGTAGAGACAACAAAGGTCATCAAACATGTAGGGATTTCGAAACAAATCCAACAATTCGCCCACCAAAAATCCTCTCAAACATTTTCTTGTGCTCAGGCCTTAATGCACGCGTTTGCAAGGTCTACAAAATTCTTGGCATTAACATTCACCCAAATAGCAATACAAGACACTCCGGTCCAATGTCGTATCTATAAAGTTCGAATTCTCCAAACCAGGAAGTAAAAAAATAAAATATAAATAATAAATAAGAACTTCTGTTTACTTAATAGCTAGCTATATATAAGAGCTAAACACAACTTTTCAACAGTACAATTTACGTCACACCCTATTTAATTTTATTTATTTATTTTTTTTTTAAGTTTCAAGAACACTCAAAATTAAGCAAACCCAAAAAACAGTTTCAACAGCTAGCTCATAAATCCAATGAAACACACAAGAAAAAGTCTCATTTCCCAACATTAATCAAAGCCCTAAACGTATTCGTCTACTCCAACAACTTTAAAATCTCAGAAAACCCGGCAAAGTCTCTCCTCAAACAGAACCCAACCCAGGAAATCAACCCAGGAAAAAGAAGAGAAACATTTTGTTAACTCCTTTGACCAACAACTGTTCGACAAAATGCCACGGAGAAACCGAAGAGAGAAAAGTACCTGAGGATTGTTTAACGCGAAGCGCCGAAGAGGAGAGGCGAGGCGGGAGAGGAGGCAAGGCGGAGCAGCGAGGGGGTTGACCGGAGAGGCGAGGGACCATGACGGCGGAGGCCGCCGCGTACGCCGCCGTTGCTGCCATTTCTCACGAACACGAGCGTCTCTGACTCTGGCCCAAGACTCGGCGATTGCTTATCTTCTACAAAGCAAAGCTAACAACAAGAAATGGGTTTTCTTTTGGGGTCTGACTTTGCTGATTTGTTTTTGCGTCTCTCTAAGAAAGAAAAAAAGATTTTTTTTTTTTTTTTTTTTGTTTTGTTTTGTTTTTTGTTTTCCTGTGTTTGGTATTGGTTTGTTTATTATCCATCTTCAGTGGCTCGTCTCAGAGCCTGACACGTGGCTGAAGGTGATTTCTGATTGGTTATTTCCCTATCTGCAATCCACGTTTACGGTCTCCCTCTCTCAGGCTCTCTCTCTCTCCAATGGGTGGTTGCCTTCATTTATTAGGGCAAATAAAAAATTCGAATAACTTATGACACTTTAAAATTTGGAAAAACTAAGTAAACCCTATCATTTTTATTTGATTAATTTTTTAACAGTTTAATATATTATAAGAAGTACTTTTACATATCACGTTTTAAATTTTTTATTTTTTAACGTGAATTTTTTTTATGTCAAACTGTTAGAAAACTAATCTCTTATTACCAAAACAATAATATTTACCAATTATGATAAATGTATACATCCTATCATAAGTTTCATATAAAAATTTTAATTTTTAGTTAAGAAAAAAAAGTGCTTTCTAACTAGAAAATGAGTAATCTCAAGGACATCAAGTCTAATCTTAATTTTTTATTACAAACTCACGTGATGATCATCTTTTCAATAGTAGATGTTTATTAATGTGGCAATCATATCAATGAGATAATGTCAATTCATATGCCATGTAAAGTGGCGTTCAAAAATTGAGAATGAAACGCTTACAAGTTTATGGTTGCATACACACATTAGCTATAAATTCATATCTGACTCCACGCATCTATCACGAACATAGAGAATGGTTTATATCGGTGCAAAATTGTTGGTTTTCTTTGGGGAGAGAAATCAAAGATCGAGCCGAACATGGGGATGGTTGGCTTCGCTTATAGCCAGCTGCATTTCTAGCAGTTTTCAGGCTATAATTGGACCTGGAAGTCAGAGAGCGTTATCGAACATGTCAAGAAAAAAATGTCTATGAAAGAGAAACAACAAAAATAGTGATCGACAACGGGTTTGGTGTGGTGCGGAGTGCTGAAGGGTTGGACTTGGTGGTTGGGTGGCGTGATGTTAAGGTTTTGTCATTTTGAGGGTTGAGAGATCTCTAGAGAACGAGTCCCTTATCCCAAATCGAATGTAGAGTCTCCCACTATTTCGATAGAAGTAACTGACGGTGTTGGTTACCTATTTATTAGTTTGCTGCTTGCAGTTCACCAATCTATTGCAGTTAGTGTTGTTGTACTAGTTTTTTTTTGTGTTTACCAACCCTAGTTTAGAGCTCAAATCTCAACAAATTAAAGAAGAAAAAAACCACTGTTTTATAATCCAATTGTATATTTGAGATTTATTGTTGAATAGAGTAAGGATGTTTTATTTCTAGACTTAAACATCGGAGGAAGGTACAATTACTAAAAGTGAAAAAAAATTTTAAGATCGGAGGTAGGTACAATTACTAAAAGTGAAAAAAATTTAAAGATTAGAGGTAGGTAAAATTATTAAAAGTGATAAAATTTGAGGATTGCTCTTTTATACGGCAACACCAAATTGCTAGACACAAATGGCAGGGAGGGAGGGAGGGAGAGAGAGAGAGAGAGAAGCTGATGTAGGCTGTGATACAATGCCTCCATGTTCTCGACCTCTCCCCTTCCCCTTCCTCTCGACTCATTTCCAACCTCATCTACCATTTGCCGATGGCGAAAACCCATATCCTATTCATCAATGACTATGTCTCTCTCACTATTGTCGAAATCAAGAAAATTCGAAGTTAGAAATATTTAAAGATAATTACGTCTCTCTCCCTATTGTCGAGTCACTATGTCCGTTCGTCCCAAAGTCGACGCCAACATCCTACCTCTCTCTCTCTCTCTCTTTCGGGGTTGTTACACCAGACGTACAACGACATCATATAACTGAGTTATTGTAAAATTTTATATGTTATTCATAGAAACATAAACATAACTCATATGTCACATATGAAGAAGAAGACGAAGAAGAAATTCCAATTTTTTACGCATCTTTCGACAAAAAAATAAATGATGATGATGATGATACATGATTTTAGCCCACAAAAAGATGAGAACTTGGGTTTTGCTCACAATATCTAGTGATCAAGCCCAAGCTAGGTCTAGTTTTGAGGAAAGAGAAGAAGATGATGATAGTACATGAGCTTTAGCCCACAAAAAGGTAAGAACTTGGGTTTTGCTCGCGACATCTAGTAAGGTTATTTACGTAGATTTTCAAATCAGAGATGTTGAATTGAAAATTTTCTATTTTTTCTTTTATTTATAAAAATATCTAAAATAGTATTCATAAAAACAACACTATCCTTTATAAGAATGAAATAATAAAAAGAATTATTAAAAAGGAAGAAAAAAGTCTAAATAAAGATGCCTAATTTTGATTTCATGACATTGGTAAACAAATTGTTATAAAAGGAAAAAAAATATCATAATAATATATAAAGAAAAACATCATAATGATATGGTGATATTATAAAAAAAAAACATCATAATGATATAGTAATTATCATCATAATTGGTAAAAAAAATTATTATAAAAGAAAAGATATCATAATGATATAGTAAATGTCATAAAAAAAAACATGATAATAATGTAGTAATATCAAAAAAAAAACATCATAATGATAGAATAATTGTCATTAAAAAAATAAGTAATTTCTTGTCACATTTAATCTTTAGAAACTAACTATTAAAACAATATCGATAATATTATAGAAGAATAAATTATCATCATTAACGTTATAATTATCATAAAAAACCTAAATCATACTCAAAAAACAAGTTTATAAAAAATCTAAATCATACTAACAAGCAATCATTATAATAAAGAAATAGTTATTAAGATAAAGATACAACAATGATGAACACATAAGAAAAAAAAATTCGAAGTATAATGAGGGAAATGATTTTAAATTTAATAAAAGGGCAAAATGAGTACTAGAAGCTATTATTTCTTCAAAAATGGACGTTTACACAATATTATCATAAAACATACGTATTTTAAAACGAGCTCATAAAAATAGATTTTTTATGTAATTATTTCTATATAGTAATCAAGCCCAAGCTTTGCGAGACATTGGTGGTTCTAAATTCTAATGTATCACCGAAGTTGACCGGGTAATGACACGTTACTAAAAGCTTATTAAAAAAAATGCCGGCTTATGACATAGATTAGCGACAAAACAAAATATAAAATAAAGAAATGCTAGCTTTTTTATAATTGACGTATTAACCAACTATTACAATTGCCCTTTCTAAAAAACATTTATTGAAGTTATTTACATATTCCAATTGTTTTGTGTCAATACAAAAATTGTTTAAAGTTTAGGAAAATCGCAAATGAACAAGACCATTCTAACCAAAGACAATATAATGGCCAGCTTACTCATTTAACTTTATTAAACCTTACAAGTAACTTGAACGACCCATGAATTCAAGATGGGCCCTCAAAAGAAACAAATGAAACATATAAATGGCACACACTAGAAAATGTAAAACTACAGGCTGACTTAGTTTTCTTGTTACATAAATTTTCTTAACTTGTATGCTCTAATTGATTTGTGGGCCCCTCACTATTCTTTCTTTCTTTCTTTCTTCTTTTTGTCCTTTGAACGAAAGCGGCTTCCAATTCACTAACAAAACCCATCTCTTCAAGTAGGCAATATGTTGCGGGAAGACTTCGTGCTTTTTGACGCAGTTTTTAACGGCTAAATCATCAACTGATTTTATTAAATTAGTATATTTTATTTTATCTAATATAGTTTTGGTTTGATCTAATGGTTAAAAACTTTATCTAAATTTAATTTGATAGTTAAAAATCGTATTATTGAAATAAGTTTTTTTTTTTTTTTCACCTTTCCGGGTACCTACCACAAAATTCTCCCCCGTTTTTTAGCTAAAGAAATGACTTTGCTTAAAATAGCAATGTTTACATGAAGGTGCATAGCTTTCGTCTTCTTCCATGGGACTATTCTCTTCTGAGTCCCCGCTGTCACCTCCTGTCATGACTCACAACAACTCTCTCTCTCTCTCTCTCTCTCTCTCTCTCTCTCTTTCCTTAACCAACCCAACTGACAACGAATCGTAAGAGGAATAAAATGAGAAAGAAAAAGAGGGGAAAAAGAAAAAAAGAAAAGATAGAACCATAAAACAACACGTAAGGACCCTGTCTTTCTTTGATGCCAGTCTAACATGATTACCCTTTATTCCCTATATACATACATATATATATATATATATATCAACGCACACATAACACAACTGCACTTTGTTGATTCTCTCCATATTCTCCTCCTCACCCTCTCCAAACAAATCTTATTCATCTCTTATAACTCCAAGAAGATCCCGACGAACGAACTTGTTAAGATTTGAAGAATTCAAGTACCCTTTTCGGGCATCATTTTGGCGTCAAGTTCAGAAACATAAACACGTATAGATACACACACACACACACATATATATATATATATATATAAGCTTTGATGGGTTTGGCAAATTATGGTCGGAAGCATGTGAATTCAATTCAAGGAATGAGATTCAACAAGAAGGGCTCATATTCAACAAGGCTTTTGGGGTTGTGTCATACTCATTAATGGGGTTCGTCTTCAAAAGCCGGTACGTTATTTGGGTCATCGTTATAATTTCCTTGTCAGAAACGTATATTAATTTTTCCGAAGCTTCTTATGATCCGAAGTCCCTGAGCATGTTTTTCCACGACTATGTGAAAAAAAATATAGCTCGACCGCAAACGGGCACGCTCTACAACCTTGCTCTGCCGTCGAACTTCACCGGTATGGATGTCAATTTTGTGAGGCTTAAAAGTGGGAGTTTTAGGAAGAGAGGGGCAAATTTCAGCTCAATTGATATCCCACCAAATGTTGTCCCAAGCCCTTATGTGAAGAGGCTAGCCATTGTGTTTGAGAACTTGGGAAATTGGTCATCTTTGTACTACGAAGTGCCTAATTACTCCTTTGTTACCCCTGTTGTCGGGTTCAAGGTTTACGATTCTCCTAGAGTGTTGGGCACCAAGAGGCTCAATTTCACCATCCATGGACCGAAACCGATCTCAATTTGGTTCAATGATTACACGCCGGTGCAAGGGGAAAACGACGCTAGGAAATGTGTCGAGTTCGGTGATGATGGGGGGTTCGAGATCAAGAACATGACTTCGGCTAATGGGTGCATTGCTAGGGGTCAAGGCCATTTTTCAATTGTTGTGCCATCTTCTCCATCTTCATCACCAAATGTTAATGGGAAGAAGAAGAGTTATTGGGAGTGGTGGCTTAAAGGATTCGGTGGCGGGTTTGTTGGCGTGATTTTGTTGGTTTTGGCGGCAACGGTCGTCTTCAAGCTAGTGAAGAGGAGGAGATTGAGAGCAATGGAGAAGCAATCTGAACAAGGTGTGGGGCTTGATACAATGTGGATAGGTAGAAGTAAAATGCCTTCAGCTGCAATGGTCAGAACCCAGCCAACCATTGAAAATGACTTTGTTCTTCCCTAAGAATCTTTCATTTTTTTTTCTTGATCTTGTACATTTGTTCCCCTTATTTTCCACAAATGAAATCATACCTCTGTATTTTATTTTATTTTATTTTTTGAGATTTAGACATATGATATAATCATTGTTTTTGCAATTTGTGTCCTTTTTTTTTTCTTTTCTTGTGGAGTTGTTGTTAGTCTTTCTTTTGTAATCAAGCGTTGGGACGATGAAAAATCAATATACACATGTGAACGTCCACATTTTTTTTTTTTTTTTACTATCATTAAAAACTTACGAAAAAAGCATTACACGATACGACGAAGCCAATTGTGGATGACTTAGTCCTCTCAAGGCTAGCTTTAAGTAAAGCCTTTCTTGTTTGGTTTTGGCATATTCATCAGATTCAAGTTTTAACGAGGACGGCAATTTGGCTCTTGTGCCTGTTACATTCTCCTATATTTGAAAATTGTTAGGAAAAAAATAATAAAAAAAAAACAAAGAAAATAAGCGAATCAAAGGTTGGTAGGAACAGAACAAAAATACAGAATTGGAGCCTTTCAAGTTTAGAAATGCTATTAATTTGAAAGGAAGAATCTGTAAGCTCCTTTTTTTTTTTTTTTTTTTTTTAAGAAATTGCACTTTTTTATCTATTATACTCATATCCCCCTATTCATGTCCATGATTTTTAATAGAATGATGTAGAAAGAAAAGGGCATGCCAGCAATAAACTATAATTGCAGTTTACTTTATTTGCATCAAAGTTAATATTCAACTTTGGCTTAGCTCATTTAGTACTCACAGAAACCAATCAATGACGAATATTTTGCTTGAAAAAAAAAACAAGAATTTTTAATGACTATAAATGCCCTAGATGGGAAATCAAGTTCATTGGCATATGAAAAGCAATAAAAGCCTAGGAGCTTATCTCAAAATAAGTCAACCCACAAAGTCCCTCTCTATTTAATCCTCTCTATTCAATAATTTTTGGGTTTCATTTATAGGGTTTGGTTTTCCAAAACTGCACGTCTTTTTTTTTTTTTTGGAGAAATATATCTTATCACAATTGTAGTTACCAGCAACAGTAATGCCCCCAATGAGTAACTAAAAGATCATCATCACATTATAAGAGCATAATGATCATTTAAGGACACATTATACCAAAAAACAAGAAACTTATTATACAACATAGTTGAAGATTAAGCACCTGTTGCTTATGAGATTCTTTTTGGTTTGTTTTTAGTAACGGATCCAGATATTTATAATTTCTGAGTGGGGGTGAATTAAACATTTTTAAAGACATATGGGGTAAATTTTAGAATTTAAAAAAATTGAGGGGGAAAAGTGCTCCCCCGGCCCCTTTATAGATCCGTGACTATTTGTCTTGGGAAGTGATTAAATATATATATATATATATATTTCTACAATAATGCCTTATATCGATAGTGCATTTTTGTAAAATGCTTAGACATGATTAAAATCACATCAAAATTTAAATTTAAATTTAAATTTTTTTTAAAAAAAAAGTACGCAAAATAAACATGTTTTTGATACAGATGTGATAGCTTAAAAACGGAGTCCAACTAGTGGTTCAACCTATAGGTTGAAGGTCACAAAGCTCATGTAAAGGAAAAGGAGGATAAAAAGAAGAGCCATTGAGAATGGCTTGTGTGATAATTTTGTTGGCAGCTTCAGAGGCATGAATCCCATCCCAGCTCACATAGTTTTGTGGATCACTACAAGCTGTTGCTGTCACAGTTTTGCCATTTATTACATTTGTGTTTCCACAGTAAGCTCTTGGGTCAAAATTATAGGCACCACCCCCATACCCACAACAAGCTCTGGTTCCATACTTTAGCCCTGCTCCAAAACCAAATCCAAAACTAGCATCATTGGATCCAGAAATATTCAAACAAAACTGCTAAACATCGTCGTTGGTGACGGAATCGACACTCTTTTAAGTGTACATGAGAAAAGTACTGGATAATGCATCCTCTATTTCGACAAATTAAAGCGACACATGTCAAGAGAAGAAGGCTTTAATATGAAACGCTACATGGTAAATGACGTATCGACTCTCCGACCCCATAACATACCATGAGAAGTAGGATGCTGGGAGAGGTCTAGCAGAATGGAGTAAGTATCCACATAGATGACTTGGGCATTCGGGAGAGACTTCCTAGCCTGGCTTAATGCCTTCTCCAGCAACTTGTTGTAATAGACCACTGCATTGTTGTAAGGAATTAAGCATCCAAAGGCATCAAGGTCTGAGATTTTGTGAGGAAGCTGCGCCAAAATGCTGGATAACAACCCACTGGTGCCATATTTAGCACCCAAAATGCTCTCCCTCCTATTGCATGTAGCTCCTACACGTTTACATATACGATTCATTTTTTTTATGGCACTAAAAAATATATAAATAAAAAATAACACTAGTTTTTGACTTATTTTTCTAATGTCATTGTCAAGTCGGATTATTTTAGAAACTATATATGGATTTTTTTATAGTCGTGTGCTCTTTTTTTTTTTTTTTTTTAACCATGACCTTGATATGCTTTTATGTCATTTTCACGTTAAATCAATTGACATGTGTCAGTAAGTATTTCAAAGACAGGTCTTAAAAAACAAAAGCACAGAACAATAGAAAAATTCATATATTGAAGTGCAGAACAGGAATTGTTTGGAAAGTACTAAACCTTGATGGTATCAGCAATCTGGTAAACCACTTGAGGAAGAAATTGCTTCACTCCTTCAATACCAATTTCCTTCAAATTGGAAGTAAAATCGTTTTGACCAATATAGAACGTGTAGAGTGACTTCCCCAATATGTCCGGTGAAGGAAGTCTTTTGGATTCTGTAAAACAACTTTTAGGTCATCAAGACAATAAAAAACAAAAGGAGCTTTTACTATAAGAGTCACCTCTTTTCATTATCGGAAGGAAATGTAATTTCAAACGGTCCATATCAAAAATTTACAGTACATGATACAAAACAGCTCCCGTTAATCAGATGCAGAAGATACCTCTTTTATCAGATGAGTTATGGAATTCATCAACTCTGACCTTGAACTCCTTGATTTGATTGAGCTGGATAGCTAGAGAAAATGGACTGATACCAGTGACAAATAAGGAAGTGTTTGGAAGGAGAACGGTGGAGGCGAGTGTTGCAAAATTAGCTCCATGTCTGTAATCAGAGCCAATGGATTGCAAATATGGGCTCAGAAATGGCAACCCTAGTGCCTGAGCTGCATTGTTCAACAGACCATACATTATAACTTATATCATGACTGAAAAAAATTGATACCAAAGACTCTGGTATCCACAAACTAATGGTATTCAAATGTACACAAGCAGTAGTGTTTAACATCAGTGATGCCTGATACCGCTACTCAAAGTGTAGAACATATAGGTAGAGTCAATCAAATGTGAGTCAACAAATATCCATATTGTATCGAAATACAAAAGAAATATGAATAAATCATTCATTTAGTCCATAAATTTTTAATTTATACAATTTTAGTGCCTAATCCTTTTTTCATAGCTGAAATCCAATAATCTATTAAAATATTACTATAATAATCATTTTCATTAATTTTTTTATAGAATTTATTAGTAATTTGATCGAAAAGTGATATTAAATAACAAATTTCGTCTAAAAATTAATGAAAATAACTATTGTAACAATGTTTTTAATAATTTAGATCATTCCAACCACAAAAAAAAAAATATAGAATCAAAATAACACAAATTCTAATTTAGCAATCAAATCTAGTAATTTATCCTAAAAAATAAAAAATATTGGGTATGGCTATGCTTGACTCAATACGTCACAATAAGTAGGCTCCAAACACCAGCTACGGCAGCCGGCGCCTATCTTTTTAGAGACACGTGTTGGATTCAATTACATGTCGCCTTGCAAATTGCTAGGCAATTAAGACATGATAGAATTTGATTGGACTGAAAACAAATAATACTTCTTAAACACTACAATATGGTATAGGAATCCAGCCTGGAGGTCCCTGTCTCTAAAGGGCTCTCTAATCATTCGAGAAGGTTAAAAAAAACTATCTAATTTTGAATCCCAGTGTCCCACAGTCACGTGGGATTCCAAAGGAAAATCCAGAATGAGAACGACTACTCCACACTTTTCCAGCTTAGCCTATTTGTTTGCTCGTGATTTTTTTTTTTTTTTTTTTTTTTTTTTTTTTGGTTGTTGTCAAATAAGCCCTTATCCCGAAGGGACAGATTTTTGAAAAACTAGAACTAAACAGATAAACTTGAGAGACTAGAATGTGTAAAAACAGTGACATACTTTGAATATAAAGTATTGTAGATCTATTTTCGCAGTGCAAAGACAAAAATTGTTGTAAAAACGATAGCCAGATTTTCTCTTTTTTCAGATAAGTCTTTTTAAGTCTATCTGCAACACTTCATTACGTTGGGACAAAACTTCTTGTTCTAGTTTCGTAATCTGTGGTAGAATATCAAAACACTTCATAGAATCATCGGATTTTCATTTAATTTTATTTTGATATTATCATACTTTTTATAATAATACGATGAGATTATATTATATTATGACATGACAATCATATTATGATAGTAATAATTCTTTCATGTCAATAGAGCACTTTTTTTTCCCCCCCTAATTTTATCACAGAATTCTCAAAAAAATAAAAAATAAAATAAAATAAGTGTACAAGAATATAAATACATAAAACACAGTGAAAGAAAGGATTATTTTATGCTATGTGATATGAATATTTACCGAGAAAATCGATGATGAGCCTTCCATCGGTAGCCCGGCCGACGGGTTTCTTGAAGAAGGTGGTTCCAAAAGGCCCGGACTGCGCCGGGAAAGCCGCCCAGAATCCGCCGGTATCCGAGTTTGAGTCACCGAAGTTGAAGATTGCCTTGAATTCACACTTTGAGCAACTTGAGCGGCCAAAGCTTGCCACCAACACAACACAAATGCATACAAATATTGTCTCAGGCTTTGGTCTTGACGATACGCCACTCTTCATTTTCTTTCTAGCTGTTGGGGACAAAATACAAGTGCTATTTCCTTGTATGTGTGTGTGTGTATATATGTATATTATGGTATTGAGAACAATGAGTTAGGTGACCAAGAGTGAAGGAGCATGCAAAAACTACATAGTACTTTATACATATATGTCGGTCATGAATATGCCAATTGATCTTGAATGTTTGTTTTCTATCAATTTAGTATTCGATTTAGAATATTTAAGATCATGTCTTTGTATATCTCTTTATATTAAAAGAGACAAGATTTATCAAGAAGACCTTCATAAACATTCATTTCAGCGTATAAAGAACGCATTTGATAACGTGTAAAGGACATGTTAACATCAGTCATCCTATTATTATTATTTTTCTTTATTACAAAAAATATGTCGGTCATGTTGTGAATTTTTACTATTTTCACAGTTTTCCAACAAATGTCTTGTTTGTAACCTATGTTTGGTAGGGTGTCAAAGCGACAACAAGGAAGTTAAAATGAGAGATTTTACAAAATAAAAGAAATTTTTGGGTTATTTATTATAAAGGAAATTAGAAAGACCAACTACTAAAACTTGTATAAATAATTTCATAAGAAAAATTGAGTAAATACGATAGTTTTTAAATACATATTTAAACAAATAGTTGGAATTATTTTTATTTAAAAAATAGCGTCAATTAATGAAAAATACATATTAAAATTCATCAATCATTAATTGATTATATTCAATCAGTGATTAACTGGACGACTGATTAATATTTAAAAAATACAATTATTTTTCTAAATTTATTAAACTTTGGGCATTTGTCAAAAATTTTTTTTGCAAAAACATCATTTATCCACAAATCCCATATATATGCACATACATTCACAAGTAAGGATGGCAGTATGCTGGCCACCACAATACTACTCGTATGATTTACAGGTTTTTCAATTCGGAAACCACAGGTGATTTTAGCAAATACTGCTAAGTGGGAGAAAGATGAATGCTGAAAATGATGCAGACCGTAATTGGTCAAAACTTCGTTCATTATCCAGTCCCTTCTTATTTTAAAGAGAAAAACAAAAAATGTGTTGTAATTTATGATAAATTGTTCGTTTAATTCATAAACTCTTAATATTATATAATTTTATTTCTTAAACTTTCTTTTATAATTGTATTATTCCTAAATTTTTAAAATATTACTATAATAATCTTTTCTGTTAATTTTTAAATGAAATCTGTTAGTAATTTGGTTAAGACGCTAACTTTGAATTCCGTCAAAAAATTAATAAAAATGACTACTGTAATAATATTTTTTTAATAGTTTATGATCATTTAAACTACAAAAGGAAATGTCTCTAAACTATTAAAATATTACTATAATAGTTATTTATTAATTTTTTTTAACAGAATATGTTAATAATTTGGTCAAAAAGAAATATTAACTAACGGATTTCGTTCAAAATTAAGGTAAAGGACTATTATATCAATATTTTAAAAATTTAAAGGGTATTTCAGCTACGAAAAAAAATTCATAGACTAAAATTATACAAAATTAAAAATTTAAAGATCAATATAATAATTTACCTTAAAATTTATTATCTTTTAAAAAAACCATTCATAAACTTTAAAAATATCTAGATATATATATCCAACGATTTCCCTTCTTTTTGTTTTTGGGTCGTAAGATGTGACTATCCAACACCTAAAATGGGACGGCCCATCTACATCCTATATGTCCAAAGAGTAGTCCAGCATTCAATCAGTTTTGAGCCCTTTTCTCTTTTAAACTTTCGTGGGTGGGGTCTACTCGTGAAAGCTTTATGGACCATATTTTTTCGCCTTTTCTCTCTGTCTTTGCTTTGACTAAAGTGACCAGCGAATGCAAAATTTTTTTGGTGAATGCTAGTAAAAATCTCCGGCACAATGTGATTGCTCGGATTAGGATGTACTTGTACGGTCACTCTGCTGCTAGTCACCTGTAAAAGGAAGCACCTCGGAAGTGATAAGGACACCGGTGGGGTGTCTGCCACGGGCACTCCAATATTTAAGTCAGTAAAGGCACTGATGATCAAGCAGAGAGACAAAGTTTTGGTAAGGAAAAATATCCATACCTGAAATAGAGGGTTGACCCTCTATTACTAGGCGCTTCCCGCGGGCCCGGGTATTCGGGTGACCCGGTCAGGTCGGTCCCCTAGCGCTCCCGGTGGGTAAATAGGCTTCAGGCGCATAAAAGCTATAGGTCCAATGGATCGGTGCCATGTGTCCATGGTCCGATATTAGGGAACATTAGGATAAGCTGCCACCGGCACCAATAGATGTAGCCTCAATTAGGGCAAGTGGTGAAAGTTGGCGATGTGATATGGGGTAGGTGATGGAAGTTGACGATGTGACATGTGCAATGAGAGGCTTTTATGTCAGATGTTATGTCAAGTGTCAGGCAGTGGATTGAGTGTTGTGACTGGGGGCCGCCGCAGGTCACGCGCATGGTACCACTTGTGAAGGGCTGACTGTCCAGAGCATCTGTGTCATCCCTGAGTACTATCTAACCCGGATACATGACAAACTTCGATGAGGTGGCAAACTCTGGCCGGGTAGCACGGTTACCCGGGAAGAATATTCTAGTCGGATCAAGTCGGGTCAACAGTATCTGATTTGGGGATTGATGCAATTTTACCACCTCCACATGGTCGAATTACTCTATGAAATAAGGTTCTGTGGTCGGGACGGGGTTATGTAGTCAGGGCGAATTAAGACATCAACACTAGTAAATGCAAACTGAAATTAGAGCTTTCTCTACTAAGGTATACTTGTTATTAATTATTGTTATAGTTATTAATAAGTGTGAAGATTAGAGAGAAGAATAAGGAATCTGAGGCTGTTAAGAAATTAAGTTTCTATCTTTAAATGTCAACATATTAAGTGGAGTGGCCTAATATCCTTATATATCTATTATTGTTATTATATGTTTTCGATGTGAGACTTGGGTTTCTTTTTTTACCTCGAGATAATGCTCTATTTGGAGTTACCAATCTTGTATTGAAAGGATTAAACCGTTCGTTTAAACTTGTTGGGCTCTGATACCATATAAAGATTAGAGAGGGGAAAAAAAAAAAAAAGAATTTGAGACTATTATGAATTGAGCTTCTATCTTAAAAGGCCAACATGTTAAGTAGAATGACTCAATATCTTTATATGGCTATTATTGTTATTACATGTTTTCAATGGGATTTTGGTGTTTTTTTTTTTTTTTTTTGACCTTTAACAATAAGGTGTGTTTTAAAATTTTTGATTTAATTTAAATTACATTAGAATAAAAATTAGATATTCATATCCCTAAAAAAAAGGAAAAAAAATAGATATTCATTTATGTAATATGTGTTTTTAAATATTGGATTTAATTCAGATTACATCGAAATAAAAAGAGTAAGGGGGTGTTTGGTGTTTGAATTTAAGTTAAGATTTTTAATTTAAATAGTAATTTTTATTATTTTTTTAAAAAAGATAAAAAAAAGATAAAAATTGAGTTAAAAATTTAATTTAATTAAAATGTCAAACTCCCATGAAGCTAAAGCCGATAAAAGCATCTTAAAGGTGGTAAAGGGAATTATTAGTAGTGACGTGTGTATTTTCCCTTTTCATTAGATTTCCATTATAATTTTTGGAAATAATCTTGATTTGATATGAGCGCTTAACGTAACATAGAAGCCTTAATCGGTACATTCCCAGATCATGGAGAAATCAGGCAATTAGCCCTAATACCAATAGTATGAAATGTGAACGCACCCACAAAAGGTACAACAACTTTTCAGAAAAAAACGGCGGGATTAGGGGCATAATTGGTAAGTTGCCGGAGGAGCTAGTGTTGTGCGCTTTTTTTTTTTTTTTTTTTTTTTTTTTTTTTAATTTAAAAAAAGTCATTAGTAGAGCATTGGGAAACACCTAAAAAAAAAACAAAAACACCTATGTTGTGTTAGATTCATGTTTTGTTTTGTATTTTTGTTAGTTTTGTAATAAAAAAGGTAATTCCTCCAATTTTCGTTTGTTTTTTTATGTGTAAACTGATTAAGTTGTTCTTTAAAGGTATTTGTTTATTTAGGTACTATTATGATTAAGCATAATTTGTTCTAACATCTGTACTATGAGTGACTATATCTCGATAGATTGAAATTTTTTATAGATTGTAGATATTTTTTCAAAAGGAGCTTTGTATAGGCTCGACTTTAGAATTGTCGAGAAATTCAATGAATTTTTCAGTGGTCTTGCCTTATGTTCGCTTCACTGAGTTTGATCAAATTTTACTGAAAAAATTTATCTTACTCAAGAATTATGTCTTTGCACCATATGATTGTTTCATCTTTGATATCAGTGCTTCTATTTCATTTTAATTTAAATGATAACTCCCTTAAAAAAAACTATTAACAGATTTATTTATATATTTTTTTTTATCTTATTAATTTAACTATTACAGCCGGTGATATTTTTAGGGAATTCAAATCAGACAAATTAGAATTATCCTTTTTGATAACTTTTCTGACATTTGACTCATAAGTTCAACTCCAACTAAATTATATTTTTTCATATTAATTTTTGTCTTTTTCTGAAAAGTCAACAAAATTTATAACTAATTTTTGAAAAGTCAACAAACTCAAACTTAAAAATTTTAACTCAAACCATTTACCAAACGCACACTTACTATAAAATTCTTTAAAAATTTAAAATACAACTATTTAATTACTAAGATATAGCTATAAACTATCAAATTTTTATTAAATTTTCTTTTTCTGTATCTTGTTATTAAAGTCCAAAAAAAATAGAGGCCTAATTTTTTTTTCTTTTGAAAATAGAAATTACAATCTAAATATGGAAGCCGAAACAACCACTAATTTCTAAAACCTCATACAGCAAAAAAAAAATAATATCGATAGACAATTAATTTTATCAATAAATTTAAATAACACACAAGAAAAAACATGTATTAAACTCTACAAATAAAATATATCTAAAAAGATATACAAAATGTAAAGTGTATAAATGATAATTTAATAAATCCTCTACAATTTCCAGCAAGAAATAAAATAAATAAATAAATCATCTATAGTTGACGGAACTATCCGATAAAACGATGACAAAAAAATCCACAGCACAAAGCCACGTTTGATGAAATAAAATAAAAGAACGAGGAAAATCAATCAGATCGGATCTTGCTTAAAGTCCACGTCGACTGGACCCACAAGTGTAGCGTAGTTAGCCATGTGCCTGCAAGACACGTCAACTTGTCGGAACCGATGCCTAGCTGACAAATGGGCCCCACCCATTTGATTAAAAAAAGAATTTAGGAAAGGTACGCCACCACGTCAGACTTCTCCAATCACATGTCTCTTTCCCTCTCGGCCGTGATACGCGGGTGACCGTCCGTTCTCCCATCTCATCCGACGGTCCATGTTTTCCCTCTGAAGTGGCCTTTCTGACTCTTTCGTCACACCCCACTTGGCCCGTCCCACACACTCCAACCGTGCCATTTCTTAATTTCTTTTTTTTTTTTTTTCAATAACTAACTAACTTTTTTTTTTGGGAAAACATTAAATATTAATTTAAAAAAAAACTACAATCAGGATAATTTGCATTAAGTTCAAAAGTTTCTCCTGAAAGCACAAACTCATAATATTGAAGTTACTTTACTGAAAATAAATAAATGAAAGGACACATTCTGTTTATAAAATCAATAAATAAAAGCACAATTAAGATGGTATGTTCTTCACTATAATTATGATAATTGGAACTCAAATTAAAATCTTTCACCCAAGAGCATCATGTTTAATGTTTCCACTCCAAATTTACTGAAAGATAATAGTTACATAACTTTTTTTGTTCTTTTTTTTTTTTTAATAAAAAGATAAACTTTTTTTTCTTTTTTTTAAGGGTATAGGGTTTATGAATATATATTATTTTATCAAATTTCAAACATGTGAGCTCCTATTTTGATTTCTTTTTTTTTTTTTAACTGCAATGAAGAATGAAACCCTTCTTGAGAAAAAAAAAAGGATGTTTAAAATAATTTCAATTTATTATTTTGAAACAAATCATAAAATATAGAACAATTCTCAAGCAAACATAACTTAATGAATAATTTCTCCTCAAGGTGGGATTAGGGAAACCCATGACAACTTTGCTGTAAGTTTTCTTTTTATTTTTTTTTTTTTATTTTTTTACGACACCAATACTAAATTTATTCAGACAATGGTTAGTTTAGCAATTTTTCCGAAAAAAGTAAACCTGTTATAAAACGAATCTACAATTTTTTTTTTTTTTTTTTTATGTTCTAAACACAGGATAATTACACAGGAAATTATTAATAGATAATTAAAAGCATGCCCTTCTGATGAAGAAATTACAATAAAGATCTATATCATTTTTTAAACACTTTTAGATTCATTGTTTTTCTTTTTAAATTTGAATTAAAAGAAACACAATTTAAGAAAGGACACGAAATCAAAGAAATGAGTTAAGGGCAGTATGTCAATTTGCATAAAATAAAATAAAAAAAAACAACAAAGAAGAAAAAGGGCATATTAGTAATTTTTTCAAAAATCTCATGTTCCCATACCATATTGGTTTATTAATTTACATATATATATATATATATTATTATAGGTTCAAATTAAAATTTCACAACTTATTTTTAAAGTTAATAACTCCAACATGAATATATCAACTCAAAACCAACTAGCCAAACGAAAGTTAAGGGATTATTTGGTGATCCTAAAACTACAACTTAAATTTTTGTTTTTTTCTGAAAAATTAATATAAATTTCACTATTTATAGTTATTATTACAGTTTTGTAACTCAAATTTTAAAAACTCATAACATGATATAGACAAGTCTAAATGAGATGGTTTTTTTTTTTTTTGAAATTACATAGAATTTAAAGATGAATAAAATAAACTTCATATTAATATAATTTTTTTTCAAATACATTTTAAATTTTAATACTTTTTAATTTTAATAATTTAAATACTTTATTAAGTATATAATTTAATTTAAATTTAAATTCTACGATGGAAACTTCAGTACCAAAAGTATGCTAAAAAATTTGGCATGTCGTTTGATTAAAGTCGTAAAGCCCTCGTGAGCTGTTTTGTCCGAGTGAGGTCAAAATCGTTGAATAATGTCGAGCCTCGTGTATCATTAAAAAACCCTGCTTCTCTCCGTTGGAGGGCCAAGCCAATTGTTCTCTTCATTATGGATGAAATAACGACTTTGTACCATATTCCTAAATAAAAAATTCTCTCTCTCTCTCTCTCTCTCTCTGTGCTTACAGAATATATTCATTGTGCCCCTCAAATTATAAGGTCATTTGAGTGATTTTAACCACTATTTTAGATATAAAATTTTAATTTCACTCCAAATTTAAACATAAAAATTTAATTTATGTATGTACCATTTTTTCTCCTAAACATTAAATTCATACATAAAATTTGAATGCAAAAAAACTAAAAAACAAAAAACTCAAATCCAACTTTTGATTTAGACGAAAACATTTTGATTCTCACTCAGCTTTTTGAAATTTTAAAACTCACATTTTACCTCTTAAATACTTTTAATTAGGCCTACTTAGGACTTTGATGAAAACAAATGAAAAAGAGAGAATTATTAGTCTCATTAAACGCCATATGCAAATTTTCCTATTTTTTAATTAATTCACGGAATAAATACATTATTTAATTATAAAAACATACTGATAATGTTTTAAAAATTGTAATTTAAAAAAAATGATAATTATAGACAGTTTTTTTTGGTAAAACACAAAAATAAGAACACATAATTTTCATAAAATAGATTGACAATGCATGATCTTTAAAAAAAAGATACTAATATATTAAAAAATAAATCACATTAAATTATTATTTTCAAATAATTACTGATTAATAGAGAATTTATAGACATTTATAAATCACTTTAAGTCAGATCACTCCTTTTAAACCTCTAACGTCCTTATAAAATGTATAAATTGAATTCTACAGTTGATTTTAATAAATAACAATAAAGTTTTTAAAAATCGAATGGGCACCTTGAAAAAAATTTAGATATTTGATGAATGAGTTGAATTTGAATTGAGTTGAAATTTTTAATTTAAATAATAATTTTTATTAATTTTTTTAAAAAGATAAAAAAAATTTTAAAAAATAAAAAAAATTACATTTTAACTCAAATTAATCTGGAACCCAAACAAAGTCTAAATAAATAAACAAATGGGCACAGAAGGTGGGATAGCCAATGGCGACAGAGAACGCGGATAACTCCCACGTGGAGTTTGGTGCTGACACGATGGCCATTTTTTATGTTTTATGTTTTTCTATTTTCAAGATATCTAGAAAGTCCTGGGACGTGATTACTGAGCTGGCTACGCAACCTCTGTCTCCCATGGGGCCCACTTCTCTGTGATTCCTTCTACGTGGGACACGTCACTCCCCCAGACCACCACACCGACATCTGCGGAAGATTGTGGGGTCCACCTATCTAGTACGTGTTTTAGATTCTTTTCTTTTTCCTTTTAATATCTTTTTTTATGATTTTTTTTTGGTAAGCCAAAACCAAAAGAGAGAGAGAGGCCAGGCCTCGTTGGCAAATGCCAGGCAGAGATAATTCCGGATTACTTGGTGGCGTGGGCCGTTCCTGTCCATTAGATTTGGGTAATCAGGACCGGTGATCTCGCTTCACGTCAGATGTGGGGTCAAGAAGAGTAGATTTATAATTGAGGATTTTTTAAGTTTATTTATTTATTTTTATTAATGCAAGGTGTGGATGGTGATTGGTGACCGCTGCCGCTACACGTGGGCAGCTATGAGGTGACTTGGAAAAGTGTTTCAGATTCAGCACTGGGAATGGACGGTCCAGATTCGAGATTGCGTTTTTTATGCCGATCCGAGTCAAAACAGGGTGCGCGTCAGACACGGAGTGCACTCCGCGTCGGAAGAAAAGAAAGAGGTCTCACCTTGTTAAATTACCTTAATTACCCTCCGAAAAACGTGACATTAAAAATTAAATTTAACAAAATAGAAGTCATTTTTATAATATTTAGGATTCATTTCATCTTTCGTGTTGTGTTGAGTTGGATTTAAAATAAGATTAAATTTTTAAATTAAGATTAATTAATTTTTTAAAAAATAATTATAATTTTTATTGACTTTTTGAGAAGAAGATAAAAAACCAACCGTAAAGTACAGTTGATTTCAAACTCAACTGTAATTCTAAACGTAGACTTAACTTGCGTTTGGTGTATTGATTTAAAATATAATAGAATTAAGCTGAGATTAGTTAACTTTTTAAAAATAAGTTATTATAGTTGTTGATTTTTCATAAAAACATAAAATTATAATAGAAATTTTAGGTCGGGAATGGAGAGCCAAACAAATCATTATTTGTTGTTTCGGCCTTTGTGTGACATTTGATGACAAAATTTTGAAAGTTGGTTTGAAAATATGTATTTAAGAAAGTGTGAAGTAAAATTAAACAATGATATTAAAATATTATAAAATTTTAAAGCATATTTAGAAAAAAAAATACAATTTTATTGTTTTGCTCATCTGGTTTTTTTTTTTACTATTTGAAAAAAAAATAAATTATCTCATTTTGATTGGAATTAAAAAAAATTATATACTTTCAAATTTTGAATTTTTTAGGAAAAAAATAAAAAGACAAAAGAGAAAATGAGATGTATATTTAAAAATTTTAGAATTAATTAGTGAAAATTTTGTTTTAAAGTTGTTATTTCAAAGGAGAGCTTAATAATCATAAAATGTCAAGCACAACGTTTTTTTTTTTTTTTTTTTTTTATATGATGTCGTTTTGGACCACATAATAAATATCTAATAAATATCTAACTAGCTGCATGGGTAAAATATCAATTGTGATATTGATTTGAATATAAAAACCTTGTGCTCTTTGAATATTGTTTGGTAACTTTTAAAGTTTGATTTGAACTTTGTCCTAATTTGTAATTTAATGATAAAGCGAGAACAATTTAATGAAATGATACATTAGTTGATTGTGTTTGGAGGGAAAAGAGCTAACTACTAATAATTTGTAACTTTCGTGAAGTTTATATATATAGATATATATGTTTTTTGTGAATTTTCAAACATGCATTTTGTCTTTTTTATATATATATATGTGCGATTAAAATTAGATAATTTTCCTAGTGCGTTTTTGCTTCGATAAACGTAACCCAGAAACAGCTTTTTTCTTCTGAGACAAGGCAACTGAATCCGAACAACGAGATTCATGGCACTAGGTGAAAAGATACGTAACCAAACAAATTAATCATCGTCATCATTTAAGAATTCAAAAATAAAATTTGCGAAGAAACCATATAAAGAAATCTCATATGGCAGCAGTCCTTGTCTCTTCCAATAAAAATAGAGTAGTAATAATTTTATAATTAATAAAGAAATGATGAAGGCCTTGAGATCCTCTATAGTTATCAAAAGTACTTAAAAACACACGATGACACGTTTGCACATCCAACCAAGTCTATCCTTTCTTTCGGACATTAAGCATGTGGTTGGTTCGTTAATTGAATATATGAATATTTTTAAGTTAAAGTAGATTAATTTTTTAAAAATTAATTATAAATCATTTTTTAAAAAATAATCTATTTGAACTTGTCTATATAAATTATAAACTTTTAAAATTTAAATTATGTGAATCATGAAACTAAAAAAAAAAAATTAAATTATAATTTTAAAATTTGAATTATGCTATACATATTTCATATTAAAAACATACCCCTAGTCATAGTATTTTGTTCTTTACTTTATATATTAAAAATTCTCCTTTTTTTTTAGTAACTACACACATCTTTGCATTTGTAGGCATAAACATAATAGTTATATCATATTTAACTTTACTAAAATATACAAAATTTAAATATCATATCTCAAATTTAGAAAAAGAAAAACAATACACACATATCTAATAAAGAAAAAAAATCTAAAAAAAATAAATATATGTAATTAATAGAAAATCAAAATGGAAAATAAATAAAAAACGGCCTTAATCGCGGCGTTGGTCGTGAGTGCGTGGCCAGACGTGGACTCCAAAGGGCAAATTCATTCTAGTTAATAAAATCTTAAATTTCAAATAGAAAAAGATAAATACTTTTTTAATAAGAAGAGATTAAATTATATTTAATATGACGAGGACCACGTCAGCCACATGACGGCTGGAATAGGTTGACTCTAGAGCTGCGTGACGCGTAGTTTGATTAATAGTCCACCACGTGTACGGCTGATGTGAATTCGGAATTACATTATTAATTAAATAAAAAAACTGCGAGCGCGAATATCGATGGGCCAGCTCAACAACCACCACACCTCCTCGTATATACGCCGTACCGTATACACGCGCCCAGTCCGGAGACACGTGTCTGGTGACGTGGAAGTTGCCTTGGCGGTCTTCTCTTCTTTCCCGTTCTTCTTCTATTTTTTCCCTCTGCGAAAAGCCCAACCTTTCGAGCTTGGATTCTAGAGAGAGAAAGTAGAGAGAGAGAGAGAGAGAGACACACACACACACACACACACACAGAGGAAATGCAGAGACTTTGAGGTCAAGAGTCTCTCGCCATTGACGAAACGCAAAGCTCCGAGGAAGAATTTCTGTGGAATTTTGGTTTTCGATTGGATTTTTCGGGCGTCAGGAGGTTGAGATTTGGAATTTCGAGTCCCAAAAGGTACGTCGAATTCCTGGAGCTTTCGATATCGCTTTCGCTTTTCCTTTGTTTTCTTTCTTAGATTTCTGCGTTTGGCTGTTCGGAAAATTTTTGATTCGGCTCTGTTTGGTTGATGAGAAAAGTCAGTGGAAGTACGTGAAAAGAGTTTGAGGCAGTTATCTTTTGTACCTGCTTTGACGTCGAGAAAATGTGGGGAAAATAAAATTAAAGTATGGACATTTAAGGTTTTTCAAATAAAGTAGACTAATTAAGAAATTATTCGCTAAAAAATGGTAAATTAGTTATATAGTGATTTTTCTTCGTTCTCTTATGGACAAAACAGAGGATAATGGTTGAAGCTTGTACAGATCTTCGAGACTTATCACGGTTTCTGCTGGAAAATTTCGTTTTTTTATAATATAAACCAAATTTAGGTGTATAAAACTGGAGAGATACAGAATTTAAAAGGAAAAAAATTTTAATAAATCAGAAACAATCAGAGTAGACTGTACATAAAACTTTTGTTTTTTTTTTTTTTTCATTTTCTCGTTGTGAGGGGTAAAAAAAAAAAAAAAGGAGAGAGAAAGAAAGAGAAAGAAAATGGTTCATATTTGTCGAAGTTTGGTTTCGGGGGGTTATTTTTGTCATTTAGCTCTAGATTGTCCGCTGAGATAAAACATCTCTCTCTACTGTATTTAACTATTTATTTTTGTTCATATGGCGTTACATGGTGGAAAGACTTTAATGACCCTGAAAGTTACTGTCTATTACCTGGTGTATGAATTTTCTAGTTGATCTTATATTCATTTCAACCTGGATATTTTGAGCAAAAATAATAACAACTAGTTTACAAGAATCAAAGGCAAATACGTTGCCTGTTAAAACATTTGTCTATGTTATTGTTTCTAGAAACTGGGTATTGATTCTAAACCATAAAATATGTTAAAATTCCAGTTAAAGAAGTCTCTAGAATACAGGATCGGACTTGAAAGCTCAAGTGGACTTTACGGGTGTTCGACAAAATATGTAGCTTTGGCTGTCTTTTGACTTCATACACAAACGTCTACTAAAAGCTCATTTGCTCAAACATCCTGCTTAAACATAGGATTGCGCATCCTTAATACGTTGGCGATTACGATGCTGATCAAAAGTTTAGTATAGATTGTAGGATTGACCAACAAATCAGTTCAATGTAGACTTTTGGATTCCATTCCCGTGTCAATCTATCAATCTAATACATGTTCTGTTTGAGGCAGGGTGGCTCTTTGAGTATCGAAATATAAGTTTAACCAAGGAATTCAACCACCAAGGAAGCACCGATATCTCTCCGTGAATAATACTTGAAAAGCCCGGTTGGTGCCATAGTATGGGAAACGATGAAGAGGGAAAGTCTGCTAAATCTGAGAAAATGTCTCCACCCTCAACACCGGTAAGCTGAGGTTGAAAATTCGTTTATATTTCTTATATTCTAGGTTATGGATGATTGAGAAATTTGGTGCCTTGGTATTTATTTCTTTTTTTATTGACAGGATCAGACAAATCAAACTAATCAGACCAATATTAATGTCTATCCTGATTGGGCAGCCATGCAGGTTATCTATATACCATTCATATTTTTGCTTGCTTATAAATATGGTTGATAGTGTTGTATATATTTATGTATTAATCCACTCAAGTATATCTATATTGTTAATTCAGACATATTATGGTCCCAGAGTTGCTCTCCCAACATATTACAACTCAGCAGTAGCTTCCGGCCATGCTCCTCATCCTTATATGTGGGGCCCACCACAGGTATTTCCCAAAGTATCAAAGCAATTAAAAACTTTCTGTTTGAAAGGCTTGAAACTTTGTATTTTGTATTTTTATCATTTTCTGTCTTATGCCGAGGATAACCTCGATATATTCACAATGAGATACTCAGCTGACTTGTTTAATTAATCTTTCCAGCCTATGATGCCACCTTATGGGGCGCCTTATGCTGCAATCTACTCTCATGGAAGTATCTACGCACATCCGGGGGTTCCTCTTGTAAGTGTTTATTAGCGTTATGTTCGATTAGCAATTCTGCTTGTTTTGTATTTGCTTAGGCAGATGGTACTTGGTGTGCACTTTAAAAATTGTTGAATTAGGCCAAGTTTTGGTAAATTTTTAGTCCACGTGCATTCTTTATTACGCCAAGGTGGGGTTCATCTTTGCACTTCTTTATGTAGATAAAGCCTCTAATTCCCTCCCCAAAGATTGTTCTCCTCTCTTCTGTTTCTGTCTATTGTTTCTGTGTGAAGTTTTTTCCTGTGCTGAAGTAATTTTCTTATCGAATTTAGGGATCACATGGTCAAGGAATTCCATCATCACCTGCTGTAAGTTTTTTATATTTAGTTTTATGAAGCCTGTGGTTTAACGCATCTTCATCTAATGTTGAGTTTCTTGTGGTGCGATCCAGGCTGTGCCTCCCTTGAGTGTGGAAACACCTACAAAGTCATCTGGTACCACAGAGAAGGAGTTTGTGAAAAAGTTGAAATCGTTTGATGGACTTGCCATGTCCATAGGCAATGGTAATGCTGAGGGTGTAGCTGAACAGAGGGCATCACAGAGGTTAGCGAAATCGTTTGCCTTTCTTTTCTGATTGAACTTCCTCCTAAATTTGTATTCTTTATGTTTCCTAGTGGGCCAATCTATCCATTCTAGTACGTGAACTCCATTTTTTTCCTGGGCTAATTTGATTAATAATCTCTCTACAGTACGGGGACTGAAGGTTCGAGTGACGGAAGTGATGGGAGTAGTGTTGGGGTGAGGGATTCTTATATATATATATATATATATATATATATTTATACCGGTTCTATTGTTTGATTGGATTGAGAACAATGCACATTCTGTTGGTCGATTTGATTTTTAACTTTCCTTGCTTTCTTTTTGTTTCCTTTATTCAGGCTAATCAAAGTGGAAGAAAAAGAAGTCGAGAGAGTACACCATCCACTGGTTCGTTTCTGTTCTAATCAGTTACATCAGATCTTAGAGAGTCATATAAAGGGCCTATTATCACTGTATTTGACACCGTAAGCCAAAGTACCAAATAAAATGAGGATCATTTGGATTGCACTTGATCACCTTTTGGTCAAGTTCAAGTTCATAGCAGTACAGAAGTAAAGTTAAAAGGATTTTTATGCCCTACACTATGCAATTTATGCAATTTGATCTTGATCTGGAGTTTTCTCCTGAACTATGGTTTGCTACTGTTGCTGCTTGGTAATTTTAACATGCATGTACACCTTTTGGTCCTCGAGTATGAAAGTAACTTGGTTACACCTGAAATGGATGATATATGAGTTTGTAAACGTTCTAATCTCTTCGTTTTGTTTATATATTACAATAGTGGGAGATGAGAAGCATGTGAATCCAATCTCTGCTAAGGAGATAAATGCTGCTTCGGATAAGGCACTGGGTGCAACTGTTCCCCCGGCCAGCGTCCCAGGAAAGATGGTTGGGTCTGTAGTTTCTCCTGTCATGACCACAGCATTGGAACTGAGGAACCCTTCTAACATAAACACAAAGACTAGTCCTACGGCTACCCTCAACCAAGCTTGTACAGTGTTGCCTTCTGACTCTTGGTTGCAGGTATGTTCTACTAATTTTACTTACGGTTCATTTCTGCTCCTAATCTTTCATATATAAGATCAATTTGTAAATTTTGATGGTTGAATTATATTTTTTCAGAGTGAACGGGAGCTGAAGCGAGAGAGAAGAAAACAATCCAACAGAGAATCTGCTAGGAGGTCAAGGCTGAGGAAGCAGGTATGAAAGAATATGATATCTTGATGATGGAGATATCTGAAATCTTCTATAAATAACTTGAATAACTTTGATTGTAGTCTGTATTTGTTATTTTAAGATATGAAGAGGCTTTTATTATTGTTTTTCAGGCCGAGACCGAGGAACTTGGACACAAGGTTGAGTCCTTGACTGCGGAGAACGTGACGCTTAAATCTGAATTAAATCGGCTAACTGAAAACTCAGAGAAGCTGAGGCTAGAGAATGCCAAACTTATGGTACATCTGCTGGTCATTTGTGCAATTTTCCCCCTTTAGAATCAAAAAGTTTTTTTTTTTTTTAATGATAATTATGTACTTCCTACTAAATGCATTTTTTTTAATATACAGGATAAGCTGAAAAATGCACAACTAGGGCATACTGAGAAGATTATATTGAACAACATCGATAAGCCTATCAGTACGGAGAATCTACTGTCCAGAGTTAACAATTCTGGTTCCATTGATAGGACTGGCGAGGAAGAGAATGACGGGTATGAGAAAAACCCGAACTCAGGAGCCAAGCTGCATCAACTTCTGGATACAAGTCCACGGGCCGATGCCATTGTTGCTGGTTGATCAAAGGGACCGGTATTTTCATGGTCTCTTTAATTATGTAGTTTTGGCATATTTCAAGCCCAAAATTACTGCTAACAATAAGCAGGGGAACGATAATACAGCTCGACAGTATTGGTGTCTAAAGAAAAAAGAAACTGATTTTCTAATTTTTACTTTGCGAGTTAGCTCTCTCGGGTAAGAACTGATGGTTTTCTAATTAGAATTCAAGAGTGGCTGGTCAGACCACTGAAAGGTAGTGTACATTGACGAGACTTTAGGGGGGACTTATAAAACAAAAAGAGTAGGTTACGGTTTGTATGTGTCTTGGTGGGTTGTGTAATTTTGTTTGACTAAGTGATGTGAAGAACTACGCAAAAATATGTGAACCTGAAAGACTAGGTTTACTCTCTCTGCCAGGTTCTTTAATTTACTTGGCAAGGCTTGCTTGGCTGTTTTCAGTTAAAATAATAATGTTAAAAGAGTAGTGTGTTAAACTAAAGTTTTTTGATGTTTTGTGAAGTCATTTCTATTTAGCATAAAGATTATGGCATGAAAGAGGCTTAGCTTGTTGCCATTACCATCGATAATATCATCGAGCTTTTACTTCGCATGAAGCATGAAAGAGAAATGGAAGGGGAGAACAAATCGTGATTTTCTTTTTGATATAATCATGTGTTTAGTTGTTTGGTTGTAAAATCAGTATTGAGAATGTTATGATCTTTACACAACACCAAAATTATAGAGAATGAAAGAATGGCGTTTTAAATGATGATGCACATACCTTCAATAAGAATAACATGTACTTTCTTTTTTAATATATTAATTTACGACCATACGGAATAGACAAGGAAAATAAAAATAAAAAGTACAAAAAAAAGGAAATCACATGGCGGGTGACCAGATCATAATGAAATGGATGATTAGATGGTCCTGGCGATCCACGAGAACTACGCAAGCATCGTGGAAAGTGTATCCGCTCTGGTGGTTGGAGGTTTTTGAGTGTCAAAAGATTCAATCTGAGAGTTTAGTTGAGGAGGGTCATGTTTCTTTCATGGCCTGAGAGGTTAGAAGTCAAAAAAAGTGAAAGGCCAATGGAGAAATCAAAACGCCAACATTGGAGTCTCTGTCTGCGTCATCTTTTTGTCTTTGTCCACCATTCTAGATCGAGGTGCCACATAAGAGCTTACTTCACCTTGTTATATTTTTTTTTTTCCCTTTTTTCAATTGGGTGTCAAGTTTGAAGTGCGCTACGTTTACAACCAAAAACAATTATAGCTATATCTCATCTCTTGTATAAGATATAATCCATGTATAATATTTTGTTTGGTAAGAGGGATTAGAAAAATAAAGAAAGTAGAAGCTAATTATCAAATACACCGTTTTACAAAAAATAGTATCTTACATGTGTGAAGGGTTTAAATTGTTATATAACTTACTTTTTGTTTCATAGAATGTTTTCCTTTTTATTATTTTTTTAAAGTTCAAAGGATCAAAAAGTATGAATTGACGATTTCCTTCATTCATATTTTCCTCGGTGTCAAATAACTTACGATTCTAATTCTCCAATATATTCTTTTTTTTTTTTTTTTTTCATTGTAAGCTATAAAATAAGGTTATTACCAATGATGGCAATTTCTTTATCGATGAAAATATCGGTATTCAAATCAAAGAAAATTTGAAAATGAAATCAATTTCAATGAAAATTTCGAGAGAAATATATAGAAACTACGGATCTATGATTCAAATTTGATTTTTTCCCCCAAATATTAGGACATGACAAAAAATTAAAAACAATATATTTATGATCAAGTTTTACATCACAACTATATAAATGTTCGCCAGAAACTTCAATATCAAAAGAAAGTCATTTAAGGCGCTAACACTATTTGGATTTCAACGTAATTATAGTATTATTAGTATCATGACATGCACTCCTTGAAGTTTAAAGCATGTTAGGTGATAAAGTATATTATCTAGTTGATAAATCATTGAAAAATATTTAAAAAATACATTGACTACCGATTTTATTATTTTTTTTTCTTTTCGATATTTTCCAATAATTTTTTTTTCTGAAATTTTGTTTTAAAAAAAATAATACACACACTACTACTTCACCCACATTGATATTTTTATTCATATTTTCCAAAATTTTCTTGAAACTTAGTTAGAATTATCTTTGTACGTCTACAATATAATTTGGGGCCTTTGAAATTCTTATATTTTGATGGACATTTGTGTGTCTTTATGGATATTGCACATAGAATATAAAAATTAATTATACTTAAGAATATATTAGATTCTCATAAAAATGTACTAAATTTTGTGATAAGGTATTAAAAAAAGACTAAAGACACAAATATATCAAATCAGTATTATATAAAATTATAAAAAATATGATTATTTAACAAGATTAAATAGAAATATGACGATTAAATATCGTGTCCAATTAGTATGGAATTTTTAAGTGCTCTATTAAATTTATTTATTTGTTGTTGGAGGTACCATATGACATTGTGAGTGACTAGGACTTCTTCAACAATGAAACATTCAGTGAATGATGTGTGAATTCTGGTCAAGCCCAAAAGTAGGATTGGGATTGAAAAAATAAATAAAATTACCTAAATAACTTTTTTTTTTTCGTTTATTCATTAACCTGATATAAATTTTATATTATTGATCAATATAACATAAATTTTAATTTTATTTTATATTAATCTAATAGTAATTTTTTATATTATATTAATATAATAATTTTTAAATCTATGTTGTGTCTTCTCCGTTGAAAAAGAGAGAAAAAGGCTTTCAAAGCCCATGAGTTAGGTCTCGCAAGTGCTTTCGGCGCACGTTAGCGCCAGCACCTGTGGAATGTTCAATGTTTGAACAGATTCGGAAGCCAGAGAACAGAGATGGAGAAGTCCAAATCTAGCCACCGGATTGAAAAAGTCTTTTTTTGAACACCCTTTTCAAAGTCTCCTATCTTTTTGTACCCGTTCGATTAAATTACTACTCCCCCACTTTTTTTTCATGGTCATGGATATAGTTTCACCAAAAATCTTTCTTTTCATTGGATTCCCACTTTGGTACCCCATTACTCATGAGTCATGACATTTGCCTTTGATACACCGGTTTAAAATGAAAATTTTAAGTTAGAGTCGATTGATTTTTTAAAAATTAGTTATAGTATTTATTGACTTTTTAGAAAATGATAAAAACTGTAATAGAATTTTAGAGTTTGGACCTTAAAATCAAACATAAATCCAGTTTTTTGAGGAATGCCTCCAAAAAGAGCATATATCTGAAATATTGTCTTATGATTCGGATTTTTATCCTTTTATAATGTTAAATAAAAAATAATTTCAAGACAAAAAATCCAAACCATGGGGCAAGAATCTTAAACACTTGTACTCAAAATATTATTCTCACAATTTTTAATTAATGTGACATAATTTCAGTAGAAGAAAATAAAAGAGATAAGATTGATAAAGGAGTGAGTTAAACACTTTTCTCTTTATGTTTTATTTTTTTTTATATAAGACGAGACCAATTTCGTAACTTCTCTCACAAACTAAGCACTTCTAAATCCCCTCGTATCACCTTTCTAGATGATCTTAAATTCCGCTTCATTCTAAATTAAAGGAGAAACAAAAAAATGCATATACATCTACTATGATAGACATCTGTTGCTTAGCATTGCATGGAGATTCAAAATCACGATTAACACTTGTCTTTTTCCCTTTTTTTTTTTTTCCTCCCCTTTCTTTTTTACTCGTTTACATCCTTTACATAAAATACATTTTTTTAATGATATTGTTTACAGATAGATTCTAGTGGTAATTTCATCACAAGGTGAAGAATTTAAACTCTCCAATCCCAACTTCAAAAAAAAAAAAAAAAGTTTATTCATCTTAATTTATTGTTGTTTGTTTGTTTTTATTTATTTCTTTGATGAAAGAAAATTGTTTTATATTTTAGGTTTTTGTTTGTTTCTTATCATTGTCTGGGTTTGTTGTTTCCTTAGAGGTAATGAAATCAATTACAATCCCTAAAAAAATGAAGTTAATTCAACTAACTACATAGTGAAGAGTTTTTTTAGTTTATAATTCTAAACCTTCATCCATAGTTACAAGTATAGTCTAATAGGAATTAAACACATAAATTCATAAAAAAGACATAGAATTCGAATCCCCTATCTCTATTTTTTTTTTTAAATTTCATTATGTTATATTAATTTTAAGTTATTTTTGCTACCATATGGTCTTTCTAAAAATGTATTCAATTCTTGCAGCTCTATTATTTGCGATGGTGGTGTTCCGAATAGATCTGCTCAACATGGTTAGACCCTTTTGGTTAATAGAGCTGTGAAGATCAATGTTGATGCGAATATTAGAAGTGATAGTAGAAAAGTTGATAGCTAAGTTATCTTTATTGCTATTTTACAGAACTGTAAATGAGATTTTCATCTGATATGTCTTCTCTTTCAATTCTTTTGAAGTCATTAGATCATTTATCCTCGTTCAAGAACATCGTCCCTTCTTCCATTCCGTTTTGAAGAGTAATTAGGATCAATTCAGTCACGTTTTTATTCATTTGGAATATGGGCTTTTCCACTTTATTTTAATTTACTTTAGTTATTTTTTGAATTCTATGGGTGTTGGTGTGGTAACTAGAGATGCAACCGACACTGTTCTTGAGGGATGTTCAAAGAAGCTACGGGGCTCTCACCTCACGCGGCCGAGTGCTTAGTAGCCCTTGAAGGAGTACGGCTTGCTTAGGATTGTGGTTTTAGGAATTGGGTACTTGAATCATATGCTATCAATGTGGCTCAAGCTATCACAAGTCCTTGAACCCGAGCTCCGAAATCAAACATCGTTAGGGATATTTAAGATACCATGTCTCAAGCTAATAGTTATCCCGACAAGAGAATGACATAGTCCACTTCTTAACTAGTTATGCTTTTACTATTTCATGGGATTTAGTTTTCCATGATTTTGTCCTTTTTGTGCTTGGAACGTTTGTACAATGTTTCAAATTTACAATAAATTGAAACTTTTACTAAAAAGGACAAAAAAAAAAAAAAAAAATCTTCCTATATGTTTAACCTATTCATTTAACATCACCTTATAAATATACAATATGATGTGAATATTATCGATACCTTATTTTTCTTTTTCTATTAGAAAGATATATCTTTTTATTAAATTTTTATTATCAATAATAACTGATCGACATACTAAATAAGCTCTTCAAGATAAACAAATAACTTTACTCTTTGGGTCTCTTTTTTAGACCACCAATTATTACAAAAAACAAATAGTGAACAAAATACCTAAATAATCCCATATGACTCTTGTTTCCTTATACAAGACACTTTATATTTTGTTTTAAGTTTTGTATCTAATAAAAGGGTTGAAGAACTACTAAATCTCCTCGTATTCCTCAAGTGAACCTCTTCATATCTTGAGTGATCCCAAATTCCATTCGGCAAAATTCACATTGCATTATCATTTATATTTATGAAAAATTGTGTGACAAGAAAGAAAATAAATTTCTTACCTCTACGACATTATTTTTAATTACTCCATTACGTAAATATATAAGTTAAAGAAATTGATGTAAATTTTATGTAATTTTCGCTAAAATTTATATCTTTACAGTATTTTTTGCGCCGTATCATAGAACTTTCTTAACTTTTAAGGTTACAAATTAGTTTTCTATTTGTTTGCTAAGAAGATGCAAAGGTCATAACAAATGTGTTAGCAGACAACAGAATTTCAAATCCATTTTATTTTCCTGTTCCTTAGTGTGGTCCACATAGTCAAGCTTCATTAATTTTTTTTGGGTTTTATTTTATTTTATTTTATTTTATTTTTTGCAGGGGTTTGTGGGAGAGGTGGAAAAAACCGAAAACACTTCCATTAATAGGTAATAACGTCCATAATATGGTCCTTCTTTAAAATTCATAAATCAAAATCAAACAGATCTAACTATGATTTCATGACGGACTATTAAAAAAAAAAACTTTAACATAATATGTGAGCTTCTGTTTAGATTATCAGTTTGGGTTGAAATTTTTAAGTTTTTAAATTAGAATTGATCGATTTTTTAAAAATTAATTATTATTTTTATTAATTTTTCAGAAATAAACAAAAATCTAGTAAAAAAAATATAATTTAATTGGAATTAAACTTAAAAATAAACATCATGTAAATATGACGTGATTTTGATACGAGGTTTTTAATTTTTGATATTCCCAACACAAAGTTCCGAGTTTTTAGTTATTAAATAACGTATATAAAATTTAATAGAGTGGCTGTTAGATCTATTTTTATATGACAGCAAAATTGAACACACTTTTTTAGTGACTTTTGAATGATTAGTCATATATATTTTTTATCAACTCATTCTGTATTTTTTTGAAAAATCGTTAAATTTTTTAAAATTATTTTCTAAAACATCAAATAATTCTAATCTAAATATTTTAATTCAAATCTTTTAAGACATGAATGTCTAGCAAACTAATTTGAATTAAAAAAATCAATTTATTTTTATCTTTTTTTAAAATATAAATTTTTAAACTAATTTTTCAAACATCAATCTAATTCCAACTCAAATATGGTATTGTAATCGTACAGCCAACATGTCCTTCTCGTATCTCCACGTCCTAGATCTCTTCAACCGGAAAACAACCTCCTCATCTTCCTGGTCTTTCCTTACATCCTTCTTTTTTTAAATTTTTTATTCATAAATCTTCTCACACTTCCACGATTTTGCCTCCTAAACACCTTCTTATCTTTTTTTTTTTTTTTAATTATTTTGTTGGCGTTCTTTCATTTGGTCCATTTGAGCATTATAATTATTTTTTTTTTAATGGTTTATAGAAACTTCAAAGTATGGGAAATGCTTCTGAGAACAAAAGGGTTGCTTTTACATCAGATTTCCTTTCCATGCATGTTCCTTCGTCACTTTTTGCTGTTCCTTCAAGTTCTTGACTAGCCATTGTTCTTTTTTTTTTCCCCCCCTTCTTTTTTTTTTTTTTGGTACTTTGAGTATGTTGAGGTTTGTTAATTGTCCCTGAAATTTCTGGGGTTTTAAGGTTAACCTGTTCTTTTTAATCTTGGTGGGTTTTGTTATAACTTGGATTCCTCATATGGGTAGAGTAAATTTCACACACCCATTAAAGAAATTGACTTCAATTCCTTTTTTTCAAACGGTTTTTGATTTGGACGCTACATTAGGGAACTGGGTTACCATCGTTTTCCACATAAATCCTTGGTTTCGATTTTAATGGAAAAAAAAAAAAGGCAAAAAAACCTTTTACATTAAATTCAGGAACAGGATTTTTTGCTAGTCTTCACATGTAATGCGACAAATCTTCCTGGCACTAAATTATCAAATTTCGGTAGGTTGTCAAGAGTTTCCTAAGCAGGTGTCAAAACCTGCAACCAACTTTTTCTTTTTCTTTCTTTCTTTCTTTCTTTCTTTCTTTCTTCTTCTTCTTCTTGGTTTTTGTGTGTGTGTGTGTGTGTAATTTTTTGAGTTCCTGTTTTTGGGGTTTAGGGCTTCAAAGACATTTTCATAGGCATTGGCATTTTGGGATTCTCTGGATCTGAGGGACAAAGTGGGTAAGGGAGATCAAAATGGTATCTTGGTTTCACAAGATATGGCTTTTGGGTTCAATATGACTAGTGTTTTCAATCCAATAGTTTGATTTTGATTTCAAGTTCTAGACTTGGAGTGAGTTAGAGAGAGAGAAAGAGAGAAGAATTATTGTGCCTTTTTTATGGAAATGGGTCACTCAGCAGCAGTTTGGGATTATAAGGCAGCAACTGGGATTTCAAAAGACTGGAATGGGGTGGATCAGGTTGTGCTTCGGAACCCGCAAGGAGCTTCCGCAAGGGTAAGGCATACAAGTCTCTTTCTTGCCCATTTGTGGATTGATATTGGAGCAATGTTTAGTTCGTGGATAGTAATAATTATAATATGTTTAGAAATTAATGTTTTCTTCTTTTGATGACATAGGTAAGCTTGCACGGGGGCCAGGTCACTTCATGGCGGAACGAGCACGGGGAAGAACTCCTATTCACTAGTAGTAAGGTATGGATTTTAAAACAACATTGTTTTACTAATTGCAGATTTTTTTTGTACTTGAATTCTGTAGCAATTGTAGCCTTTTTTACACGACTTATCCAGTAAGAATTCCGGAAGCTGGATAATCGATTTTGGTTGTTCGTTTTAATCAATGTGGTTTGCTTGTTAAGTGGTTGAATGGACAAGTGCTTTGTACTTGTGCAAAATCTGATTCATTAGATAAATGTTTGTTTGGTATAGTGTGAAGATAGAAACTATAATGTCTGGCCTAATTTTGTTGACAAGAGGGTGATGATTCTTCAAAGCTTGTGATTTTGTCACTTGTAGGCCATCTTCAAGCCCCCAAAAGCGATACGAGGAGGGATTCCCATCTGTTTCCCACTGGTATTGTTTATTTTCCTTGCATCTAATTACGTCTCTTTTGGACATACCATACTGATAGACCTTGTATGTGTTTATGCTTTGGAAGTTTGGAAACGGTGGATCCTTGGAACAACATGGATTTGTGAGAAACAAGATTTGGGCAATCGATGATAACCCTCCACCTCTGCGTCCAAACGATTCCCATGGGATATCTTTTATCGATCTTATACTTAGACCATCTGAGGAGGACCTGAAATGCTGGCCCCATAGGTATGAATCCTTGGCTAAGCCATATGTTTCTATATGATTTAAGTACTGTTTCACTGATAACAGAAAGGCTTTTTTTTTTTTTTTGCCAGTTTTGAGTTTCGTCTCAGGGTTTCTCTGGCAACAGATGGAGATCTGAACCTGATATCGCGCGTTAGGAATGTAAATTGCAAACCATTCAGTTTCTCCTTTGCTTATCATACTTACTTCTTGGTTTCTGACATAAGGTACGGGAAATTATTCGCTAGTTGGTGCAGGGACACTTTTCCCCCACCTCCCAAATTTCTGTTTCCTACTTTTAGTGCTAGTTAAGGATATGACTCTATTTGAGGCTGGGATGGTCCATTAGCATGCAGCCATGGCACACATATGTACACGGGGCTGTGCCGGGCAGCACTTGATGGACCATCATCCATAAAACATGCACCAAATTATTGGAGATTTTTCCATTGCCACTTGTACAGTTTTACATTTTAATTGTAACTTGCACTCATTTTTACACACGACCACAGTGAAGTGAGGATAGAAGGGCTGGAGACGCTCGACTACTTAGACAATCTTTGTCAAAGAGAACGATTTACCGAACAAGGAAATGCCATAACATTTGAATCTGAGGTAACTACTCACTAGATTTATCTGTAACTTGACCTGGCAGAAGTTCCAACTAGTCACTCATTTCTGATGGGATTATGTCTACATGACGCTTTTTTCCTTTACCCTACCAGGTGGACCGTGTTTATCTCAGTGCTCCTAATGCAATTGCAATCCTTGATCATGAAAAGAAGAGGACGTACGTCATACGGAAGGACGGACTACCTGATATTGGTAAAAGCTTCAACACCCTTTTAAAAAAATACATAGACCAAAAGCAAAGCAGAATGGATCATCTAGCTCGTATTGGTAACTCTTTTCCTTAGTTTAAAAAAAGAAAAAAAGAAAAAGAAAAAGTAACACAAGAAAATGAAGCTCACATGTGTTGGTAACAACATCAAAACTTTTTATTTATCTCCAAGTGATCTTATATGTTACTTGATCCTAATCTGTTTTCTCATTTTACGAATGTCGACAGTGGTTTGGAATCCATGGGATAAAAAATCGAAGTCCATGGGAGATTTTGGGGATGAGGAGTACAAACAGATGGTGTGCGTCGATGCAGCCGCGATCGTGAGACCGATCACGTTGAAACCGGGGGAGGAATGGACAGGGAGAGTGCAGCTCAAGGTTGTGCCATCAAGTTTCTGCAGTGACCATCTAGGTCTATAAGAGTAGGATGAAGAGCCTCGGTTTCGTTGTTTCAAAAAGAGAGCTTTGGGTTCATAATGTTTTTTTAGGTGGTCCAAAGTGTAGAAGTAGTAGGACAATTATTTTAGTTTTGAGATAGAAATTAGGAGTTGCCCCACTTGTGAATGGAAAGTCTTAAGTGAGTACATGGACAGGATAAGGGAGAGAATTCCATTGTAATGGAATTGGGAAAATAGTCGAGCCTGAAAATTTTTTGAAGAATGGCATACCACTCTCTCTTTTCCTCTCTGTTTTTTTTTTTTTTTTTTTCATTATTGTGTTTGTGAATGTTGAGAACTCTATAAATGTGTACAATAAAATATCATTCTAGCCCTTCTTTTTCAGTTTTGTTTAGATAGAAATTAGGAGTTGCCCACTTGTGAATGGAAAGTCTTAAGTGAGTACATGGACAGGATAAGGGAGAGAATTCCATTGTAATGGAATTGGGAAAATAGTCAAGCCTGAAAATTTTTTGAAGAATGGCATACCACTCTCTCTTTTCCTTCTTTGTTTTTTTTTTTTTTTTTTTCATTATTGTGTTTGTGAATGTTGAGACTCTATAAATGTGTACAATAAAATATCATTCTAGCCCTTCTTTCCTTTCTTTTGTTAACTTAAAATGTTCTCAATCTATTTTGTAATTGAAAATAACGAAAAAAAAAAATACTAAAAGCTAAAACTATAGCATAACTTGCAAGTTTAACTAGGAAAAAAAATGCAAGTTTAAGGATGTTGGAAACTTGATAGATGTGTAAAATCGTCTTTCTTGCTCTTTTTATTTTATTTTATTTTTATATTATTTTATTGTTGTTATTGTTATTATTATCATTATTTTGAAGTTGGGAATAAGGAGATTTGAATTCTATACTTTATAACGGAGTTAAGTGGGTTGACGACAAAAACAAAAAAGCACGTTGAAAAGAAAGCCCAATATCTGGACCCAGATCAAAGCCCAAATAACAAACAACTTTGAAATTAAAAAAGCTACGGAAGCTCAACTGATTTATCAGAGCCAGGTTTCGATCCTGGGACCTGTGGGTTATGGGCCCACCACGCTTCCGCTGCGCCACTCTGATTGTTGCTTTTTTTGAAGAGAATTTAATATAAAGCAGTTGTGGCACCGCTGAAATTTTACTACTAAAATATTAATTATATAATATTGAAAAAAAAAAATGTTAGAAGACTAAAAAGATATTTGCTTTTTCAACTGAGATGAGACGATTCTTTAAATAAAAAAAATAATCGATAACATCAAAATATATTGTTCCTTACTTAAATTGATAAACCTAAGAGAAATTACTATAGCCTCTATTTAAAGGGGAGATATAAATCTACCAAAGAGTTTACATGGATAAGAGTACAAGTCAAAAAGTTACATCCAATTTCATCATAGAACCATGATAATACATGCGACATAATATAAGAAACATTCTAATATCTTCAAATAACAAAATACAGCTCATTTTGTTATTTTGTTAAACTTGTAGAGCCGGGGAAGAGAGAGAAGAGAGAGAAAGGGCGGTCGCCGGCGGCCGGAGTTGGGGCTGAAGGTGGGTCACTGGGGCTGGGGTGGTCGGGGCCGTCGGGGCTGGGGGGCCGGGGTGGGGAAGAGAGAAGAGAAGAGAGAGAAAGGGGCGCCGGCGACTGGAAAAAATGCCGGAGGTGGGTCGCCGGCGTCGGGGTGGGTCGTCGGTGTAGGTCACCGGCGGCGGAGAAGACTTGGGGTGGGAAAGTTTATATAGGTAAGGTCTGTGATAACAATGATATATACCCGTTCGATTAAAATCGAACAGTTAAAAAAAGAGCTCTACCGATAGGGTCTTGGGAGAGGCTCTACCACAGCCTTTCCTTTTTTATTAAGAAAATTATATTTTTTTATGCTAATATTGCTCATTATAAGAGTCAACAATCTATATATAATTAAAGTTATCGGTATTTTATGAAAGAGAATAATATAAATTCTTTTAAAAATATTTATAGTCACTCATACGATATGTAAAAAATATGAATACATTCATTTATTTCTTTTTAAATATCATATCAAAAAACTGATAAGTGGTTTTATTAGCATACTTTTTTTTTGACTATGTTGGGGTTAGACTTTGTCTTCCCATAACATCATCAGCCTTCAACTGCTCGTCGAACGAACAACGAACTCCTGATCTCAATCTATTTGATATTTTCATATATTTGGGTCAGACCCAATTTATGATCTCAGCTCGTTCAATCATAAACAAAGATCATTCGCATTCAATCGGCAGACCAATCGGTTCAAACATGGATCAGGTAAACGTTCTAATATAAGCCACGAATGGCTTAACAAGAAATGGGGACTAATCGTTTCATCGTTCGTCATTCACGCTTGACGAATTCTATAAAGGCTAATCCCATTAATTGTCAAGTCCATGATCAATGATGATGTCATATTAATTTACTCTGATAACTGCTAAGCCCACGATCTATGATCAAATTCACCTAGATAACGCTAAGTCCACATCCCGATTTACGTTCTTACCCGTGTCTTAAGAGACATTTAGCGAAAATCGCTTACCACGAACTACGGGTTCAAACTCACATTCTTCCTCTATAAATAGAGAAAGACCCCCTTCAGACAGGGACTTTTCTTTTTCTGATTTGGCTTACTCTTATGCTGTCCGAATATACTTATAAATTGTAACTCACTGTATTCGAAAACAGTAATATATAGTGAAGAAACCATACGCATAGAGGACGTAGCACATTTCTGGCGAACCTCTCTAGATTTCAGTGTTGTTCTCATCCCTTCATTTTTCTAATCTGATTATTTTGTGATTATGATACTTTATGAATCTCATAAACGATATCCAAGGACCCCATTAATTATTTATTTCATTTTTATTTTTTTTCCTAACTCCGGTTAAATTTTGACAGTAGATTCCCAGTATCTATAAACTCTCCGCACCTCCCTTCTAAACACACAACCCTGTTAAATTAAAACGGATTAGATTTGCTTATTACACCCTAATGAATTCCAAAATTATCCCTAATTATATCTATAAAATAAAAGTACTTTTCACACCTACTTTTTTAATTTTTTGGTTTATTTTGATGTTCTACTCATGGATATCTACAAAAATTAATAATAAAAATAATAATAATTAGTAGGAAAAACAGGTCATGTTGTAACCTATAATTCATATTTTGAGATTCCTTAAAACAAAGCAAACAAACTTAAATAATAGGTTGGGGAGTTTTACATTGAGTGAGAAATAGTGAATTCCTTTGTATATGATCCATTTGATAATATGAAGAGAGGGAAAAAAAAAGTATTATATTAAGGAGTGACATCATTTTTTAAACATATTTGAAAACATTCAAATTAAAAAGGGTTTATTCTATTTGTAGGTCAAATAAAAATTTGAAAAAAAAAAAAAAACGATAAACAACAAAAGCTATTCATATATATGTACACATACAAATAAGAATGGTCTTAAATCCGGTACCTAATGGTATCCGATAACGTGAATTTCAGTTATTGTGAATGTAAACTTCAGTTATTAAGAATGTGAACTCATGCAGAACGAAACATAAAATAAAGAGAATTTATATTCGCTCTAGCTACATTTACTTCTACATGAATTCACATTACTACTAACTAAAATTAACATAACCGGATATGATCAGGTACTGGATTTAATACTTAATATATATATATATATATATATAAATATATAATGTAAACAATCAATAACCAAACTATTATAAGGCCAATGAAACAGTGAAAGCCAATAATACAAAGAAGAAAAAAACAACAAGACAATGAAGGGAAAAAAAAAAAAAAAAAGCCAAACGTAACATTTGGAAAAAAAAAAACATAAAACAAGACAGTGAGAAAAAAAATTCCTAACGTAAAACTTTGGACAATACAACGAGGAAAAAAAAAAAAAAAAAAAAAAAAAAAAAAAAAAAAAAAAAATTAGGTAAAAGTAAAAATTAGGATTTTATTATAGGTTTTAAAATAATAACGTTTATACGTTGATTATTTGGAGATTTGATATTTAGGTGTGTGTGAAAGAAAAAATGAATATAAATTTATTTTTGATAAAATTTTATTTACGTAATTAAGTTTATAATATTGTCTTTTTATTCATTTTGTTTAAGCGTATTATTTTTAATTAAAGAATTTGATTAGAGGGTATGCATAGAGGCAAAAGGAATGCATTAATAGAACTACCCAATAATGATTTCTCCCACTTCAATATGTTAATATCAAATATGAGAAGTTGATCCTTAACAAAAAATCAAAATTTTTTACTGAATCGAGGAAATTCAAACTTAGCAAACGTAAACTAAATTTCGTTTAACTCATTTAAGACACAATATCATCTATAATTTCCTAAAACAGAATTCTAATTAAGAGTAAGCCCATTAAATGTCAAAAAAAAAAAAGATCAATCAATGAGTTATGAATTTTTCTACTCGATTAATTTCCGTAAATGAACTCAAAACCAAACATTGCAAAATAAATAAATAAAAAATAAAAGAAGAATGAAATTTATTATTAATATCTCAATGTAATGTAAAATAAAGTTTTGAAATTCTATAATCTCTAAAGCTGCTAGTTTATCGTATGATTCAGACACAAATGAAATTATAAATATAACTCATAATCTTTTAAGTCAGAATCATACTAAATATGAAAATAATTGAGAATATGCTTATTAAAGCAAAGAAAATGGTAACGAACAAGTATTTTTTTTTTTTTCAAGAAGAAAGAAAAAAAAAAAGTCAATTTTCAGTCCCTAACAAAGGATGAAATGATTTAAAGAAAAGAAAAGAGAAAGAATACCAAAATGGAAGTACATAGGGTACCAAAATGGAAGTACATAGGGCAATTATGAAACAAACAAGAGGTTTATGTCATTTCTTTAATATATTTAAAATTAAGAACAAAATAAGATGTATTACTGGCATAATGATTTTAAAAAGGTTTTACGTGACTAAAAAAATCTGAAAATGGTACATATTTAAATGGAATCAATTTTTATATCATATTTTAACCTTTATAATATGTTTGGCAATGTTAAAATGATGATACTAAATAAAAATTAAATAAATAAACAAAGTTAACAATTGCATGCAAGGAACACAAGTGGAAGGTAAAAAAAAATCAGGGACGTAAGTTACTATTTGAATAGATTTTTACACACTAGATCTTACACCCACACGGCTAGTATCATAAACAAGTGTCTATAGTGTTGACTAAACCCATACCGAGAGGAAAATAAAAAAAAAAAAAAAAAAAAGAAAGAAGTAACAAGCACCAAAACGGTGCGTTATTTGAACACGAAAAAGGACGGTAGACTTTTTATCTATTCTTTTATATATGTAAGATATGAAACTAGTCCTATTTTAATCATGAACGAACTTTTGTTTCTTATTTTTGAGTTTCATTTAAGGCTATAACAAAAAACTATTATCTATTTTTATTTCACTTTCGTTGGAAATGGAATCATAAAAATGCTAGAATTTGTAAACACCATGATGCATTTTTGTTTTATATTCTCATTTTTAGTTCCTTTTTTTTTTTTGGTGGGAATTTTTAGTTCTAAACATAAAAAAAAAAAAAAAAAAAAAAACCTAAAGTAATTTAAATTTACGAATTTGGCTCGTTTTGACACTCAAAAGAGACTCGGGCCTTGTTTGGTTTTTAACTCAACTCCAACTAAACTATACTATTTTTATTGGATTTTTGTCTTTTTATAAACAATCAACAAAAATTATAACTAGTTTTTAAAAAATCAACCATCTCCGACTTAAAAATTTTAACTCCAACCGACAAATCCAAACAAAAGTTCAAAATTTCACTTGTGTGTGACTCTGCGTGTTGGATTCCCAATGCTTTTTCCTTTTTTCCCCCCCTAACGAAATACATACTTGTGTGTATTTGGTAAAGATATACAATTCTTAACAGAGATATAAGTTTGTAGTAGGTGATAAATTAACAGAATGCACGAAAATTTAGACCAAAAAAAAATATCCATTACATTAGTTTCTTGTTTTTTTTTTTGGTCGAGATATCCATTACATAGTTGATTTAAAAAAAAAAAAAAATCTTCATTAGCTAATGAATCTTCCAAAGGTGTGAATCAGAGTTATGGCCTGAGTAATCGGGTATCACAACAACCCGGCCAAGCTGAACAAACTCGAATTCACTGCCGATAACAAAATAAAAGATTCAGTCGTCTAAAGCATGTTATTTAGAGAAAATAAACTCTTTTTTTTTTTTTTAACAGTTCCTTACCTTCCATAAGCTTATCCCCCTCTCCGATATTCCAACTGCTTTGTGTTCTCCAACAGTATCTGTCATGTAAAACCACTATCACAAAACCCCACAAAAACAAGTTTTGATTGAAGTGCACAGCTTTTAGTGCATGTTCAAATCCATGGATTGCATTTCAGAAAGGAAAAATAATAATAATAAAACAACAAATCATTAAACAACAAGTTTAGTCTCTGTCATTAGGTTACTTACCTCTCTTACTTCTTTCGCTATTGCCTTGCACCCTTCAATAGCTAGTTGCATGACATTTTCGAAAATGTCCAACGGTAACTTAGCATCCATCTGCATGGAAGGAAAGAAAGCCTAAGCGACTCGTCGTGGAGGTAATTACACTTTTTTCTGAGAGGAAAAATCGCAATACCGAACAAATGATTTTTCAAAGAGTGGATAAAATAGCCTTGCAGATCAAAAGATTACAAAAGTTATCCATATTTGACAGGAAGGGAAAGAGAGAGATTAACACTGTTAAAAAGGCTCTAAGATGTTTTTGCAGCCAGATTAGAATGTTTTCCACTGGCAAAAGAACAGCATAACAGAAGGTGCACAATTGCAAAACAAGTTGGCTACTTTAGATTGTTGAAAGAAACGAGAACGAAGCTGCTAACAAATACATACCTGGAGAAGAGTCACTTTGTCCAACTTTGGAAGAAATCCAACCGTGACATCTGGGCCTCCAGCACTATCTTCTACATAATTCAAATCTGTCGAATGGCAAAATTCATAGTTAGCTCTTAGAAACACACAAAATCACAATGTCATTCCAATAAAAACATAAAATTCTTCAGACAATAACAAAGTTTGCAAACATTTAGGTCTCGGAAAAAAAAAAAAAAAAAAAAAAAAAAAAAAAAAAAAAAAAAAAAAAAAAAAAAAAAAAAAAAAAAAAAAAAAAAAAAAAAAAAAAAAAAAAAAAAAAAAAAAAAAAAAAAAAAAAAAAAAAAAAAAAAAAAAAAAAAAAAAGTGTCAATGGGATAGGGCCGCGCAAAAATGGAACCTGAGAACGAGGCATTAAATGTGTCATTATACAAGCTTCCATGGTTTGCCTAATAACTAGAGATATCTCCGTCGAACGCCTAGTTTCAAACAACATTCAACATCCATAAACAAAACACATTGTTACAACATAGTACTCAAGGAGAGAAAGTGGCTCAAAACCTGTCGCCCTTTGGTTTTCTCTTGCGATCCCCGGTACTAAAATTCGCCATACTATATTCACATCGCACCTGAAATTAAACCGAAAAATAATAATAATAATAATAATCAAACACACTAAACAAAAGAAATATGCATAACAAACAAGTTTTGAGAGGTCAAAGAGTATTGCCAGTGCTTGGTCGTTGATTTGTTGGCTCCTATTTTGGACCTGAGAATCAAAACAATATAACAATAACAATCTCGAATTTCATATAATCTGGAATATACTTATATTCACATATGTATATATGTATGTATATGTTGTGTGAAGAAAGGGTGTTATTTAGAGTACCTCTCTGGGGCCATAAACAGCAGCGATTACTTTGGTGTTTCCCATCTCAAACACAGCCGAACTGAAATTCGGAAACTTTAGGTAAAATCAAAATCAAAGATTGAAAATTTGAGATAAATTAAGAACAAAAGAGCGGTTCTTTACCCGTCTGCTTTAGCCACGGCTCCGAGTTCTGCTCGAATCTGTCTCAACTGAATTCCAAAAGAAACAAAAAAAAATGTAAATTTTTAGGAGTGAGAAACCAAGAATCAAATTGCGCGTATATATACGTATACGTATATACGTGTATGTATAGAGAGAGAGAGAGAGGAGAGAGAGATGTACCTCGGTGGGACGGCGTCCGTCTAAGCGGAGACCTTCGGGGTTGACGAACTCCATGGCTGGCGAGGTTTGAAGTGAAAGAGAGAGCGAAGTAGAGAGAAGGAAGGCTTACGACGCCGTTTTAGGAGAAATTGAAAAGAGGACAGCTTTTGGTTTCAACTCAAAACCCTGAGAAAGCTCTAAGCCCCAATGGCGGAAGAAGAAGAAGAAGCTCTTCTCCTCCCTATACGACGCCGTTTCTCTTGTTTCTTTCAGTGCACTTTTAGTCAAGTGGGGCTCTTTATTTTTTATTTTCTATTTCATTTAACCTTTTTTTTTTGTGTGAATTTTTTTGAATAAGAGTCATTTTATTAAACGATAGCATCAAAAGAACAGTATTAGAGATATAATAGAGTTCACAATCAATATTATAATTAGAATTGAACCAAATCTATTAAAAGATGAACTACATGATTACATATGAGAATGTGATAACATCTATACTCATAACTATGCAATAATGTTTAAATCTCCAGAATGAACCTTTACATAAAGCTCGATATTCGAAACAGCCGAACACATTGATAGCTCAGTTTCCACCACAAAGTAGCACTCTCTACTCCTTCGTAATCATAAGCTTCACGAAGGTTATACATTCAGTAAAAGAAAAAGTCTTTTTTTCACTCACCTAAATTACCCATCAGAAAAACTTTCTCTTGATCCTTCTTTGTTTTTCACATGCACTTTAGTCAAGTGGCTCTTTATTTTTATTTCTATTTCATTTAACCTTTTTTTTTTGTGTGAATTTTTTTGAATAAGAGTCATTTTATTAAACGATAGCATCAAAAGAAACAGTATTAGAGATATAATAGGAGTATCACAAATCACATATTAGTAAATTAGAATTGAACCAAATCTACTAAAAGATGACTACATGATTAGCACTATGACGAATGTGATAAACATCTATACTCTTAACTATGCAAGTAACTGTTTAATATCTTCCAGAACCGAACCTTCACAGAAAGCTCCGGATATTCTGAAACAGTCGAAACAACATTGATAGCATCAATTTCTACCACAAAGTAGCACTCTCTACTCATTCGTAATCATCAAGCCTTCACGAAGGATTATACATTCAGTCAAAAAAGGAGAAAAAGTCCCCTCTACTGATTTTGTCATATCACCTAAAATTATCCCTTTCTCATCATGAATGACAGTACCTTATGACAATCTTGCATATAACCCTAATAACTTTGGTATTTTCACTTGAGATAATCGATTTTTAAAATATGTTTTATAATTATTTTTAGGCTAAAAATATACTTTTAAATTTAAAAAGTTTCTCAATTTCTTCCTCGCGCTTAACTTTTAATAAGTGTCGCATCTTCCTTTGTTTGCAATACCATATCATTGGAAACCTTAACTTCCGATAAATTTTTAAGATTATATTATAATAATTAAGATTTTGTTTCTAATTAATATTTTATTATTTAAATTAATATCACATCAATCCTAAAGGGATGAAATGTTTTTGCAAACAGTTTTAAATTTAAGAGGTGTAAGCAACAATTTTTAAACTTCATGGATAAAATTAAGGAAAAAAAAAGTTATTTTCCAAGTCTAAAGTTTAAGTGGCAAAAAATATAATAGGATGGATATTTTTGCTAACAGTTTAAAGTTTAAGAGGTAAAAACACTAATTTTCAAAGTTTAGAGATAAAGTTATATGAGCACTAAAATTCATGGGCAAAAATAAAATTTATCCTAAAAACCACGATAAATAGAAAAACGACATGTACTTTAAAACTATGACAACAGAAAAATGACAAGAAATTTTAATGAATGACGGAAAAGTGACTTAAGAGAAAATGAAGCTTGCATTTGGTTCACCGGTTGGAGATGAAATTTTTAAGTTGGAGTTGGTTGACTTTTTTAAAAATTAGTTATAAATTTTATTGACTTTTCAGAAAAAATAAAAACTGATATGAAAAAGTATAGTTTAATTGGAGTTAAACTTAAATATCAAACAAAGTCAACGTATAAATAGAAATTGAGGTATGAAACAATAATACGTTAAAAAAAAAAGAAAAGAAAAAAAAATTACACGTGCATTAGAAACGATGTCATTGTGATCAATGAAACAAAGGGAAAAGCAAGATAGTGGGGAAAGAAAAGAGAGAATAACAATAGCATAACCAAATGACTTTGGGATATTTAGGGTGTATGCGCCTTTAACCTAAAAAAAAAAAGAGTGTACGTCACGGAAAGAAATGATGGATTGATTTTTGCAACAACTTTAACCCCATGTTTAGAAGATATACCAATTTCCAAAATTCAAAATTTTTTCCAAAAAATGTGTTTTCTCAACTTATTTTATCATCCTCTCATTTTGAAAAAATAAAATTATCTTATTTTTAAATTTATTTTATACAGTATCTTTTTAAAAAAAATTTTTTTAAATATTCTCATGATGCACTAATTCTAACATCATTTTTTCTTATTCAAATAATCTTTTGTTTTCAAAAAAAAAATTTTTTACACATCCAAATATCATTTTATTCTCAAAATGAAATATTTTTTATTTATAATAAGAATTTTTTTTTAAATGGATAAATTATCCGATCGGAGTTTAAAACTAATAAAAAAGATGTCGTAATAGTGATGTAATAAATAAATTTAAACATTAATTTTCAAATCTCTCTCCCCTTTGTGTGAAAAACTCCCCTCTCTCTCTCTCTTACATGGGACAAAGCTCCCCTCTCTCTCTTTTCCCTCTTCCTCTCCCCGCACGCCGATGAACCTCTGACAGCCGTGCCACCCACACACTGCAGGGATCCTTATTTTCTACTCTGGCCTACAACACTCTGATCGCAACCTCTCGTAGTTTTGATCGTGACTGCTCCGTACAGACGCACAGCTTGATCATCTAGAAGAAGTCGCTCCGTCATCTAGACACGACGAAGTTTCTATATAATTTAAAAAAAAAAATCATCTCATTTAGATTTATTTATACAAAGTTATGAACTTTTAAAATTTTGAATTATAAAATTATATAAATAGTGAAGCGAAGAAAAAAGACAAAAATTAGATTATAAAAGTAGGGTTTGGATTGGAGGTCCAAACACCCCTTAGATTGATATACAAAATGAGCAAATTGTTTAAATGAAATCCTAGGAGAGTACGATGAATATTCATCTGATGAAAATGATAGAAGAAAAGTGGTTCAACTTGCCGATTATGGGATCTTGGGTGATGCTCAGCCAAGCATTACAAATGGCTACATCTTGTTTATTGGTAAATGACGTCCCACATTTTACTGAGTTTTGTGATTCTTCCTTTTTTTTTTTTTTCCTTCATTGTTGTTAATGGAGGAGAGAGTGTACGAAGGAGAAGAGAGTCTGCAGTACACATACACAGCAACTTTGTCGTACCGGTTACTGATAACTTTTTGGAAATTTTTTAATATTAAATGTTGAAAACTTAACAGTCCACTGTTGTGCCAAAATTTTGGCATTGACAATGCCTTATGGTATATTTGCCACAATATTTATCATATAACAAATTTAATATCAAATATAACATTGCATTAGAAAAATATATATATATATATATTTTTACCAAAATACCAAATTTTACCCTTGGCACAATAATTTGGCATTGCATTGGAAATGCTTTTATCTTTATGTCCATCACAACGTTTAAATTGGTAATTTTGTATTTTATAACATTAAAATTATCAATTTAATATTATAGCGGGTAAAATTATAAAAAGAAACTCAAAACATGAACTCAACCTAATTTTCTCTATCTCTCTTTTTTTATACATAGAATTTCAGATAAACAAAATATGATTCATATTCATATTTTTTTTCTCAAAATTATTTTAAGTTTTTACACTTTTTAACTCGAATGAGTCAAGCACACTACCCAACTCCAATTCAAAAAATTTCAAGTCAAGTGAACGCCACAAACGCATGATGAAAGTGACAGAAAATTTTAGAAAAAAAAAAAAGAAAAGAAACAAAAATATGAGCCAACCACAATCATATTCTTTCCGAATTGGGGTAAATCAGAAATGGTTTGGTGATGTTTCAATCAAAATTTTTAATTCAAACCTATATTTTACGATTTGGGAAATTCCAAACCAAATTATGCCCTATTAAGTTTAGTGTAGTTAAAATCTACGGTTTAGAATTTCTCAAACACAGATGAAATTCTAAATTTCCATATCGATAAATCATTAAAGATACGTGTACAAGTTTTCATACATTAGATTTATATTCAACTAGGAAACTTCAACAAAATCTAAAATATATATCTTTAATACAATAGTTTAAATATGCAATGAAACAAAAATAAAAAAAAAATAAATTCACCATTATCTTTTTCATGTATGAACACTTACTAGTGTGTCACTCAGCAATCAGCCATATTAGTAGGGTAAAATAATATAAATGTGAATTATAAATATAAAAAAATTACGGTTTGACGATTTAGCCCACAATTTCAATTTTTAAAATCAAATCAAAATGAAAGCGGCAAAATTAAGGAACATTAAAGTGAGTTTAAGATTACATTGAATGGATTCTAATTTTCTACATGTTCCTCTCTCTTCTAAAGTACAACATAGCAATATAATTTTTTAGCCAAAAAAAATAATAATAAAGAGAGAGTACAACAACAAATAACGACAGGTGCATTATGAAACGATATCGACGTGATCAACGAAATAAATGGGAAGAAAGGGGTGGGGAAAAAGAGAACAAAAACCAAATTAAAAAAAAAAAAAAACGATTACAAACGGAAAACAAAAGTAGAAAGTGAATAATAAGCCGACAACAACCTAAAACAACACCAACATAATTTATTTTTTGAAAGAAGCAAAATAATTAGGAAACGACAAAAAGTCCCGACACGGAAATTAAATAAAAAGTGGGTTGTACAATAAAATAAAGATGACAGAAGTGAGACGACAACGAATGAAAATGATAAATAACAATGTTATTTTACAAAGAACCCTCAAAATATACATCTATCGGTCTTTGATTTTTAATTTTATACGTCATATTATCTTAAATTTTTATATTATTACATAAATCACTCCTATGTCAATATTCAGGCTAAAACTAATATTAAATTGTACATATTCAAATCACGTAAGCTTTAATTAAAACTAAAATCGTAATTTTAAACATTTTTTTAAAAAAAATTATACATTCAAAATAATTCTGATCATGCTACATCTTCAATGAAAGTACAATCTACTTTCAAAATTTATCTGATAGAGGTAAAATTTTACTTCAAAAAATATTTAATCATGATTTTATCTATAAATGAATCTCATTAATTAGAACGTGTTCAATTTCTATCTAATCTTTTTGAATTAATTAAAAAATTTCCCTTTAATCATAGGCCTTGTAACAATTTACCACCTAAATTTTAAAATGTAACATCTGTTCCCCTTATATTTATTTCATAAACAAATTTAGCCCTTTAACTTTGACTGATGGAAATTACACCTATCACGCATTAAATGTGCTTGTCTATATTACTCTCCACTCTAATGCAAATTTTAAGATCTTTGATTAAAATTATAAAAAATATATTTAAAAACAAAAATAAATAAACTCATGCAGAAAGACTTTATTTGTTAACAAAGCATAGATAAAAGGGAACGGATGTTATGTTTTGAAATTTGAGATGAGAGGGGTAAAATTTTACAAAGGACTATAATTTAGAGGGAATTTTTGTAATTAATTTCCTTATCACGTGCACGTCACATGAGTTTTTCCATTAAAAAACTAATGATAGGGGATAAAATTATTGATTTCAAACTTAAGAGGAAACGAACGTTACATTTTGAATTTCAGGGGCAAAGTATTATACGGGCCTAATTGAAATGTAATTTATTTGATTAATCCTTTTTTTCAGTAGAAAGTTCAAAGGGGTATGATGTGATATCAAAAATCAAGGACCAATATAAAACATGATGTATAACTGGGAGACTATTTATAAAACTGTAAATAATAAGCCGTTCTGAAAGGAGAGGCCCGCCAAACGTCTCAACTATAACAAAGTGGGAAATGATATTGTAACTACCTTCTAATACGGTCCTACTAACTTCCACGGGTCTTTGAGAATGTTAAAAAGAAGGGGGTAAAAAAATTGGGAGTTTGGTACATCACTCAAACCATCCAATTCAAACTTTTTTTTGTCTTTTTCCCAAAAATTTTTTGTCTTTTTTCCAAAAGTTTTTTGTCTTTTTTGAAAATTCAAAAAAATTTACTATTAAAACTTAAAAATCCCAACTCGACTTACTCCACCAAACAAACCTAACATTAGATGTTAACTTATCTCGGTGACAAAAAAAAAAAGGCAAAAAGATATGTTGGGAATGGAGGGTAATTTATTCAGGGGTGGATGTGAAGGTAAATTTGATATCTTTGTTAGACATCTCCCATTCATCTATCTGATTCGAGTTTTGTTGTCTTCCCTTTAGGCCGTACTCCAGTTTCGACTATTAAAGCGCCTTGTGTTGGTGATGATATGATAGGTCCTAGGTGGACAACTGAGATAAATTAATATTAAATACTTGACTTCGCCCTAAAGAAGTGTTTTTTCTTGTGAGGCTGAAAAATTTGAAAACGATAAGACCACCACTAGATTTTTATTCTGCTTAAAAAAAATGGAAGGTAATTTAGTTATACCTTATTAAAAAAGAGTGGCAAACAAAACAATTTTTTTGTCTAGTTTTGACTAGTTGAAATGAATGGTAGGTAATGCAATTTGTTATACATTTTTTTAAAAAGATATTACTTTAATTAATTTCAATCAAACATGTTAGTGATCAGTTTTATTTATTTATTTATTTTTGTCCTTTTCCTTCCTCAATTAAACTTTTTTTTTTAGTTTCTTAAAAAATCAAAAATTAATAATAACCACCCATTGCATGTGATTCTTCCTCCTTATCATTTGTTTTAATCTAACCAATAATGGCAATCACCCAATGCATGAACTATTTAACAAGGTGAATCAAATCATGTTGCTTGATTTCAAACCTACTCTCATTAGTGTCACATAAACAACCAAAACATAGACATGAACGTTCCTAATTGCAAAAATAATATCCTAATCATTTTAATTAACTTTGGTCCTCGATTGTAAGAGTAATAATAATTGAGAGGACCTACGTTGATATGGACGAACATTTGAACTTTTTTTTTCCTGCTTATAAGAGATTTCTTTGATTGGATCTGAGAAAATATATAAGAGATAAGGTTTTGTTTTGTAACCATTAGATATGTATTAGAAACTATCATTTCTATATATATCATTTTACTTTGAGTTGATTTTTATCTAATGTAGCTATGGAGAACATGCATTACTGACTCGAAATCCTATCACAAAATTATTTTATTTTACTATAATTTATATATATCATTAGGGGGAGTTTGACATAACCTTCCAAACTCCCAAATTCAAACTTTTTTTTTTATTTTTTTCCTAAAAATTTTTGTCTTTTTCTCAAAATTTTTTTGTATTTTTGAAAATTCAAAAAAATTTACTATTTGAACTTAAAAATCTCAACTCAAATACTCCACCAAATATCCATATTTTGAGTTGATTTTGGTTTGATATAAGGAGAGAAAACATGGATTACGGTTTAGAGATCCTATCACAAAATTATTCTATTTTGGCGATAATGAATATTTGAGTATTTACTCAAGTACTATGATTGACATTATACGTCGAGTAAAAGAGAAAAAGTTGAGCGTGGCACGCAAATTGAACAAGGTACCCTCCTTTGACAGCGAAAGTTAGAAAATGACATCTCCTTTACACAAAAAAGAAGTGGTGTAGCGTCCCATTTCCAACCTACCTATGAGCCCTATTCTATATGAAGGGTCATGCTCTCCATTTCCAATCATGGCGAGCTTTGTTGTATGTGATATTCTCATTCTAACTTCACTCTTCCACCATCAAATTAGCTAGAGAGAGAGAGAGAGAGAGAGAGAGAGAGAGAGAGAGAGAGAGAGAGAGAGAGAGAGAGAAGGAGAAGAATAATTAAAAAAAAAAAAAAAAAAGAGTTATGTGTTTAGATAAAGGGCCAAAAAAAAAAAAAAAAAGAATGACCAACTAGATATAAATATCATGTAAAGCTAATCGTAGCTACTTGTATACCATGAGGACTATAATATGTCTCTATAAAATACACACGCGTCTTGTTGCAAGCTACTTCCATATTTAACGTGGGAAAAGTCATGATCAAATGAGAAGATGATAGATGTTACCAATAATATTAATCTAGACCTTACACATAATGACTTTTCCCCCCCCTTCTTATGTGATTGAGCATATACCTGATAGACGCTCTTTTTCTCTTATTAGATTTTTCATATTATATCTTGCCAATAAGATTTTTGACGAGATCTATTATTGTGCTTAATTTTTTAAAGATATAGTTTTGACTATTCTTTTTGGTGTGAATTATTGTCTATCTTATGTGCACATATGTGGTTTTTCCTGTTTTATTGGTTCTTATAACCCTTGCAAATTGTTTTTTCTTCGTAATACTTGTATTTTCATTTTCTTTTTAATTATTAATAAAATCGGGATGTGCTTGATGTGATTCTTGTGAATCAAGATATGCTATATTAGATTTCATGTTTTATAAGTTGTTCCTTAATAGTATCATACCATATCATCTAAATTTAAAATTTTAACCACAGAAAAATGCTAAATTTTAAAAAATTTTGAACAAATTAATGAGTTATCATATACCTATTGAGGGAATGGCTTTTAAAATATGAAAATGAGACATCAGATCTAAACTCGGTTCTTGTGATTTCAATGCTATATGTTTTTCTTTTCCTGAATTCATGCATCATTTTAGGCAAGGACATCCTTTGTTAATATTTGATAAGTAAGACAAGCACATCCAAATTAGAAGCGAAGGTAATTTAATGCTTTTGGTGGGTGGTGGATTCAAATTTTCATTATCAAAGTATACCAACTCAAATACGCAAAATAATTTATGCGTATATACTATATCGGAGCTATAAATGTGTGTGTATGTGTTTGTATAATTCATGCAATTATATGAACATCTCACCCACCATTGCTATGAAGTACCACTTACCAAAATCAATGTGGCAATTACCTAACCAAAGTTCCAAGTCCTACATTGATCCCTCAAAAGTCTCATAACTTTAAACCCATTAACCAAACTTGTCGAGACTAAATAACTCATGCCACTAATTAGACCAAATTACCCCTAGATGGCATCAGAAGATGGAGGTATTTACGTCTGTGTCTTACTTAGAGACCCAAAGTTGAATATTAACTTCTCCATAACATCAATTTTTGATACATGATTAAAGTATAGATATGAGAATTAAAATGAATGGTATATATATATTTTGAGGAAAGTATATTTTTAATAAACTTTTTTTTTTAAGTTAACATTCAATTTTGAGTCTTTAATAAACTTATAATATATATAGAGACTATTACGTTAAAAAAATTTAAAAAAAAAAAAAAACATTGGCAGGGGTAGAATAGTAATTTGGCATGGAAATATGGTGCACCACTATTTAGTGGGTGTCGTCGGTGGGGGAGAAGACAAAAGGAATTTGGATAACGGCAGAGGCGCTCTAAGCAGTTAGCCCACGTGGACGAACATGCAGCATTCACGAGGACACCTGTACTAAACGTGGAATAATGCCCAATGTATTGTGTTTTTATTTTATTTTTCTTTTGTTTCATAATTAAATGTGTTTTTTCTTATTTTAAAATTTTAGTTTTTTTTTTTTTTTTTTGATATTTCAAAAATTAGTGTTAGTTCTTAGAAATTATAAATGGCCAATGTGTGTCTTTTTCATTTGGCAGTCTAATTCAAGTAGGACATATATAAATCAAGCAATATTGAGTAATTATGTTTTCTTAATTTTTTTTAAAAATGCACAAAATAATTGCCAAATAATAAATTACAAAAACTATATTGGGAAAAATATATATATATATATATAATCCGATTCCAAAATTTAAATAGACCAAAAAAGTTTTTTGGCATAAACATAAGTGGTTATCATTATATTTGTAAAATTAATCACAAATTCATCTTGACGTTTACATTTTTTTTTTTTTTTTTGGACTGATTGGCATAACTATTATTCAGTAGCTATTTTTTTTTTTAATTTTAATATTTTATATTTGTTACTTCGTTTTACCAAATTTACTGACTCCGTTTCTCATTTCAAAACTTGGAACAGAACAGACAGAACCAAATCTACCAAGAAAAAACTAAAATATTTCAAAAAAAAAAAACTAAACAAATTATTTTATCTCTGAAAAAAACTAAAATTATTTTTAAAAGGAAAATATATATATATATAATATGGTAAGGAGAAGCGTAGGTGTCAAAAAAAAAAAAAAAAAAAAAACCACCGCGCCACGTCTGCATCAAAACCACCGCGCGTGAATCTCGCGCTTCATTCCCTGCCACAGGTCTCGTCCCACCCGTAGCCTTCCATAAGAGACAACTCCACCACCGACTTCTCTCTCCTCTCTCTTTCTCCTCTTTCTCTCTCTTCATCTTCTCTCAATAAAACGAACGACCATGTCCTCGTAATCCGATTTTTCCAGTCTCATTTCCATTTTCTTTCCATTTCCTTTCCTTTCCATTCTCCGATCACGGAATCAGTTTCCTCCTCTTCCAATCAAATGCCGTTTTTCTAGAGATTTCTGTTATGTTCTTTCTCTATAAGGCAATCAAGCATTGTTAATTCAATATATATATACACACACATATATATATTTTGTTAATTTCATTGTTTAATTTGCTTAATTTTGGCTTTAACAGAGCATATTCGACAAAAAGAGAGAGAAAAAAATAATTCCGACGAATGGCCGAGCAACCGCTAAAGCCGCCGCTGCAGAAACCGCCGGGATATCGCGACCCGGCGGCGCCGGGGAAGCCAGTGGTGCGTCCGCCGCAGAGGAAGCCGGTACTTCCTGCGTCGTTTCAGCCGCGGAAGAAACGACGGAATTGGTGCCGCACCTGCTGCTGTTTCCTCGTCGTTTTCTTCATCCTCCTATCCCTGGCCGTCGCGATCGCTGGCGGAATCTTCTACCTCTGGTTCGAGCCCAAACTCCCCGTCTTCCACCTCCAGTCCCTCCGGAACCCCCGATTCAACGTCACCGTCAAGCCCGACGGGACCTACCTCGACGCCGACACCGTCGTCCGCATCGAGGTCAAGAACCCGAACGGGAAATTGGAGCTCTACTACGGTGGGACGCATGTCGACGTTACGACTTGGGGGGACACGGAGCTGGGGACGAAGGACGTGGGCGGGTTCACGCAGGGGAAGGGGAATACGACAAGCTTGAAGGTGGAAACGACGGTGAAGAACCAGCTGGTGGACGACGGGATAGGGAGGAGATTGAAGAATGGGTATAAGAGTAAGGAATTGGTGGTGAATATTGAGGGAAAGACTCATGTGGGGTATATTGTGCAAGGTGTGAGGATAGGGACTGCCGAAGTGGGTGTTTCTTGTGGCGGTGTCAGCTTGAAGAAGCTTGATAGTGGTGACATGCCCAAGTGCTCCCTTGATTTGCTCAAGTGGTATCCTCCTCATTAATTAACTCGGTTTATGTTCGATTAATCTTTGATTTGTGTCGATTTCTTTCTGAGGGTCGTGATTTATTTATTGCATACTGCTTGCATTTATTATAAGAGTTTGGAATGAAATTTTTACGTTAATGATAGTTTTTTGAAATGAAGAGTCAAACACATTACAACCAAAATTTGATAAACAACTTGAGGTTAGTAAAGATTTGGAGTAGAGCATGTTATAAGTGGGAAATTATCTTCAAACTTAGATCTGAAATTTTTGGCTTAGCATAGACGCAATGTGGCATGACAGGGGTGCTTTTTCGTCTTGTAATGTATTTAAAAAAAAAAAATTGTTTTTTTGATTGTTTTGGTTGTGTATTATTGGGGGTGGTAAGTCATAAAGACTATTGATGAGCTTAATTATATGTTTTCTGACTTTGATAGTTGCTTTGACTGCAGGATTAAGATACAATGATGAAAGGTCCGTGCACATGAAACGGTGTTGTGATAATAGAAGAGAAAAATTATCATTTTGAGGCTGCCATTTTCGGCCGACATTTGTACGTAAACAAACACTGCCTTGTTCCTAATTTGTTATTTATTATTTGTTATATTTATATTTAATATTATTATTATCATTATCATTATTTAATAAATGTATACGACATATTCTTCGCTTGGGAAAAGAAAAGGAAAAAGAAGAGGGGTGTCATTTATAGCAGTCTAACGTGTGTCCATGTAAGCTTTGGATCTTTTTTCATTGTACTTTAAAAGTGGGATTTGATTTGTTCATGTATATTTGTATATATATTTTTTGGTGGTTGAATTGGTAAATTATTCTGATTCATTTTCTTTTTTAGTGTAAGAATGAAAGATTCTTATGGTGGTTGTGGGGTTTTAGATGGGGTTTCTTTGATCTTCACAGCTTGCCATTTCTTTAAACAAATAAGGAAAAAAGAAATATACCAATCATAAAAGACAAAGAGTTAAAATGTAGCATCTTATTATAATTATTTTTTGTCATTGAAACTATTTAGACCTTTTTTGTAAAATAAGTTGTAAGATATTATTCCTTGTGTGTGAGATGAAGTAGGGGGGGTGACTACGAAGAGTGTCTGCCTCATAAAGGAAACGATGGGGTGGATAGTGATATATGGTTTGTATACTCGATATATTTGAAAGGATCTTCTAAACTTATCCGTTCCCACAATGGCAAGGCTTCATTAATTAATCTTGCTTTAGATCCTCTATGCTTTAACTATCTCCCACACGTGCCTGTTGTCCAATCGTAGTCGTTGAATTTCCAAAAGAAACTATTTGAATCATCAACTTTAATTTATTTCATTTTTTTTTCCTTTAAAATTTTGTGATGTGACACTTGACAATGATTTTTTTTTCTATTTTATTTAGCTTACGTTTGGTTTGTCAGTTGAAAATGAAATTTTTAAGTTAGTGTTGATTGACTTTTTAAAAATTAGTTATAATTTTGTTAATTTTTCAAAAAAAAATAAAATTAAAATGAAAAAATATAGTTTAGTTGGAGTTGAATTTGTACAACCTAAATTTAGATTTCACACACGCAACTAGGGGGAATGAAGAAAGTCGATCACTGGATTTATCCAACATACCTGAGTTGATTTAAGTCGACTTCAAGTCTCTCTCTTGTTGACTTTTACCTTGTGCTTGATTGTCGGTTGGAGATTAAATTTTAAAATTAGAGTTAAGTTGACTTTCAAAAAATGGTTATAAAATTTTATTGACTTTTCAGAAAAGAAAAAAATTGAGATAAAAAAGTACAATTTAGTTAGAGTTTAAACTTAAATGCTAAACAAATTTTAGTTTCTCAATCAAATCCGAGTGTTGAGCTTGCTGTGCGGGGTTGGGGCTGAAATCCTCAAGATTCCTCGTCCCTCTAGACAGACAAAAAAGGGTGTTGTTCTTTTATTTTATTATTATTTTTAATATTCATGCATAAACAAAATGGAATACCCCAAAACTCTAGAATTTTATAAGATTAGTATGGTTGGAGAATAGCTATTTTGAGGCTTGAGTGTGATTCACAATATATTTGTCTATATGGACATGTGTTTCTTCTTCAACGAGATCGAATTGGTATATTCATATATTCAAGATGATGAGTAGGTGAATGTGAAATTGATTCTCCAAGTGAACCCATGAAGTTAGAAAATGTTACAAAGCAAAGAAAATCACTAGTTCTACATGGGAAAGTGATGAAAGCCATATGAGGTTTAAATAGAACAGTCCATTTGCTATGTGTTAAGTTAAGAGGCATCGACAATTGATAGGTTATGGAGCTATTTAAAAATATTTGAAGTAAATAATAGATTTATTAAGTAAATGATTTATTTACATCTTGTAAATATGTTATTTACCTAATAAATTTTTCATTGACATGATAATCTTCTATTTACTATAAATATTTTAAAGACGTGCTTTTTTTTTTTGGAAATAAAAACTTACTATTTATTTTAATTATTTTTTTAAAAATACAATTAACTATGATTTCCAAACAAAAAATATAAAAAGGCCCAGGCCCAATCAAAGATCTAAGTAATCCTTAACGAGCCTCTTGACATCTTTGGCGCGACTCGAATTTTTGGTCCAATCTAGCTGATCACGATCGACATATAACACCAACACATAACATAGAATGAATAGGTTTTTTCATTGTTGGCCTACCGCATTATATAGTTACAATTTACAAAATGAATTTTTAATTTTAATAATTTATATTCTAAATGTTTAAATTTGTAAAAATTTACTCCTTATTAATAATAATATTAATCTTTTGAATAAAATTGACATATAATATATATTTGAATCGTTAATTAATGACTTAATAACAATCCAATGCACAAGCAAGTCATGTGTACATTTTCATTAAAAAGAAAAAGCATTCTTATTGTTAATTGGTAGATTAATACAGATTTATAAGTTCATTGTGCAAATTGACAAAATTATAAATTTAAAATATAAATTATAACTGCGTGATAAATTCAGAGGATATTAGTATGATTTAGCCGAATGAAAAATAATGAAATTAGGATATCGGAACATGCATGTCTCTTTGATGTGATGGCCTAATAGTATTTATCAACATTTTCTTTAACCTAATGATAGCATTATGGAGTTTTCTGTTTTTGTGACAAGGCAGGTTGGAATTGGATTCTTCAATATTTTAACCTTAAAAAGCCAAATGAAATCGCTTTTTGTAGATGAGGGTCTTGACCACCCTCCACTTGGAAGATCACGGTTTCGCATAAACTCATAACAATAAAGTACCAATATATATATATATATATATATATATATATATGACGATTCTTTTTCTGACTATGGATGTTTGGAACAATTTCTTAGTGAAAAAAAAAAGAAAAAAAAATTTGCTTTGCTTAGTGGCTTAGTGCTTACCACTTTTTCCCCTTTCGGTAAATGATAAAGACGGAACAGATCTACAAGGTTATGCAATCTTGCCTTTCTAGTTTGTTTTGGATTCCAATTTTTCTTTTCCACTTATTAATTCCAATTAATCACTTACGTGGTTGAAAATATGGTTAATTCCTCACCTTCAAATTTAGAATAATAATATTAACGCCTTTTATCTCAAAATAGTCCTCTCCTTTAAACTTAAAAAATATTATTTTACTATTTAAATGGACAACATAAAAATTAAATAAATACTATCATCAATTATTTAACTCTTCCTCTCTCTTGTTAATCATCATGTAGGATTTCTAATTTTCTATTAACGTCTCCATCTTTTACATTCATCATCCTTCTAACTCTTCTCATCCTTCCTCCTCTCTACGCCTCTAACCAAATAGAATCTAAGATATAAAGTTCAAATCTCTCTACCTATTTGGGTAGTGTAAAAAAAAAAAACCTTTTTATTTTAGCTCTATGATAAACGTTGAAGGTTGATAAATTTTTGAACTAATTGTCCTGTGAGTTGATATCAGAATGGTGTCATCTTCTATTAAAAAAAAAAAAAGAATAATGTCATTAAAAAATGTTTTAGGAAAAAAATTTATGTGATTTGGTACTTATTTATCATTAGATATATCAGTTGTCTATCTAAAATAGATAATCTCAAATATAAATGTCAATGTTATTATTAATACTATATTTGTTACTTTAAAGTATGGAAATAAAATATTTGAAATGTTTTTCATATATTTTGACAAATGCGTAACTTTATTTATAGTGCTATATCTATATTTTGTCATCATTATTAAGTTTTGACAAAGTAAACTTTTTAGTATTAAAAAATATTTAAAAAATTAAATGAAAAAGTCAAGACATCAACAAACAATAATAAAATGTTAAAATTTGACATTTGCTATAATTTATGACAAATTTATCATCAAATATAGCAATTATCAAATTTAATATTGAAAACAACATTATACTGAAGAGTGATTTTTTTTTTTTAATCCTAATGTTAAATTTTGGCTATGATAATAAAAACTTAGCATGGCATTGGAGATGCTACGAAGTGTAATGGTGTGTGTATTCAAGCTCTTCTTTGGGGATTTTCTTGAGAAATATATGGGTTAATCTTTTATAGAAGAGATATATGAATTAGTTACCAAATGATAAACTGAACATAAGTAAGGTTATTACTATTTTGTTTATTATTTTTTCAAACTCAGTCGAATTTAAGTTAACGTAGAACTATGTGCAACCACAATGAGATTATTTTCTTTTTCTATTTAGTGCTGTCTTTTGCTTTGCTTCCAATAAGGGATTATATATAATAAATAACAATTTATTTATTTATTATTATTTACCAAAGACTAAATGTTATTTTCCTATAAATATATTATTTATTTCAAATATTTTAAACCCCTACTATTTATATCTTTGAGTTTAAAGGAATAGTGCTATTGACTTCTTGCTCTTATTAGAAATTCCCATTTGTTACGTATAAAAAAAAAAAAAAAAAAAAAAGAAGAAGAAATTCTCATTGGTCTCATTAAAAAAAATTAAGAACTCATTGTAGCGGGTGGGGCGGGCATGTGTTGGCTGGTTTGGGGGTGGGTTTGAGGCAAAGCCCTACCGGAAAGGATAAAAGATAAAGAAAATAAACATAGAGATAACATCTAAAGCCTGAAAATAACTAATGCATTCATAAGATTTGTTTGAAAAAAAAAATATATATATATACACAGACATATAATTCATTACAAAAAAAGCAAATAATAATTAAAGGAACTTGCATAATCGGAAACCTTGAATTAATGTTATTTCTAGTTCAAACTAAATTTTATTATTTAAAATAGTGCCGTACCAAAAAAATTTTATTTATGTGGACAAAATACGAAAGAATGAATATTTTTATTAAGAATTTAAAGTTTGTGTGATATAAGCACCAGTTCTTGGAATTTGGGGCTAAATTTACAAATTTACTGTAGTTTGGTGGCAAAAATGAAATCTGTTTTAAATCTTAAGTGGCAAAAATATGATAGAAGATGTGTTTTTGCCAACAGGTCAAAATTTAAGGGGTATTTTGTTAACAGTGTAAAGTTTAAACGGTGTAAATACTGGCTTTCGATGTTCGGCGGGCAATTTATCCGGGTACTAAAATTTAGAGGACAAACAATTTGAAACTTGTTTGGAAAAAAGAAAGAAAGAAACATACCATTGGTCCGTTCTCATCCAATTAAAATGAAAAAATTACAAGAACATTGTTAAATTGATTCATATATATATATATATATATACATATATTTGCAAATTTTAAAGGGACGAGGGGGATCCAAGTGGTCAAATGGTGTTATCGGGCGTCTGAAAAGTCGAGTGGGCCCTACGGAACCAACCAATCACAGGTCAATTTAGTAGCACCGAATCCAACCAGAGCCGTTCGTTTTAGACCCAAAAAAATGTCATCAAAAGAAACGGTCCACATTAAATCTAAGCCTCACAGGATCAGGTTCACAGAAGAGGGAAAGCGACTTTGAATGTCTCCCTTCGTGTGCACCTCACTCACATACACGCATTTCTCTGGTCCTCTTTTTTGTACGCTTCGTCGAGCTTTCCTCTCTCTCTCTCCTCTCTTTCTCTCTCCTTGGAGACTCTACTCCTGCTCCGAAAGCTCTTTCCTTTAGATCCGTGACGATCTCTCACGCTCATCCATGGCTTCCAAACGGATCTTGAAGGAGCTCAAGGATCTCCAGAAAGACCCTCCTACCTCTTGCAGCGCAGGTGAAATTTTCTCTTCTCAGTTTATTTTTTCTTCCCCTTTTTATTTGCTTTTATTTCTGGCCCTTTTTCTTCGCTTTTCATGGCTGAAAACCCTTTCCCAGACTCGATCCGCGTGTTTTTCTTGTTTTTCGCTTCTGGGTATTTCACATGTCGTCTAGATTTTGTTGTTTGTAGCTGATAATAACAAATCTAAATTTGTACTTTTTCTGGGTATTTTTGTTTGTTTGTTTATTTTCGTTTTAATGGATTATGAAGCTGTTTGGGCATTAAACATATTAATCATAGTTTTAGCTGAATAATTTCCCTATGGGCTTCTGAAACAAGTTGGAAAAAAAAAAAAGGAAAAAAAATTATATCTTTTAAATGCCACATGAAGTTTTTATGTGAAATATAAACTTCAGTAGTTGTCTAAATATGTTATCTTGATTATTCTAAAAAGAAGGGGTAAAAAATGTTGTCTTTGAATGACAAATTGTTGTTGTTATTCTACCACTACTACTACTTGATGGAATGATTTGGGATACAATTGGCTATGGTGACAGGCCCTGTAGCTGAAGACATGTTTCACTGGCAAGCTACGATTATGGGTCCGCCGGATAGTCCTTATGCCGGGGGAGTATTTCTAGTTACCATTCATTTTCCTCCCGACTATCCATTTAAACCACCAAAGGTTTGGGGCCCCTGACTGCATACACTTAATTGTCCTTTTGAACGATTTGAAATGTTGCTTGGATGAGTCCTGTTGTTTCTATTTATTGATTCTATTCGAGGCCTGGTTTTGTTTGACCCGGGCGTGGGACAAAATTGTTAGTGACAATGCTTTGGGTCAAATGCAGGTGTTTTGTAGAAAAAAACTATGCTTTTACGTTTCTTAGATTCGAGATTATAGTTCTTGCATGGATTGTGGAAATAATCAAATGTTGGATGGTGGGTTTGATTTATGTTGAGCATTGGGATTTCATTGTTCGGTTAGTTCAGTATGTGAGTGGAGCTTCGTAGTCAAATGGACTCTATATCTAGCATGTGTTATAATGTTGAAGTTTCTCCATGCGCTGACTAGCGATGATAATCAGAAATGAACTTTAATGCATGTTATCCTAATTTTCATTGCATATCTTGTTTGCAGGTTGCTTTCAGAACAAAGGTTTTCCACCCAAATATCAACAGCAATGGCAGTATTTGTCTCGACATTTTGAAAGAACAGTGGAGCCCTGCCTTGACAATTTCCAAGGTCCTCATTTTCTTTTATGACATCTAAGACTTGAAACTTCACGGGCTTTAAATTTTCTAGTCTAAGATAAGGACATAGGAGGTGTGAACTAATTATCATAAGAATTGGATGCTCGTTACTCATTAATCATGACCATTGGAAAATCACTGTGAAAGTTAATATATTGTGCTAACTGCCGATTCATATCTTTTGTGCGAAATTTTGTCAAGAAAAAGAAGTGAGGATGGAAATGATACATACAGGCATAGTAGTTTAAAATATGAATATATAAAAATATATATATATATATATATATCAGTAATTACCTTGATTTAGATTGCCTATGGGTTTGGTTGTGATGTGATTTTCATGCTGAAGTCCACATGTTTGGTGTGCATTATTTTTTGCAACTCTAACTAGAACTTTTTACCGAAATGTAATAGGGTGTAGATCCGGTGACATAAGAACTGTAAGATGATTTTTAATCTTTATCGTTTGCCTGGCGTCTGGTTTTTCATCTAGGGTTAGAGACTCGGTCCATTCACATGTATGCATGGTTTTGTTTGTAAGATTCATGCATTGTAACTTTGCACCACTCTTCGCTCGTTCATGTCTGCTAGTTTTTAAGTGAGTGGGAAGGGTTTATGTTTCTATTTCAGGTGCTGCTTTCAATTTGTTCCCTGTTGACGGATCCAAACCCGGATGATCCATTAGTGCCAGAGATTGCCCACATGTACAAGACAGATAGGGCCAAGTACGAGACAACCGCTAGGAGCTGGACCCAGAAGTATGCCATGGGCTAAATGTGCTTTGTGGTGAGGGCATTTAGGACGTTGACTTAATATTCCTTGTTTTATGTATAAAAGAAGTGTGTTTCTCAGTTTCTGTACTTTTTCAATCTTGTAATAGACTATTGAAGAATAGTTCTACATGTTGCCCTCGTTAAATTAAGACCTTATTTGTATTCCCGACTAAAAACATCGATATACGATGTTGTTTGATATACCAAGTGTTGTATTTCCTCCTTCTCTCTCTCTCTCTATCTCTCGCTATACTTTCTTTTGTTCTTGGTTTTCAGGTCTATGTTAGCTTTAGTTGTTGCACACTAAACACTGCTTCGAAGGAGGAACTGTCTAAAAAGATCCGTGTTTCTTTTCCTAGTAGACAAGCTTGAAATAAGGATGAACCATTTATTGACCATCAGCTTGTTATAGAATCAAAGTAGGTTTTGCTTAACCCTGATCTCAGAGAGTTTTTGTGCGGTTCGTTTACCTACAGATTACACAGACTACCGATCACAACATCGGCTTCATGGGCTGTTACCATTGGTTGTATCATCGTTTATTTTTTTAGGAGAAAATTATCGAAATAATCACATTTTTTTAATCTATTGATTAACATAACACAAACTTCATATCTTGATCAACATGATACAAATTTAAGTTTACGTTAGTTTAATTTTATGTCATATTGGTATAATATTTCTTTTTTGTATAAATTAGTGTAATGATTTTTAAATTTGTGTTTATCATATACTTTGAAGAGAAATGAGAAAATTAGATGGCGTGCCAATTATTAACTTTATAAATCTTTAGGTTTATTTCACAGTTTATTTGTGGTTTAAATTTTCATTAAATTATTGCGTTGATTTAGTGCTTTTGTTAGATTTAAATCCTAAATTTCAAAAGCGTCTTTTTCGTGGCAATTCTAAAAGTTTCTCAAAAAAAAAATTGTAGAATTATTATTATTATTTTTTATTATTTGTTTTTGTTTTGTCTTGTTTCGTCTCATTTCTTGTTTTCATAAATGTTTTCAGCAAATTTGTGCATTATAGATTTAGATAATTACTATAATGTTAATTAAAAAAAATAATATTAGCAGAAAATGACCTTAATAGGGGTAGCTCAATGGATAGGAGATTAGAAGACGAGGGGTCTGGGTAGGAACTTTCAAGTCCAAAACACGAAAGGATTTATTTCATTTTAGTAAGTATCAACTATTTGCCCCATTTAGCTTCTTTTTTTTTTTTTTTTTTTTTTTTTTTTTTTTCAGATTTTCTTCTTAGAAGTCGTATTGGCCATTTTAAAAAAAATTCTTAAAGTACATACCAATTTTAAAACAATTGAAATAAATAATATATTTTTAAATATTTGAAACAAATAACATATTTACGAAATAAATTACAAGATATATGTTTTATAAATAGGAAACAAATTATTTATTAGTTCAATAAAAAATTTTATTTATTAGTAGATTTATAATTTACTTTAAATATTTTAAACTCGGCTATTTACTTTTATGTCAAGTTTTTTTTTTTTTTTTTTTTTTCCAAATGTTGTTTAGCTATTATTTGTCAAGATTAAGGAAGAAAATATCTTTTATGTTCTTTCATAGAAGAGAAAGAAAATAGCCACAAAAAAAAAAAAAAAAAAATCTAATCACTATATTGTGCTATTGTATCCTTTTATAAATAGATTATTGGGACTACTTCGGGATGTGAGGGTATGGGGTAGGAGTTCTTAAATTAGAAACCTAAAAATGTTTTCATTTCTCCCCATATTGAAGAAAAAAAAAAGTCAAAATTGTTATTTTTACCTATCATATGTTTTGTCAAAAGTTGTCATTCTCTTTTCCTTTCAAAGCCGGAAGGATTAAAAAATGACGAGCTTCATAGATTTATAATTCATAGGTTTATAATTTCCTTCGCAATTTCTTCTCCACCAAAGTATAGAGATCGGTTCACTAATGATAGGGTCACAAGATTCAATCAGAATCAGAATTTGTTTGAAGGTTTGGCATATTCATTTAAGAAAAGCAGTCATATATAATTTGGAGGAGTTATAATAAGAGGGATTTTTGGATATGCAAGTGCTTATAAATAGTGGGTTTAGTTAGAAATTCATGAGGCATGAGGGCAGAACTTTAATACGTCTTCTAGGTAGAATAATTGAGTGTTGGAACCTATTCCAAACAAAGAATGGTTCTGGAGGTCTTTTTTTTTTTTTTTTTTTTTTTTTTTTTTTTTTTTGCCGTTGTTTGGAGTCTGAGAAAATGAGAATTTGTATAATTTCTTTTCTATTTAGTGGATTGATCTCAGGAAAGCCCAAAAAGTAAAAGTAGGGCATTTTGTTCGAACTACAATAAATCTCCTGCGTTGATTCTTAATCTAATCTGTTACTTATTTGAAATCCTTCTTGATCACAATACAAACAATCCAAAATTTTATTTTCTTCTGTGTTCAGTTTAAGTAGGTAACGTTGTGGACTGCGGAGAAACATATCCATTTCTTTTTCTTTAATAGTAAAGTTGTTTCGTACATAAATCAGTAAGTATATCAGGATATATCCAGTTAAAGACATTTCTCAATGAGAAAATTAGATAAGACAATAATTTTTTTTTTGACATATTTAGTTTATAAACAAGCATGACATAGCTTTTTTATGCAATTAGTTTATACAATAATTTATTTGTAGTTCAAATTCTTTCATGTGGACCAAATATATTTGCATAATAAAAAATTTTTGAGTTTAAAAATCCGTAGCTAAAATTTAAAATTAAGGTCTTTTTGCGACATTCCGGAAAATTTCTGGACTTCAATTACATAGCTACTTAAAAAAAAAAAAGAAAAAAAGAAAAAAAGAAAAATTGAATTCCATGGTATCTATTCGTTGTTCCTTCTGAATTGGGCTTAAGCAGTTTATGATATCATGTTATATGGGGTGTCCATAATGTCTTCCTATTCTTTGTCTTTGTATCCTTCAAATAATATTATTTCTTAAATTCAGTTTGAATCTCCATTTTAAGTCCACTTTTCTAATTGATAGTTTAATTTTTTGATGAGAGAAAACATAGAGAAAAATGTTAGAACAATAAGTTTAAAACGGAGAAAGAAAGAATAGTGGTATGAGATAAATATTAGTTAAAGCTCAAAACGAAAAAAAAAAAAAAAAAAAAGGCTCCCATCTTTAACTTCTCCTTTTCTTTTTCCATTTCTTTTTTTTGACGACACAAAGAATAAAACCTCGAGGGAGGAGAATTATCTTTATTAGTTCCTTCTTTACAGTGTTACGAGGATACTAATATATATATATATATATATATATATTAGTTATTATTTTTTTTTCCTGTATATGGCCCAAAGCTTTGATATTTGGTCAAAAAGGCTGCACTGCAAGTTGCCAAAAATGCTCGTAAAGAACCATGATCAGTTGATATCATCTGACTCGCTTTGAATCAAAGCTCTGAACCTATAATTTTAATGGTTCCTCTTTTTTTATAATCCTGGATAATTATTGATAAAATTATAAAATCATGTATGTTTTTTAATTACATTTAAAGATGTAACTTGTTATTACAGGTTAAGTAATTGTTTAATTTTTAAAAATAATTAAATAAATATTTTTCTCTATATTTTTGTATAATTCTGGATTTAACCCTCTTATATTCCCATTTTCTTTTTTATTTTAATTCATTTTATACTAAAAATAAAAAAAAATAAATTATAATTCATCAAAATAAAACCCGTAATTATTTTAAATAATAAAACCATAATAATAATAATAATAATAATAATAATAATAATAGTAATAATAATAATAATAATAAACAACTTCATCCTCTCCCCTCCCATGAAAACAATACTTGTTGTATATGAGCATAAAACACCCAAGTCTTCGGAAATGATTGCCACCCAAAAGCCAAAGGTTTTAGTTTCGTTAAGGAAAAAAAAAAAAGAGAAAGGAATGATTCATAATTAACACCAAAATAGTACTATTTGAGGGGGGGAAAGATAGAAAATTTCAAGAAAATACAACTAAAAGACTATAGAGTCTAATCCGTAATAAATTATATATAATTAATAATCCTTAATAAAAATTATGTTTAAAGACAAAAGTGTTTTATAAGATTATTTTTTCCACACCTCTAATAACTAAAAATTAAACTTATTCAATTATAAGAAGGGGAAGTCTATTGTCACCCTCTATTTACTTTTCTCACATCCTAATTAATTAATAAATTTTATTCTTATTGAAATACCCTTAAATAACGTTACATTTAAAGACATGAATGTTTATAAGGTACTTCTTACACACTAACACGCCGATAATAATTTTTAAAAAAACTAATATTACTCTTTTTTAAAAACAATGCATAGAAAAACACTCAATCTTAATTAGTAATGAGAAAAAGAAGAGACTTCTCAAAACTGTATTTTTGTTTTCATATATTGTTTGTGTTTTTCTAGTGCAGGCTAAATTTTTTTTTTTTGTTTTTTTTTGTAAACATTATAATACGTTATTGTTAATTTAATTAAGTCTCTCTTTTCAGATTTTTTATGCCATTTTGTCTCTTTAATTTTGTTATTTTTAATTTCTGGCTTCTTCATTTTTTTTTTTTTTGGAAAACGTATTCTGGTTTGGCTTCATAGTATAGGCCATATCCTCTTCTTACCAATGAATGCTCACAGTTTTGTTTTTTGTGTTTTGTTTTGTTTTTTTTTTTTTTTTAAGAAAAGCCTTTTGGCCTCTAAATCAGTAACATAAAGTGAGAGTAGGAATATCTCTTCAAAACTGAGAATGAATCTGTAATTTATAATTTATTTAAAAAAACATGTTAGTAAATTACCTATCTTAATATCATTTAATGAGCTCTCTAAGTTTTATGTTCACTAATTATTATTAAAATTTTTTGACCAACTACTTAATTTATTACAATCATTCGATCAACATCATATGACTAAAATAACAATATTCATTGATTGGTAAATATTAAAATAACCATTTAAAACTCTTTTCATATATATCATGTTTTTTCACATAGGAAAGTCGTCTTTTTCTTGATAATAGCCTAATAATAAAATTTTAATTAGAACATTAAAAGTGACACAGTGTATGTGTAAAGCGTACCGAGTGGATAAGGATTGAGTTTTTATGGTAAAATATAAGGATTTATAAGTTTTGGTCGTGAAGCCACCTATTATTTAGTATGCTTAGCTTCAAAGTCGACCTTGTAATTATTTTCATCGATGCAACAAACAGTCATCTCCAAAGTAGCTCTTTTATTTTTTTGTTTGGGTAAATTACTCATTTATTCTTTAATCTTTTTCTGAAAATTATGATTTTGTTTGATTTTTTTTAATTAAAAAATTCTTAAAATCTTTAAAAGTTTGTAATTTGATCATTTTTATTAATAAATAAAGGTTAAAAATGAGATGCAATAGATCGTGTGTATGACACATATAAATTGAATCATATAAATTTTTTTTCTCAATTAATAAATCATGTGTAATTAATATGATACTTATTTCTTAAATTTTAGCCTTTGTTAGTAATATATAAATATAAATCAAATTGCACGCTTTTAAAAATGTTCAAGTATATATTAAAAAAAAAGTTGGAGATCAAAACATAACTTTGTAAAAAAGTTAGGGAACAAATGAGCAATTTACCTTTTCTTTGTTATTTATTTATTTATTTTTTAACTTAACAACTTGTTTGGCATTTTGTCAATAGTAAAATGACCCAATCGCTTTTTTTTATTTGTTAAACAATCTTCCAAAAAATTTTATTATCAAAATGACTTCAGAATGACTGAAAACAATCTCTTTTTTTTGGTAGTTCCCATCTTAAATAAAAGAAGGTTATTTTACTAATTTCAATTTTTAAGATTGTCACTATATTAAAATTTTCCATATTTTAGTTATAAACAGAGAAAAATGATGAAGAAAATGAAAGGGAAATGTTGCTTTGAATAAACCTTCAAAATTGAAAAAAAAAAAAAGGAAAAAAAAACCAAAAAAAGGAAAGTCAGGTGAAGTAAATGAAAAAACAGCGACAAGTGAGAAGGCTATTTTCCCATTTTCCACCTACCTTCTCATCTTCCCAATCCACACACCTTTCAGTTCAGTCTTTATAGTTATAGCCTCAATGGCGACCCAATTTATGATTTTGTAGCCCCTTTAATGTTACTTAGGGGTGTTTAGTGAATAGTTGAGTTTGAATTGAGTTGAAATTTTTAAATTTAATAGTAATTTTTGTTGATTTTTTAGAAAAGACAAAAAACTTTTTCATAAAAAGACAAAAAAAAAAATACAGTTTAACTTGAGTTAAACTGGAGAGTCAAACAAAGTCTTACTTGGCCTTGCTATATTAGAACAGTGTTTTCCTCTTGTTTATTTATTTTTTATAAAGTGTTTTCCTTTTATTAAATTATTTATTTTTATAAGTGTTTTCCTTTTATTTATTAAGACATTGACTTCCAAACCCTCCATTTGTAACGGTTATATAAATATATATAAAAAGGGTACTTTCGAAGGGGAAAAAAATTTAATGGACATACTAGTCAATAATTCTTGTACGTCTAGCTAGGCATTTTCTTTTGAAGGATTACTTTCGAGAATATACACGTGTTTATTAAAAAAAAAATAATAACAAGATTCCAACTTTCTTTGAAGGATTTACTTACCAAGTATTGCAATAAAAAAATAAAAAAAAAAGAGGATAGTCGTAGAACATTTGGAGTACAATAACAGTGCTTTGGATATGCAAGTATATATAATGTCGGACTTTCATTTTATTTTAGGTGATATTTTAATTAACATGATATAATATTATTGAGAGATATGAATATATATATATATATATATAAGAATTAAATATTTGAATGCGATCATTGATTAATATTTGAAATCCGGGGGTTTGTTATTGTACCGGGAAAAAAAAAAAAAGGATAGGCAAAGTTGGGGTTCTGGCATCCTAGTATCTAAGTAACAAATCAAGCCAAAACAAAAAGAGAAACCAAATGATTCTATTATGTTATAATATACTTTGATATGCATACATGTTCCATATATATATATATATATATCAATGTAAATTGGAATGAAAGAAAAGTACATTTTTAATTATTAATTTTTTTTTTTAAGAAATGGACCATAATTGAGAAACAATTAACAATAAAAGCCGAATATTAGGCACACAATTATGCGAAATATTTGTTTGGTACCAATGGTTAAGATGAACTTGTACTTGGTAGGCTCCAATGGTCATTTTCTTGTAAGTAAAAAGTTATTAATTCATCCAGATGGACTATGAAGGGTCTAATCATCTTTCTATTTTTTTAATCTTTAATTTTTTTTTATTTTATCCTTGAATGGGTCTAAAACTTTGGGGAATTATTTATTTCTTTATTTTTATTTTTTTATAGGAGGGTGTAAAACTTGGTTGCCAAGCAATAGTGTGTTTGCTTGTTCACCTATCTGTCCAATTTTTCCCCTACAACAAACACAAATAAATGGTGGAAATTATTGGAAATATTCCCCAAAATAAAAAAGAGGAAAACAAAAATCTCGGGTTAAATTAAATGAAACATTCTCACCAAGTCAAAGCCACTAGACTGACAGGACTGTGACGGATTTGCTATTTTTTTGGCAACATGTGCAACAGGCCTAGTCTAGAGTCACGTGCCCTAAACTAGAGAAAAAAGAAATGAAGGAAAAACGCTAATCTCACGAACCGTTGAGCAAAAAACACCTCACAGTCATTCCCCAACTCCAGGGCGTGTCGCGCGGGTTTTAGCGGAGCGTGGAGGCCTCACCGACTTTCTTGGGCTCCAAGCTTCATCTCAGGACCACGCGCCTCTGCCCGCTCGCCACGTGTCACTCAATGCTTCTCATCCATTATGCGGCGAGTCGTTAGGGATCTCCGGTAATCACCGGAATCTCCGGCTGTAACCATCAATCTAATTAAACCAACCCCACCTCGCCCAAAAAAAAAAAAAAAACAAAAACAAAAACCATGATAAAAAAGAAAATAATTAGGAATTAATTTATAAATGGTCCAAAACTATACCCATTATATTATGTTGACTTCTAATTTTGAATTTACACATTATAAAACCTTGAATTTTTTTAATGTTACACAAACGGCTAATGAGTCGCTATTTTATTAAAATTAAACATAAATTAAGCATATTGTGATCACATAAAATTGTTTATTATTATTATTTTTTTTTTGGGTAAAGAAACATTACCTTGAAGAAAAATTGTAACGTAATCAAAGATATATAATCAGAGATAATTTGTAGAGAAATTATAACGTAATCAAGGATGGTCAAGTATATATTCATCATAGACAGTTTGGAGGTTAAAAAGAAATTAATTATAATTTATCGTATGTTCACATGATCATAAGGCCTTTAATTTTCATCCAACCTTTTTTTTTAAATTTTTATAATACTTTCATAAGGATAACAGTTAAAAAGTTTGAGAGAATATTAGGTGTAAAATAAAAAAATTAAAGACTAATATAAGATTGGGTGTATAATTATTTGTGAAAATATTATTATTATCTGACTAATTAAATTGTTATGCGACTAATAATATATCTGATAAATAGGGAAAAAAAAAACATAAAAATGAAAAAGCGAAAAAAAGGGAAAAAGGAAAAGTTGAACCGGTGGAGGCTACTAGGATTCACTCTCATATATATATATATATATATATATATATTGAAAAAAAAAATAACGGGGATTCACTTCGGCTTCATATTCCTGACATTTTCTGGAACTCCAAACAAAAATTTTGTCCCTCATTTCTTGTCCTCCTCAACGATCAAAATCTTCAGTCTTAACACTAGTTTTCTCTTGTTTCGGTTACGAAGATAAGAAATGGGTTCGGTGAAGTTCACGGAGCACCGGACAGTGACGAGCAAACTGGTGAAGTCTTGTTTGTCGGAGCTGACGAGGGTGGTGCGGATTTCGGTGACGGACGAGGAGGCCACGGACTCATCGAGCGGCGAAGAGACCGAATGTGGCGGCGGCGGCGACGCGGTGTTCAGGAGGGTGAAGCGGCACGTGAACGAGGTGAGGATCGAGGAGTTCTCGAGGCTGAGATCGATGGAGAAGAAGGCGAACGCGAAGAGGTCTTCGAAGGATCGCGAGGAGTATTTCCCCAAGGAGAGGAAGTTCCGCGGCGTTCGCCGGCGGCCGTGGGGCCGGTGGGCGGCGGAGATCAGGGACCCCCTCCGGCGGACCAGGATTTGGCTCGGGACCTACGACACGGCGGAGGAGGCCGCCCTTGTCTACGACAGGGCCGCGGTTCGGATCAGAGGACCCGACGCCATCACCAATTTCGGATCCGAAGCTACGGCGGCTGCCGCCGCATCGGCGGCGGTGTCCTCCGATAACGGCGTTTTGGTCTCCGGTTATGATTCCGGGAGGGACTCGTCGCAGGTGATGTGTTCGCCGACCTCCGTTCTGAGGTTCCAGCCGGTGGTGGACGCGAAGACTGGTGGTGAAGTGGAGAGTGATAATGGCGGTGGTGGCAACGACGAGTGGAATTGGGCGGAGGATTTTGTGAATTTGGATTCGGATTTCTTGGGAGATTGTTTGTACGAAGAGTCAACGGCGGCTCCTCCGCCGCTGTTCGCCGTCGCCGAGGAGGAGATAGGAGTGCCGGCGGCTATTCCCGAGGAGAAGGAGTACGGCGACGTTTTGGTGGACTTGGATGGGGACTTCGGCTCTTGTAAGTGGGACGTGGATCATTACTTTGAAGACGCTTTGGGCATGGAATTATCATGAGACAAATTTTTATTTGCAAAAAAAATAAAAAAATAAAAAAAAAAAGGAAAGAAAGAAAGAAAAAAGAGAGAGAAAAAAGATTTGATATTTATGTTGAGAATTTGTGAGGGGTTTTGAAGGTAGATTCCGAGAGGAGTTTTGATACCATGCATGGTGATAAATATTAATTAATTTATGATTTGTATTATGGTTTTTCTCTATGTATATTGAAAAAAAAAATTACCTAAAATTATGTACGAAAAAAGTGTAAATTTGTGTTTAGTGGGTCATTGTGTTTCTTTTCTTGTTTAATGTGGAAATTTTCTTTCAAACTCTTCTCCATCTTGTTTATGGATGAGATTTGGGAGGATAATTCACCATTATGTCATTTGCTAATGTATGATTATTTTATTTTATTTTATTTTATTTGAATAAAAGAATTATTATTTTGCTTATGTGTGAAGTTGGTGAGTGGGAGAGATATTTATGTCATATGTACCTATGTATCCAATAAATGGCCCATATGTGGGCGTATTGTTGGTGTGCGACTTCAAAAGTCTGCCAAAGTAAAAGCTTATTAAAGTCAGTTTCCCATGTTCAACGGTGCACCACTTTGAGGCTCTTGGGAGCCACTCCATACTTCTGTGTTTTTATTCTAGCCATTCATTACAAAATAAATAAATAAATAATAAAACATAAAGGAAGAAGAAGAAGCAAATGTTCAACTACAGTTTGCAAGTCTTGTCATCATGTCACTAAAATTATCAACTTGCTTAGATTGGACTTTGAACTGATGCCTCAACTAGTTAATTTGCATGCCTTTCTCCCTATATATTTGTCATATATATATATATATATATATTATATACATATATGCATTGCTTTCTATAGCTTCCGGATATTTTTAAATTGATAGCTTTAAAATCAAGCTATGAAAATTGCATTTTGGGTCCAAGATTTTTGTAGGCATCTTTGTTTACTAAGAATGGATGGTGATAATGATGAGACATTATGCGATATAGGAAGGAAATCACACCAGGCCAAAGATCTCACACACGAGGACGTGGGACTAGAGGACAGATAGACATTGCCACATGCCTCAACTATATATATGTTGGCTATATTTATATATAAATATATATATATTTGAAATATTGACATTTCTCCCATCTCCCCCTCTTTGTAAAATAATTTGTAATAATTATGTCAACACAATTTTTATTTTTTTCTTTTAGTATATCAGTTAATATATAACATGAGATTAAAAAAAGCCATGCATATTGTCGTTTCAAAGGCCTGAATAACATGTTGAAAAACATTATAATGTATCGGTCATATGGTGTAACTATCAATGTTTCATATGACAAGATAATCAATTCAATTTGCATTAACAGTTTGTAAATGTTGACAAATCATAATAAAACTTTCGGGAGTTTTTTTTTTTTTTTTTTTAAATTAACATTTGGACATAATATCGGTACATTGTGCATGTTTTTGATTGTTAGAATAAACAAAATAATATATAAAACTAACAAAAGTTAATAAAGATTTTATAGGTCAGAATAATGTCCAAAACAAAAGAAATTCTTTTATATAATCAGTGTGTGACAGTGTTCCTAGATTATCATTTCATCTCAAAAATTTAAGCTGTTAGGATATGAGAAATTAATACCGATCCACAACAAATGCTAACTGGGGACATTGATAACGCATAGAGTCTTGGTCGGGTTCAACAACATGACTTGTTTTTTGTGATGGTAATCCTTTTTGCTCTGCCCCATATACAAAGTCTACATGAAAGAAACAGGCACACACACACACACACACATACATCTATATATATATATATATATTTATATGTATATCTTGGAAAGGGTGGTAAGTATAGTAAGCTAGGAAAGTAGACACACATAAAATAAATCCGACAATGGGACATTGCTTTTTCTAGGCTAGAAACTGCAAGAGAATTTGCCAAAACTCTTGCTTCCACGTGATAATTCACCGGCGTGTTCTTAATTTTCCGGCCATGACCCACCCCTAAAAGGGGTCTGTGCTTGGATGTCATTTGCTTGGTCAAATTTCCCAAAATGGATTGGTGGTAAGTTTATGAAAATGTGAAAGAAATAGAGGTTTTGTTCCATTCTAATCAACATATATATATATATATATATATATATATATATCAGTAAAGCTAGCAGACCCACACAGGACAGGCCACAACCAAAGCCTGTGCTCAAGAGATCAAATCCAATGTAATGGGACCCCTCCTCACATCTTTTTGTCCAATGGCAAGCCATATTTTTATTTTCAACTTTTTTTTTGCATTCTAAGAGTATATTGCTTTTAACATACAAAATTTGAACTTGTTAATCATATGCATATATATATATATATATATTATTATTATGTCATAGGGCCATTTGATGGTGTTCAACAGTAAGTGCAAAAAATCCACTTTGTATTAGTAGTGGTGGTCCGTACCGTACCGGATGTTACATGCATTTTCTTTCAAGTGTGTGTGTAGAGGAAGAAGGAAAGATATATGTAAATCTACCTCAAGTTAGTACTCTCTTACTATCCCTTCTTCTTTTTATTTTTTATTTTTTATTTTTATTATTTCTTCCAATGCATTTGATAAGATTAAGAACATGGATTTTCCATAATATAGCGCTAAGAAGTTCATGTCATTTTTGTTCATGATCACGCCAACAAATTCTGAAAAAAATCAATACTTTTAATCTCATAATTAGAGAATTAGAGAATTTTTATGGTAGGATATTCTGCTTTTAAGTATTACATATAGAAACTACTGTTTTAGCCGTTAGATTAAATTTTAAAAAATTTAAACTATAACTAGAGCAGTTCTATCGCATGCGTTACAAATTTTTTAAGGTGAACACTCATAAATTAGGCTATTAAAGAATTAATCCAACGGTTAAAAATAATTCCTATTGACAGTAAAAGATCCAAGCTTAAAACCTCCTCTCATCTTTAATCCTTTTACCGATTTGGCTGAGATTTAGGGGGTGGAAAAAAGTTTTGGCTTTTTAATTTCTTGGGTGGCTATCAATGTATCAACATCTCCATGATGATACCTCTCTGGCCCCAAAAATGCAAGTATTCATGGCAATCGAGAATGCCCTTGCTTCTTGGTTGGTCAGTTTTTCCTACAGAAAAAAACAAAACCAAGCAAACAAATCTAAACTATTGCTTTTTTTTCTTTTTTTTTTTTTTTTGAACGAAAAAAGAATGAAATCAACAATTAGAAAACCATGTCAGTACGTTTAGCCAGCCTAGAATTTACTGGTTTTTTTTTGTCGGCCCTGGCGTTTAGTTTTGATGCTGACTCTGCAATATGCATGGATATGTAATAAACCTATATTTTTATATTATTATGTAATACTTTAAAAGAGTCATTAATTCTTTTTATTTTTCTTCTCCATTTATTACGTGACATTTATCACATGACAGTTACGTTACCACATAAGTATTATGTGACCATATCTGCGACACATAAATTTTTTTTTCACTATTCCATTTGTGCTTTGCTTTGCTTATTTATTTTACATATACGAACAACTGGTAAATAAAAAAAAAGGGAAATCATCAGTGAATAAGGTGGGTTAAAGAGAGGAGATCAAAGTTCGAAACTGTAATAAATCTGTCTGGAAAAATACAATAGGGGATATCAAATCAACACGACAATAAATGAGGATCTCCTTCTGGTTGATAATATTGGTATCCGCTCCAAGACCTCCCGACAGCCTTTATAGGCGCATATATATATAAATATATATATGTATATATAAAGACATATATTGTCGTACGCTGAAATATGTTGAAGTGGTTCATGTGCAAGTTGATATATGTGGTCCCTTTCACGTTTCAACAAGTGTGTATGACTTTAACTTTGTCACTGTTCTCGGGTTGATCTTGGTCTTCAGCTAATCATATTAAATTTTCTAGTTGAAACTCCAAAGATCATGCTTCCGTTTAGATTGTCGGTTGTAATTAAAATTTTTAAGTCAGAATTAGTCGATTATTTTTCAAAAACTGAATATTATTTTTTGTTGATTTTTCAGAAAAAAAAAACAGTAAAAAAAATATAGCTTAGTTAGAGTTGAAATGGAGTATCAAACAAACCTTATATTAGTGGAAAGATCAACCCTAACCAGGAATATGTAAACACATAAGTTTGGAGGTGCCTCACATACTCAGTAGTCAGTCCTATACTTTTGTCAGATGGCTCTTATTGCTATATTTGTGGTATGCATGCTTTAAATGTTTTATGTACTTTAAAAATTTAGAACGGATTATAAGTTTAAACTCACAATCTAAATAATAAATTTAAATTTTTGTGAAAAAATAAAACAGTGTGGACAAAAATTTGAGAAATGAGTTTAAAACGGGATGCTAAACGAGAGCTTAAATATTGGTATTTGGATCTTGATTATGTTTTGATACTTAGGTGTTTATTTCTTTTTTAAACACTTTATTCGGTATGATTTGCTTGGATACCTTTACGTACTTAGTTGCACTATATCTCTGTTTTGCGTGTAGAAATTTTTATGTGTATTTTAGTTATCAAGGAAATTTGAAAAACGTATGGTTTTGTTAGTTATACAATTCATTTGCTCGAGGTAGCTGTAGTTATAGTAGTTAATTGGTGTTAGTTTAAATTGAGGAAACAAAAATTGATGTTAGTTTTAAGTTTTAAAATATTTTTTTTTTCAATTTTGCACTATTTTTGTTAATATAAAAATGCTTTTTTCGTGTCAATCCTTATCTGGCATGACCTATTTAATAAACATGTTCGTGTATTATTTTGTGTCATGCGTGTAATAAATGTACCATGTTCCTCATACGTTTATTAATTATATTGTATTTGTGTTTAGGCTAATTGTATCATCCCATAAAAATGCCAATCGGAACATAGCACACGAACATAAGTTGTCAGAAATTTGGCAAAAGAGAGAGAATGATATTTAGATGTTGAGGGCCCGATTTGGGGGGGGGGGGGGGGGCGGAGATGGTGTTTTGAATGTTAGGTTAGAAATGTTATTTTGAATGTTAGGTTAGAAATGTGTATTTGAGAGGAAAACTTTTAAAATTTTTTGTAATATAGAAAATAGTATAAAATTCTGAAATGTGCTTAGAAAAAAATATATAAAATGAATATTGTCTTATTTGCCTTATCGTTACGAATATTTTGACATAAAAATTATCTCATTTCGATTTGAAATGAGAAAGTTATGAATTTTTAAAATTTAAGTTTTGAAAATAGAAGAGAGATAAAATTTGATATAGATTTGAGATTTGGAAATCCCAATGACAAAATAACATCTACAATTTGACCGCAAACAGGTCCGGTTTCCATTGGATTTTATTAACTCTTCGTACTTTTTTATTTTGGTACGATGGTTGGTAGAACCGAACCAATAAGAAACTTGTATACATAACAAAAGTTATCACAAGAGAATAATTTGTAGAAAACCAAATGGAATACACATTAAGTACTTGGATTGCTTCATGTTGTGTAAAAAGTGACACATTAAGCCGCAAAACTTTCTCTTTTGGGGGCCAGCAAAAGCATAAAAATGGAATTTCTATCGACATTAATATTGGTTTAAGGCCTGAGACACGCGAACAAATAAAAGGGATATTTCTGAATTACCTATAACAAATAAAAACATAAAGAAAAAGAGAAAGGAAAAGAAAGATGATTTAAAAGTTGATGAATGATTAGAAAATATATATCTACATATAAAAAGAGACAGACATTACAAATTTTTCTTTCAAAAATTCCCCCAAATTACTGTCTTCCATAATCGCTTTTTTGACTCCTATTGTTAGCATGAATCACGTGTGGGGGTATATCCCGCAATGAAGAAAGAGGAATCACTCACACACACACACATATATATCGAATATATCTCAAGACCGACAATTAAAATGTGTCCAGTAATTATAACATTTTATTTAGAATTTTTTATTTATTTGTTGATACATGTAACTTTCTATTTTAAATATTGCAACAGTATTATTTAGAAATATCAATGCAAAACACAAATATTATTAAAAGAATATATTATATTAGAATTAGATGGTTATTACATTAACATACAAAAAAAAAAAAAAGTTACAAATATCATTTTATAATAACCTCGTATATTATAACAACCCTCATATATACCTATATAAATGAATTTAGCTCACAATCTTACGGGGCCAAATCCCATTAAACAATTTCTTTTCCATTTTTGTTTTGTTTTGTTTTGTTTTTTTGTTTTTAATTTAATGGCCAGGTGGGTCACAAAATTATGTCAGGTGTTATATGGCATGAAGAGATCGTCCAAAAGAAGTTACCATTAATTGCTTTAAAAATATATATTGGGTTATTTAACGAATCTTACATACTCATCACACAGATTTTGAAGAATTTGAACAAGCAGGGCAGGTACTGATATCTATTTCACCTACCAGAAGAATGCGACGAAATAATATATATATATATATATATATATATATATATTGCATTAGATTCAGCAGCTTATATTAGTACCGGTGGGCTCCAATGATCATCAACATTAATTATGAGCCATTTTGATGACCCTTTTAATTATTATTATTATTATTATTATTATTATTATTATTTCGTTTAAATAACTTTTGTTATTTATATATATATGTATATACATAGCTTTTGCAATATAAGGTCGAGAATGTTAACTTTGTCCCTTGACAATGGGGTCCTCACTGATCTGATGCATGATTTCTTTTTTTTTTTTTTTTTTTTTTGAAGAATTAATGGATTTAACTTGCAAGTGAAGGATCTCTGATGCCAATTTGGGTATTCCAAGCTTTTGTGAAAGATCTAAGGATAAAATCTTTGAGTAATTGATGTCTTGTCCAAGGAATGAGCCCAAAAAAATCTGGGGGAAAAAAAGGAACAAAGTGTAGTTGTTATCAAGCAAAAGTTCTTGTATTTTTCACTAATTTGTACCCAAAAATTTGCTATAGCTTATGTTTGTCTTGTATAGACTTCCCAATTTCAAATTTCCTGCCGTTACTTGAGCTTTTCGTTGCTCGGACCTTTTCTTTTTCAAAAACTTTTTTTTTTCTTTTTTCAAAGAATTCTCCATTAGATATGAAGAGCATTAATAATACACCCTAATAATGGGATATCATTTTAAATTTACAAATTATATTTGAATTATATCAGATCACGAATATGAGTGCCAACATGAATATAAGTATATCAAAATAACATCAGATGTCCTAATTGTAAAATATTGAGAGAACCAAGTCATAGAAGTAAATAAACAATCATGAACAAGTAAGATTTATGCATGTTTGTCTCAATGCAAGACTAAGTCATCTTTTTATCCTGTTGTAATTCACGAAAATGATAAAAAAAAAGTTAACAAGAAAAACTCGTACACACTTCAACTTTATATATCTTTTTCTTTAACATCTCTTATAAAAATCCTAATAAGGTGCCCTATTAATAAAGAAAAACTAACACAACCGAAATTACAAGGGTAACATCTCCAAATATGCACTTTTAATGAAACAACTATCAATTGTAAACCTTTGGGGCACCGCACTCAATTCCAATCTCATAATAAACTATAATGAAGACGCTCTCTAATTGTAAAGAAAAACTAACACAACCGAAATTATAAGTGTAATATCCCCAAATATACACTTTCAATGAAACAACTATCAATTGTAAACCTTTGGGGGCTCCGCACTCAATTCCAATCTCATAATAAACTATAATGAAGACGCTCTCTATTTATAAAGAAAAACTAACACAACCGAAATTAGAAATGTGAAATCCTCGAAAATACATTTTTAATGAAACAACTATCAATAGCGTAGACCTTTTGAAGGCTCCGCTCAATTCCAATCTCACCCCTTCCTTTTTTTTTTTTTTCTTTTTTTTTTTAAACTAAATCAGATGAATTCTCCATTTCTTTTGCTTCTTTGCCACTTTTAGTGGTCATCATTTTCATAATGGCCATTCCCAGATTTGCAAAGTAATATTAATTGGTCACGGAATGTTAATGATTACTTACAGAGACTTAAAATGAAGTTGCATAAAGCATGTTGCGTCTCTGAAGTTGCAATTTGTGCCAGATATTATTTTTGGGGTGGTTGACCTGGTGAACTGTCTGAAAAGAGGCCCATAATTGTATTTTGTGTGGCCCAAAATGGGGATACCCTCTATTGGTCCCCCATCCTTCTTCGGCTGAATGAAATCCAACTATGCATTAAAGGGCTGGGCCCAATTTTCTTCGTCAAAATGGAGGAAAGAGACAATGATTTCTGGGGCATTCCTTGATTGTGGACCTAGTTCGCAGAAATCTTTTTTTTTTTTTTTTTTAAGAAAATTATTTAAATAATCATTTTTTTTCATCTATTAATCTATATTATGCATACTCTCACATCTAACTAACATAACACAAACTGTAATTTCTTTTAGTTTAATTTTGTTTCATATTAATCTATTATTGTTTTTTTGTGTCATGTTGGTGCAATAACCTTCAAATATGTGTCATTTAGATACTTTCTCTGTCTTTTTTTTTGCCTTTTAAAAGTAGCCTTATATCCCGAACTTGATGGTTAAACTCTACTATGATGACAATATTTTAGGGGAGGTCTGCGGGAAAATAGCTTGGCTTTTCTATCTAATTATTTTTATCCAGATATTTTCAACTTCATAATTGTATTCAAGCTGCAACAAGAGGGATGCCGAAGGCAAGGCTAGTGACTGGAGTGAAGTCATAACCAGATAGCTATACTGAGAGGTACAGCTGGATCACCTCTTTTTAACTATGCGAAGTTTTCAATTTTGTGAAATATGTGACAATATCCGTAATTTTTAATATAGAAATCTATATAGATGAACTTTGACCATCAATGGGATGGTGTAGATGGTGTAATGGTAAATATGTTTTTCACATTTTTTTTTTTTGGTTTGATACTCGACAACCTCCATATAAGTTTGATGTACTTGACGGCAAGAGACCCCTTATGATTTGCATAAAACTGGATCCATTATTTGAATAGAATTGCGTCAGGTCCATCGAGAACTTTATAAATTTCTATGTTCTTGATTGGTATCGAGTAATCTGAACGCTGTAGATCCACTAACCATGTCATGATGATATATAAGTACACATGCAATCTAATCATGAAACATTCACATGTCAACGTGGTGGACACAAATATGTGGGGTACGTAACAGCTAAGCCTCTCATGTAGCAAACAAAATCTTTCCTCTAAAGGAAACACAAAAACAAAAAGAAAAAGTGGCCAAAATGATTTGTTGCCAAAATGATTTGTTATAACACAAGAGAAAGATCTACCATATCTTCCCTTATATTCCTAATGTCCTGAGAGACATTTCCACCACACGCAAGCTCAGAAGAAAAAGAAAAGAAAAGAAAAGAAAAGAAAAGGCTGGGAAATTCTGGAAAAGGTGAAACAAGTGCTAATTAAGAATAAGTTTCCAGGGAATTGATGGGAAATAATAATATTATTGTTTTGCTTTGATGGAGTACTTGAGCAAAGACCTGATCAGTTCTCTCATTGAGAGAGCATGGGATCTGCATGGTAAGCTCAATTTCGAAATCGAAACGAGTTTCGAGTTCTGTCGGTTTTGTTCGGAGCACGGTCGATTCTGTGACATCGCTGATCAGACCCCATTTCAGGACAGAAAGACATTGATTGTCATTAGAGATTCAGTTAAACAAGTCGAGAACACTCTCCTGTCTTTACAGGTATAATTAATTTCTTCTTCCTTTATTTTTTTCCTTAAATTTAAATCATCAAATTTGACAATGTAAACAAATGGGGCAAATTCTGATACATAGCAGTTTATATTTGTGTATATACATAAAAACAATTTATGCAGAAATTGCAAACTTGGCAACAAAGAGAGAGACACGAAGCGTTGACACGGTTGGAGGAAAGCAGATTGGGACTAATGGAATTGGTGAGGGGTTATAAAGGAAGACCCCCAGATGTAGTGAGAGAACTAATTACATGTTTTGGAGATGAAAATTGTGTTGTGTCGAGGCGAATTGACGGATCCGATTTGCGGAGGAAATGGCCGGCTCTGATTTGTGGCATTATCAGAAAGGTTTTCTTCATCAAATGGAAGTTGAAAAATGCTGTTTGGTTTGCAGTGAAATTTCTCATCTTCACTACAAGCATATCGTCCATGGTTTACTTGAATGGATCGAGAGGAAAAGTTCCTTCGCTTTCGGATTCAACGGAAGCAGAAATGAGAGAGAGTCTACTCACCATCTCAAGGAGTCCTCTGAATGTCTTCCATGGCAGGGGATGAGTAGTTTTTATTTTATTTTTACTTTATTTTTTTATTTTTTTATTTAATTTTTTTTAAGTCTTTTCTTCGGTGTTTGTTACTTTCTTTCTTTTATTAGAGATGTTTCTGCTTGAAACTATATTTTACTATACTATTGTTTTTGTTTTCTATGTAGAGTGAGGAAACAAAATTATGTACCATAGTATTAGAGAAGTTATTTGTTTTGTACCCTTTGTTTTGTCATAAGAATCTTATAGATGGAATCATATTGTTTGTTGTAATGAAGTTTGCACCTTAAACGACATTTGGTTACTACATATATTATTTAATAATAATTTCATGCCTAAGTTTAAATCACCTACCTATTCAATTCAAGGGAGCACATCTAAATGAACCATATTTCGTAGAGGGGAAAAAAAAAAAAAAAAACACCATATAAACGACAAAGTTTCTTATTATGATATCAACAACAAAGTTTAAGTGGATTTCCAAAAAGTCAGTGAAATCGATTCTAATTTATTTTTAGACTCTGGTCTCTCAAAAAGCATGCAAATTTCATGCCATCCTCCTATTTATAATCTCTGCCGACAGGAGATTCTATTATGATTTTTGATATCTTAATTTTTCATTCTCGATTTTGCACGTGTCTTTTTTCTATCTTCATCTATTCTTGAGTTCTATCTACTGGCATGGCGCGAACTTGGTTCTCCTCAATTTCTTTTACCACTTCTATTCTCTTTATTCGTAAGCTGTCGTTTTATTCATTTATCTATTAAATATTTAAATCTCCCAATGCAACATCGTTTTCTTGGTAATCTAAAATTCACCCCCCACGAAGACTAACATAAACAACCTAACCTTCAAAAACGAAACTGTATTATAGAAACGACAATAACACACAAACAAATAGAAAATAAGGCGGTAAAGTTTCTTACTAATGGTAGTGACAAATGAACAATGTCGTATTAGGACACGACTACAGCACGTTGTGTTTTGAAACGACAAGAAGTTAATGACGTGCAATAATAACAACAGAGATTCTAAATTAAACAGTAACCAAAAAAAAAAAAAAAAAAAAAGGCTTTACAAAAACATGTTAACATAACAACGCCAAACATAAAACAAACAAAAGTTTTTTATATGAGAGTTAGAAAAGACGTTGTATTGTGAAACGACAACAAGTAAACGAAATGAAACTTAAAACGGCAAAGTTTCACAACAAGAACAGTAACCTCCAAACCTCAACTTTGGAGAAACAACAATAACAAGTAAACGACATTAAACATAAAGCCAGAAAGTTTCTTATCAAAATATTGATTAACCCGTCTTGATTGACCTGCAAAAACCAAAAATATAGAAAAATGATTGGTCTGTTAAAATACGCATGAAAAAACCATGTTAACATAACAATGCCAAACATGAAAACAACAAAAGTTTTTTGTTTTTTTTTTCATTATTATTATTATTATTATTATTATTTATGGATAATATGGTAAATTTACAGTAAAGTCTCATTTATATACCATATCGATAAAGCTCATTTTTCAATTGTCTTGATATAATCGAACGATTTATATGTTACTTGTGCATAATAACTATATTGTACTTTAACCTATAATATTATATACTAAAAATATAAAACAATAGAAATTCAAAAAAACTAAAAAAACAAAAAGTTGTTCTTGCGACCGTCCACTGGTCCTCCCCCCCCCCCCCCCCCGCTCCGACGCTGAGGAGGCCACCATTCCCTCGATGCCGAGGCTCTACCCCTCCCCCCCCCCCCCCCCCCCCCGACGCTGAGGAGGCCACCCTTCCCTCGATGCCGAGGCTCCACCCCCCCTCCCCCCAAAAAAAACACTGACCTGATCTGGCTTTGGGGGGGGGACTAGCTCGTCAACGGGGCGGGGGGGGGGGGGGGTGTTGTTAGCCGGGGAGCATCGCCGTTTGCAGGGGAAGGAATAAGTGTTTTCTTTTTAATTAAATTTTTTATATATTATTTTTAAATTTTTTAGTTTATAATAGTACGATATAAGGTCATTATAACTATCATATATAAGTAACATATTAGTCATTTGATTATATTTTAACGATTTAAATAGGGATTCTATCGATAAGATATTTAAAAGAGGTTCTATCACAATCTTACCCCTTTTTTTTTATTTATATATATATATATATATATATATGTGTGTGTGTGTGTGTTAGAAAAGACAATGTATTATGAACGGTGGTGGATATCCACGGAGATATGTGGGGGTTGTAGCCCCCACTAAAATGTTTTACTCTTATATTTTTGCGCCAAATGTTTTAGAAATTTTCTATTTTGCCTTTATTAAAAAAAAAAAAATCTCACAATCCCTTTATTGTTCTATTAAAATTAATTTTATCAAAAAATTTTATAATTTTTTTATTTTGTTTATATTAAAATTAAAATTTTCAAATAATCCCTATTAAATAGAAGAATAGATAATATGGCATATTCAATTTTATTATCTTAATAATATAACATGTGATAAAATTTAAGATATTAAGTTTTTATTTGATATTACGTTGGAGTTAAAATTTTTAAATTAAAGTTTATTAATTTTTTAAAAATTAATTATAATTTTTTTTAACTTTTTATAAAAAGATAAAATTAGGATGAAAAATTTAAATTTAAATTAGTTTACCAAACTAACCTAATTAACATATCTTCTTTAAACTCAAATAGAAAATCTCCAAAATACCCTCTGCAAACAAAACCCACCCAAAATCAAGATCCCAAAAATCCCCCAATATTTCTCTTCCCCATCACCCCTACTAGACACTGACCTCGCCGGAATGCCCAGACTTGTCCAAGTCACGGCCGAGCAAGCTCAAATTCCAGAGGAGGACACAACAAAAGCTCGTGATCCTGACTCCGGCGATCGCGACCCGGCGGAGGTCACGCCGAAAGCTTGCGATGCCGACTCCGGCGGTCGCAATCCGGATGAGGTTGCGACGAAAGCTCGGGATCTTGACGCTAGCGATCGCGATCCGAAGGAAGTCGCAACTAAATCACCGTCGTCCGTCTGTTCGTTGCCATCGTAATTGCAAGGAAAATGGACGGAATCGCGAGGAAAACCGTCGCCGCAATCATGACGAAAATTGCCATAAAATCGCGACTGTTCGATCTCGTTTCCGTCGGCATTGTATCTGCGGCCTACTTGCTGTGGTTTCTTCGATGGCCGCCGAGCTATTTGTCTTCTCCGGCAAAGCTTTACGTGTTATGGGTTTGGGAGATAGATTTCTAATTTTTAAAAACAAATGGACTTATTATTAATTACCAATAAATCTATAATTAAAAAAAAAAGCAAAAAATGTTAAATAAAATTATTTCCAAATATAGATTTACTATTTACGAAGGAAAAAACTAGTAAATAAATGTATTTCCATAAAAATATATCTACTATATAAAGTGAATTTATTAGGAAATCTTATATTTATCATTTTAGTAAGTAAAATCATATATTTACTAGTAAATCTAGTGCTTATGTTGTTTTAAAAATTATCAACATATCAAGTACATCAGAATATTTACTCAAAAATATTAATAATTTACTAGTAATTAAAGTTGTCTTAAAAATTATTTTAAAAAAACAAGTTGTTTTAAAAATTATCAATTTATTAAGTATTTATTAGTAAATCCAAATATTTATTAATAATTTCACTATTTACATTTTTTTTAGTTTAATATGTATTGTTTTTAATTTTAACCGGCAAATCTAAATATTAACTAAGAAATAATTGTATTTCCTTGTAAATCTTTTAACTATCTTGTATTTTATACTTTTAGTATAAATAATAAATCTAAATATTTATAAGTAAATATTATTAATTATTTGTAAATACGTTAATTTCTATTAAATAAGTAAATTATTATTAAATCCATATTTCATTAAAATTTAATATTTGCAGCAAATCCCCATATTTACATTATGGTATTTACCAAGTAAAAAAAGATAATTACATGTAAATCCTTTACTTTTTTTTTTTTTTTAATTTTATAAGGCTGAATTATAGTTTTTGTAAATATAAATAATTTATAGTAAATTAAGATAATGCTTGGTAAATACATATATTTACCAAATTATAGTTGTTAGCGTTTGTATAAATTAGTTATCAACAAAAAAAATATGATGTTGGTAATATATATATTTAGAGTAAATTTTATTTTATCTTAATAAATAAGGGATTAACATATAAAGATCTTAGCTTATTAAAAGGTAAATAATAGATTTACAATTAAATCATCATATGTACACAAAGGTAAATAATTTACAAGTAAATTATCATATTTACACATGTAAATACAAGTAAATTTACTTTTTTTTTTTTCAAATAAGTTACTTATTGTAATTAAAAAAAATGTCCCGAAACTTTAAAAAATACATTTACTAGAAATCCAATTATTTTAGAATTTTTTGAAGAACAAGTATTTACTAGTAAATCCATCGTTAATAAAAAGTATTTATTTGTAAATCTATTTATTTTAGAATTCTTTTTGGACCGGTAATTAGTAATTTAGTAAATCCAAAAAATCTAACTTCTTCTTCTTTTTTTTTTTTTTTTTTTTTAATTATTTACAAAATCCAGCACAAATAGTGATTTATTACAAAATAACCCCAACTCAAATTCAGCGCAAAAAACCCAATATGTACCTAACCCACCCTAACCTCGCCGGACCACCCTCGCCGCCCAGCCGAGGAACACCCGCGGAGGGAGCAGTCCCTGCCAAAAAAAAGAAAAAAAAAAGGACAACAGAGGATAACCACCATCTTCGCAGCTCGCGCCGGAGCTCGAAGCTCCCCGACGATAGAGAGAGAAAACAGAGACTGAGATCAGCTCATGCTCTCGAACCTAGCCGTGCGATCTCATCGCCGTCGAGATCTGGTGGCAGTCGCGATCCACTCGCCTTTGAGATCCGGTCGCGAAACAGCTGCGGGATGGTCGGAGATCCTTCGTCGCTGCCGACAACGACGAAGGGCTGGCGTGGATCAGGATCTCGCGATGCCAGATTTGCAATCTCGTCGATGCAATGCATCGATCTCCCCGCCACGACCTCTCTTCCCGTCCAATAAAAAAAAAAAAAAAAAAAAACCCAACTCAAATCAGCGCAAAAAAACCCAATATGTACCTAACCCACCCTAACCTCGCCGGACCACCCTCGCCGCCCAGCCGAGGAACACCCGCGGAGGAGCAGTCCCTGCCAAAAAAAAGAAAAAAAAAAAGGACAACAGAGGATAACCACCATCTGCTCGCGGACTCGAATCGCTGAAGCCGTGCGATCTCATCGCCGTCGAGATCTGTGCAGTCCGATCCACCGCCTTTGAGATCGGTCGCGAAACAGCTGCGGGATGGTCGGAGATCCTTCGTCGCTGCCGACAACGACGAAGGCCTGGGTCGTCGCGATCAACGTGAAATTGCGATCTCGCGATTTTTTGCCAGATTTTGCAATCTCCGTCGCCATTGCAACTCGCGATCGATCTCGAATCTCCCCCCCCCCCCCCCCCGGCCACGACTCGCAACCTCTCTGTCGCCGTCCTCGAGATTGCGACGGTCTCTGGGGCGCCCAATTTCCTCCGCTGTCGTCGCCTGACTCCATCCCCCGGAGTGCACCTCGCCAGTCGGAATCTATAGAGAAAGACAGAGACGAGAGATAAAAGAGATAAAAGAGATGAGAGAGAAATGGGTAAAAATGAAAAAAGAATAATTAATTTTAAAAAGAATAATAAAGATATGCTACTATTTACTATCATTCGAAGAACGTACTATCATGTCCACTAATATATTTTAAATAGGAGAAAATGTGGTAGAGCCTCTTTCAGAATAATTATCGATAGAGTTTTTTTTTAAAATCGTTATATTTAATCGAACGATTAATATATTATTGGTGTACCATAATTATCATACATCTTATCTCATATAAATTTTCTCATTCTTATCTTCTTCGTCGTCGGTGACTTTCCTGCCATTGTCGGTGACCTGCCCCCCGACGCGGGCAACCACACCCCCAGCCTGCCCCCACCCCAACCCCATCCCCGACCACCCCAACCCCATCCCCGACCACCCCTTCTCTCTATCTTCCCGACTGGCCCCCTGCCCCCAGCTTGCCGGCCCCCCCACCCCAGCTCCCCCTCCCTGGTGCCCCCCCTCTCTCTCTCCTCTGTCTTCCCCTCTTTCTCTCTTCCCGGCGGGCCCTCTACCCCCAGCATGCCAGCCCGGCGCCCCCCCCCCCACCCCAGCTCCCCCTCTCTTGATGCCCCCCCCCTCTCTCCTCTCTCTTCCCCTCTGTCTCTCTTCTTAGTCGACCCCCCTGGCCCCAGCCCGCCCGGCGTCCCCCCCTGATGGGAACCCCCCCACCCCCCTCTCTCTCTTCCCGTCCAGACGCCCTGCCCCCAACCCGCCCGGCACCCCCTACCCTAGCCCCCTCCCCCCCCCTAACGGGACCCCCCCACACCCCTCTCTCTCTCTCTTCCTGATCTGCCCCCCTGCCCCCAGCCCGCCCGGCGGCCCCTCCACCCCTACCCCCCTCCCTCCCCCTCTCTCTCTTCCCGTTAGCTTTTTCTTTTTTTTTCTTCTTCTTCTTTTTTTCTCTTTTTCACTTACTTTATTATAATATGGGTGTGCTTACAGTTTATCATGTACACTCTCAATATAGAGACCATCCGATTTAATATCAATGGTTTAAAAAATGACTGTATCGGTAAAGACTCACAATGAGTCTCTATAACAATTTTATCAATTTTTAAATATGTTATTTAGTATAATTTCCACTATTAAATTTTATTTTATTTTTAGAAAAATTTTAGTGTACGCAACACTGGAATGTGAGATTTGGATGGAAACGACCTTGACACAGAAACGACATAAAACACGAAAACGACAGAGTTTTGTAATAAATGTAAGGGACGTCATAAGGAAAAACGACAACAATTTTGGAGACAAAAGTCAAAACCAAACCAATCCCCCAGTGGAACAAAGTCCAAGGGCGCTGAGGTGTGTGTAAGGTGTCTTCCGCAGACCACTCCTTTCGTTTGGCGCCCTCCCCTTCCACGCCACGAATCCTACGCTACGCTTACACCTTACACCATTCCTCTCTCTCTCTCTCTCTCTCTCTCTCCTCTTTCTCTCTCTGGAAAATTGACATCCAAGAATCCCATCCCATTCCCCAATTGGACCAATTCTATTTCCAATTCTCTCTTCCTTAAATGCGCCGAACAACATTTCCTTTTACGATAGAAACAGAGAACGACAGAGCAAAGCAAAGGCCTCTCCTTTAATGGCGGGCTCTCGGCAGGGCATACCTTCGTGGATAAGCGCGGCGGCGGCCACCAGAGTCGACTTCGACGGAAGCGTGTCGGACTCCATGTCCGACCAACAACAACATCAACAACACCAGCAAAGGCATCCTCAGCGCTCCAAAGGCATGGCTGATTCCGACTTGGGGTTCGCCGAGAGGTCTCTCTCCGCCGCCGGTGCCGCCGTTCTCTCCGCCTTCCTCGTTAACCCTCTCGACATCGCCAAGGTTATTCCTTGTAAGCTGCTTTTCTCGATTTTCGATTTTTTTGTTTTTGTTTTTCTTTTCTTTGCCTTTCTGTAAAAGTTCGAATTTTGTAGGATAAATATTCGTTAAATCAAATGTCTGAAATGGGAGTCTTTTCGATTACTGTATTGATTAGACATAGTTAATTTTATTTCTTCACCTTTATCAAAGTTCGTATTTGTTAAAATTCCTGTTTAGACCTTTCTCGTTGCATATTCTGGAGAAAATTGCCATAATTTTATAGAAGAAACATTCTGTAACTTTTGGTTTTGATTTGGTTTGGAAATATAAGTTATTAATGGGTTATCTACGGTTTTATACCTTGCATTTTAAGGTTATTATTTGAGTGTTCTCGACATTGTACAATGGATTTTTAATTTCATGTCACTTCATACTTTCTTTTGATTATTTTGATCATTTAAAGGAAATGTTAGTTGTGAGGTGTAAAGCTGGCAAGTTGATGATGATTTTTAAACGGTTAAATCGTTAGTCAAGTAGTTAAAATTGTTAGACGTTGAATTTGTCTCACCCTGTTAAGTTACTGGGTTGTTATGGTGTTTATACGTGACCTTGGCACCCTCTACTTGAGCTAGTTTTTGGAATGAGTACTATCCAAGTCTGTTTAACAAAAACTAATTCTTAACCAAGAAAAGTTATAGATTCAGTAATGCAATCGAAATTGAAAGGTACAATGTTGATGACATCCAAAATTCTAAGCCTAATATGCCGGGTACAAAGTATTAATAACGCTTTGTTAATTACTACAATGATCAAACTGTTGTATCGTATTATGATGTTGATTATTAATTGGTTTTATGGGTGCCTTATCTGCAGACACGGTTGCAAGCACAAGCTGCTGGGATTCCTTATCAGGAGATTTGTGGTACTGCATGTTTTGAAACTGGCACGGTATGTATGGGACTGTCTTCGGATGCATTACTTACATCTAAATGTGGTGATAAAGTTCCATTAATCTTGGGTTTTGGATTGCTTTTAGGTTCTTCCAGATTTGAAATCTTCTGCCTCTTGTACGCGTTCGGCTCTTGGATCTGAACCTCTGTGCCACTCAGAGTGTGGTAGTCACTATAAAGGAACATTGGATGTCTTGTATAAAATTATACGTCAGGTTGGTGGGAAAATGCCATCCATCATTTTTGTGACATGTTCGGTTTGAAAATGCTATTTTGTGTTTATCTTCAAATTATAGGCTACTTGTTGTGTTTAGGTTGTCTCCATAAGGTTTGTTCAGCAAATTACCCCTTGGTAGAGGTTTAAAAGGATTGATTTTTGCAGGAAGGTTTTTTGAAACTGTGGAGGGGCACAAATGCGAGCTTAGCGCTGGCTGTACCAACTGTGAGTCTCTTTCTTAGCAAATATTCCCTCTTATAATCTCCTTTTATGGTTCAACAAACTCTTAACTCTTTGAATAGGGTCGTTGCAAGATTTTACGAAGATTTTCCAGATGCTATGTTGCTTACTCATTTTTTTTGTTTGTCCATCAGGTGGGGATCTACTTGCCTTGCTATGACGTTTTTCGCAATTTTATGGAAGATTTCACTGCTCAAAATGCTCCATACTTGACTCCATATGTCCCCTTAGTAGCAGGATCTGCTGCACGGTCATTAGCTTGCGTTACCTGCTATCCCATTGAATTGGCAAGAACCCGCATGCAGGTGTTACTGTTGTTTCACATTATTATCTCACCTGACTTGTTAATTTTGACTTTGGTTGGTATTTAAGCTTTGAAATGAACCATAAGAGTTGGATTATACGCACATTATACTAGGATTATAAGAGATCTTTCCATCTTATTACAGGAATTTGATATCAGAGTTCATAAACTAAATTCTTTTGCTTTCTTAATTATACAATAAGTTTAGAATCCGATACCTTTGCTACTAAATTGTTATGGAGAACGATTACTTGGTCCAAGACAAAGTATTCACTCGTGTCTCTTCCTCATTCTATCATAGGCATTTAGAGACCAAAACGGAGTGAAGCCTCCAGGAGTTTGGAAGACACTGCATGGGACCATTACCCCGTTGCAGAGCACAAACCCTTTGCAAAATTGTAAGTTCACTCCAAAGTTACAAACTTGATACTTAGAACAATTTGTAATGACAGACTTTAATAGATGGGTCATATCTGTACTTTTTTGTCAATGGCTATAATATTCTTTTTTAGCTGATATATTTGTGATACCTTTCTCTTTAAAAGTACAAAGATATCGTTTCTGGTGGACCGGCCTTGGAGCACAACTTGCTCGTGATGTTCCTTTCTCTGCGATCTGCTGGTCAACTCTTGAGCCGGTGGGGTATTGTCTACAATTGTAAGCCTTATCTCTACAATAATTTTTATCTTTTTGACTCATCTTTTTATTCCCCATGTTTTTACAGATAAGGAGAAGAATTGTTGAGCTGGTGGGTGATGAAGCCAGTGCAGCCACTGTCCTTGGAGCAAATTTCTCTGCTGGATTTGTCGCGGGAAGTCTTGCAGCTGCTGCTACATGTCCTCTAGATGTTGCACGAACACGACGGCAAATAGAGGTTAATATCTTTGACAATGCTCTTAACCTAAGTCAATTTGTACTTTCGTTCTTGGTTCTTGAGGCGTCGTGTTTATATTTCAGAAGGATCCAGTAAGAGTGTTAAAGATGACAACAAGAAAGACTCTGATAGAAATATGGCGGTGAGTACATGAAAATCTGCAGACATCTAATTCGAATATTATGGTTTGCTTGCATGTCCTTAGGAAATCCAATTATCAGAGAGAGAAAGCCATAAACATGTTTTTTTGAAACAGGGATGGAGGAATCAAGGGACTCTTTACGGGAATCGGTCCCCGTGTTGGACGTGCTGGCCCGTCTGTTGGAATAGTTGTCTCCTTCTATGAAGTTGTAAAGTATGCTTTACAGCATAGAAGCCTCACAAGTGATTCAGACTGAAATACTTGATTTGTTTTAGCTCAAATTTAAAAGGACAAAGAAAAAGAGAAAAAAAAAAAAAAAAGGATTGGTTTCTGTCCTTAAGGTTGAGGACTAGGGTGGACCAATTACTTGTATACGAAGGCACATTGGTGATTTCCCCTTTTCTGGAAATAAATGCCATGGCAATAAGTGCCGGAACTATGAGGTTTATGGCTTGTTGCAAACTTGTAATTCACATTCAATTTTGTCATTTCAGTTTTAATTTATTTTCTTGTGTTGTTCCATGTAAGCTCGCAAGTTTCTTTTTGAATCTGTTTTCTGGCTAGCGATGTGAATTAGATATTTTTTTTTAGCAAGAAAAAAGAATATCTAAAAGATAAAGAAAACTCCAAACTCATGGTCTTGTGGAAATGAAAATGAAGGCGGGACTTGAATTTTATACCTATTTTCTGAAACAAAAAAAAAATTTCTATCTTTTCTCGTAAAAATTTAAATTTACCGTTTGAACTGTGGTTTTAATTTTTATGGTTCATTGGGCTGGATAAATTTTTAGAATAAGATAACATCCATGTCAGCTTTTCTGAATGCTTTTCAAATGACTCGCTTTCTAGTCAATTCTTGTAGAAAAAAGAAAGAAAAGATGGGAGTTTTAACTTTTTTTTTTTTTTTTCTAATTGTTTTATTCTTTAATTTCTATTTCTTAGCAAAAGCATTTCTATGATAATCCAAGAGTCTGATCTAATGACCGGGAATTCAAACTTAATTGTGATGCTTTCAAAACAAAATCTAAAACAATAATTTTAGATAGCAAGTGAATAGTGGTGGTAATAAACAAACTTGATAAAAATAAAAACAATAAAGAGAGAACAAATAGAAGCAAAATCATGCAAATGAATATCAACTCATGAAGAACCTTTATGCACAACGATGAATAGCAACATAGAAAACGAAAGCAACATCTCTCACAGTCACAAGAATGAAAAAAGAATCCTCCTCCTCACTTCCACCATTTCGCAAGACAAAATGAAAAAAAAAAAAAAAAAAAAAAAAAATCTGAAAAACCCATCTAAGACCCTGATAAGAAGAGGGGCAAGAGAGAGAGAGAGAGAGATCAGAAGAAGTTGTAAGAAGAAGCGTCCAAGGGGTGAATGAGGTAAGTGAGAACCAACGCCACAAGCATCAGCACATACGCAATTCCTTGGTCAATGGACGTCCCTGATAAATTCCCCCACCAAAATTCGAATAAAAAAAAAAAGAAAAAATTTGCAAGAATGCATCAGAGAAGATGAACAGAAATTCAGATCCAGAAGAAATGTAAAAGAAGAGAGAGAGTTACCATCGCTGGCCGGAAGCGGAGCCGGAGCCGGAGCCGAGGACTGAGCGTGGACGAGAGCAGGGGAAGCAATGGCGAAGGCGAGGGCGACGAAGGCCAAAGCTCGGAGCAAAGCCCTAGAGAAACCAACCGCCATTGTTGCTCTCTGTAAAACCTAGAAGACCAACGAAGAAGAGAGCGAGAACGTATGTGTTGGTCACTGTAGAGAGAGAGAGAGAGAGAGAGCGAGAGAGGGAGAGTGAGAAGCGGATGTGAGGGAGTGGAGGAATATTTTTTCGCCAGTCTTATACATGAGGAAGGGCTTGGAGGTCATAGAAAAACAACAGAGGGGCAATTTGGAAAATTCGGCGTGATCTCTGTGTGGGCTGTGGGCCCAATTTGATAACTATAGCCATGTGGTGGTTTTGTCCTTTTTTTTTTTTTTTTTTTTTAATAAATCAAAAGAAAAGATTTGCCCTTTTTTTGCATGTTCTACTTGTTGTGACAGCCTGTCAGATAAGTTGTCACTAAGCAACTTTTGTTTTTTTGTTCGTGTTTTCGTTCTTAATTTTGAAAGGAAAAAAAAAAAGGGTGGAAATTAGTTTACAACTCAATTCAAATAATTCTCGGATTCTACAACTGGTGCGAGACCTTTATTAGCCCTGTTGCAACGGATTAAACGGCTCTTTGTTTTGGTCCATTGATTGAATTTTTCGTTCCAACATCATTCAAATTTGCCATTCATATCTTTTTAAAAATCTGTTTAAAAAAAAAAGTTTTGATCACTGAAATTGGGAAATGGGGAAGTTTGGAACTTTGGCTATGTTGATTTTTTTAGATGAAAAGTCCAAGAAACGGACGACTAATATTAGCATATTTTTTTATGTGTTAATTCAAATGAACTCCTTAAATATTAACAAGAATATTTACTGAATGCTCTAGGTAAAAATCTTACCCCTCAACAAAAAAAACGCACAACCACAATCTTATTTAATGTCCTAACAGTAAAAAAGATCATTTTAGTTTATTAGATTATATCTTTCTTCCAAATTCAAATAATCCCCGACGCCGGCAACCCAACTCCGGCCACCTCCGGCCCCAGCCCCGGCCACCGGCCGTCGCCGCCGGCGACCCTATTTTCTCTCTCTTCCCCTTTCTCCTCTTCTCTCTCTCTTCCCCTCTCTCTCTTCCCCTCCCTCCCGCCGGCCCCCACCCAGGCCGGCCCCCACCCCCGGCCTCCCCCCACCCCGGCCGCCTCCCTCCCCCGGCCGCCACCCTCCCCCGGCACCCCCCCGACGACGCCCCCTCTCTCTTTCCCTTTCTCTCTCTTCTCTTCCCCTCTCTCTCTCTTCCCCTCCCTCCCGCCGGCCCCCACCCCGGCCCCCCAGCCAGACCCCCGGCCACGCCCCCCTCCCCCGGCCTCCCCCCACCCCCGACGACCCCCCTCCCCCCGGCCGCCACCCTCCCCGGCCCCCCCCCTCGCGCGATTTCGCAAAATCGCGATTTCGCGATTTCGCGATTTCGCGATTTTGCGAAATCGCGACAGGGGAGGGGCCGGGGAGGGTGGCGGCCGGGGGGAGGGGGGTCGTCGGGGGTGGGGGGAGGCCGGGGAGGGGGCGTGGCCGGGGGGCTGGCTGGGGGCCGGGGGTGGGGGCCGGCGGGAGGGAGGGGAAGAGAGAGAGAGGGGAAGAGAGAGAGAGAAAGGGAAAGAGAGAGGGGGGGTCGTCGGGGGGGTGCCGGGGAGGGTGGCGGCCTGGGGAGGGAGGCGGCCGGGGGTGGGGGGAGGCCGGGGTGGGGGCCGGCCGGGGTGGGGGCCGGCGGGAGGGAGGGGAAGAGAGAGAGGGGAAGAGAGAGAGAGAAGAGGAGAAAGGGGAAGAGAGAGAAAATAGGGTCGCCGGCGGCGACGGCCGGTGGCCGGGGCTGGGGCCGGAGGTGGCCTGAGTTGGGTCGCCGGCGTCGGGGATGAGTCGCCGGCGTCCGTCGCCGGCGGCAGAAAGATCGCCGGCGACGGAAAAGAGTTTAGGTGAGAATGATTGTGTGAGGTTAGGTGCATGATAAATATCGTACACAATCAAATGAATCATATTACCCATATCTAAAATATTCACTTGTAAAGTTTCTTTTTTTTTTTTTTTTTTTTTTTGGTCTTTTTAAAACGTCAAACATTGATAATCATTGAAACCAAACTTAAAAACAAGGAAAAATAAATAAATATTGCGAGACCACAGGTGTGCTATAATCCAAAATGTGCAAGAGAGGAAGAAACCAATGAATTAAAAAAAGGTGGCATTATTGCACGTGTAACTTCATGAAGTTGGCTTTGATTATTTTCGAGATTACAAGAATGGGCCCCCAACAATTATACTTTGTGTTTTTCGCGTTGCCTCGTAAACTTTTACTTTTAATAATTTACCCCTTTAACTTACTAAATTACTAAATTAATACTATGTGACCCATTTTACTTTTTTGATTGTGTTAAATTAATGACAAGATAGGTACCGCCTAACCAAACATCCAACATCCTAATTCAAATCCTAAAACAAATCTCTCAATTCCCCAAATCAAATAAAATTCAGCACAAATTAACAAAATGGACCACATTACAATAATTAAACAAATTGAAGAGATAAACTGTCACAATTAAAAGATTAAAAAACAAGTTACGAAAGTCCAAAATGTTTAGGACAGTTAAAAAGTGCCAAAAAACCTTGATTTTTAACAAGACATGGACAAAAAAGCATCATTGTCTAGACGCAACACAAGAAAGGCATCTACAATACCGGAAGATCTCTTTAATTTTAGAAACAAAAATAAATTATGGTTCATATTTGTGTAATTTGATAAGAGGATGGCCAGCAAATAGCTAGCACGCACTCGTCTCTTAGCCGTTGTCTCCTTACTTATCAGTCATAGTCAACACCTTTTATTAACGCCCATGGACATCCACGTAACGTTTAGTCGAATTTGGTGGGGGACGAAATTTAAATTTCAAATTCAAACAAGTTGAAATACAATTGACATGGCTCTCAAATCGTTCAAAATATATATATATATATATATATATATATATTCAATAGAAGAAAACAGAGGAACTTTAATTCAACAACAATTGTTTAAATTTTTCCAAAAAAAAAAAAAAAAAAATTTAATCAATATTTACCCTTGATTGGAAAAACAACAAAACAAAGGCAAGACCGTTCAAAAAACATGCCACACCATGCACCACATGCTATTGGATATTATGTGGGTGCGGTAGCACAAATTCCTTCAAAAAGTATAGTAAAATAAAGATTAAAATAAGATTAAAATACAACCTAGCGATGAGGAATGCAGGCCAAGCATCTGATTTCCTAGCTGCAAACAATGAGCGGCCTGGATTTCCTTAATTCTCCACCACGCGAGACATGGACGGAAAATCTGATACAGTGAGATTCTGTATTCCCTTAAGTGACTGAACATGGGAATTAAGAAATTGGAAGTTCAACAAAAGAATCACACCACAAACCACCAGAGATTCCACAACGGAAAAAACCCAAATTCAGATTGTAATCAACACCGATAAACAAATCCTTCCTGTAAATATCTACTTTCTTCACCTGTCTTAAACCTGCAACCAGAGATTTTCAATCCCTTAGTCATTAATATGCATCTATATGTACAAAACTGTTCCGCACATTTCTCGGAACTCTTAATATGTAACTTACATTTGTTCATACAGCTAATTTTGGGTCAACTGTTCCGCTAGCATTGCCTTCTCCAGTTAGAACATGGTCAGGATCCTGAAGGGCGAAATAACAATAATTACTGGTCATGTGATCTTATGTTAAAATAAACAAGAGCATGGGAAAGCAAGCAAGGAAATCACCTCCATTCCCCATTTGATGTAATCTGGCGACTCACACGCCTTATATTCATCGACCAAACTCTCAATTATATCTCTTGATTCGTCAAATTCTGAAAGGTCATTGTCCTGTCCAAGAATTATAAATATTTGTGTAAGTTCCTAAATTACAAGCACTGTATAAAGCAAACAAATCTTACTAGTTAGAAATGTAACAAGCATGAAAACACTATATTCTGTATTAATTCTGGCCAATAACGGTAACTGTTAAGAGTAAAGAGATATATCACAGGGGATTTGGAAAGAAACTGAAACAATTATTCTGTGGCTGGCAACTTACAGCAAACATTGGGAACTTCCGGTAGTTGTCGAGAAAAGCTTGTTTCTTTCTCAACTTCTCATACTGGCTCAAACACTTGCTGAAAAGATGTCGGATGCTAGTATGACTTGCCAGCATAAGCCCACTGACCTAAAAAGACACAACAAGGAATACTTCTTGAGTCTTCTTTTTTTCCCCTATGATCTTTGAAGTCTATGAACAATAACCTTGCATGATAAAAAAACATATAAGAAATACAAAGTAATGCCCTACCCTATGGGAAGTTTGAACATAGGGCGACTTTCTTGACAAAGCAACCTACAAAAATCAGAAAAAAGATCACATGAACCAATTTGATCAAAGAAAAAGGATGGATTGAATAGACAGTAATTTGGTTTAATAGATAAGAAAAACCTGGATGCTAGCAGGGCCCCACTCAATAAAGTTAACAAGCTTTCTTTCCCGAATCCTCTGCAAACTTTCATGAACCTGTTTATAGGGGAAAGATTCTCAAATGTTAAGCTTAGAAATACTTCACATGTTTGCATTGAAGGCTTCTTCCCCAGATTCTCAACATATGTGTAAACTCATATTATTGTTGCCATACCTGAGTAGGATCCACTTCTCCTTGAATGATGTTCAATATTGATATGTACTTTGCTTGACTAGCTTCTTTTGTTCGAGCATAAGAGGAAACCATAATATTTTTTGTCTGCAAAAAGATATTAATGTCAGCCGATTACCTCACTCTATCTTTAGAACCTAAAAGAAAGTTTCTTGCCTGCAGAAGTCTTCTCATAACATCCAGTACAGTGGTTTTACGAATTACATTGGCCTGAAAAGAAGAAACATTTGCATTAAACAGCTACCTTTTCCATAAAAAGCTACAAACAGAAATCAACAAAATTGTAAGGTACGTTCAGTTAACAACATCCCTTTGTCAACCCTGTCCCTCTATAAACATATATACATGCAAATGCTAAACCTATTCCTTTGAGATAGAATTGAACGGGGCTTACCTGGCGCTCCACTGTGAGTGGTGTATATCCCGTCATTAGAAAATGGCATCTTGGTGTTGGAATTAAAGATGCAAGAAGACCAACCAAGTCATTGTTCATGTATCCTGGATACCTCAGAGTAGTGGTACTGGCAGACATCACAGTAGAAACCAAAGAATTTGTTTGAGCGAAGGTGGGATTTGAAAGATGAAGGCGCTCAACAGCAATCCTATTTAATGCAGTGTTGTCAAGAACAACAACACAATCAGCATTAAGTGTTAGTCGCTTAAGTGTCAAAAGTGAGTTGTACGGCTGGACCACCACATCACTTGTTTCCATCTGATTAGGGAACACACTGTATGTCTGAACCAGTTTTTTGCTGTATCGATCATTCAGAGTCTCCAACAGATACGAACCCATACCTGCATTATAGTAATTGGGAATCCTCAACTAGTGCAGACAAGAAGGATCGAATATTATGGTATGTGGATTTCTATGAAGAGTGTTATGAAGATTTCTGGACGAAAATATAAAATTAAACAACTTTAAACTTTCAAGTTCACTCTCATTTGTGCAGTGACAACTTGGCAGGGATCAGTGTTACTCATTACACAAGATATAAAATTGAATCAAGTTTGATAATCGCAAACCAGTAAAGTTGCCAGTGTCATAGGTCAGTCAATTGGCTAAACGTTTTTGTCCATAATTATTATCCAGAAATGCTCAAAATAGTCAAACCACATAAAACGGTGATTATTATTATTGTTAATATAGACTAGTGAGATGAACAAACCTGAGCCTGTCCCTCCAGCAATTGAATGGCACAAAACAAAACCCTCAAGACTATCACTCCCATCTGCTTCTCTATCAATCATGTCCATTATATCCTCTTCAACACCTTTTCCCTGTTAAAAAAAAAAATGCAGATGAGCAACACACTAAACATGCATCACACACATTGAATAAAAACATATCATAATACGCCATAAGCACTCCCATTTGTTTAACAACTCCGTCAAACACATAAAGTTATTATTACTTGAGACTTGAGAGCATTTTCTCAGTTATTATGGTAAATTACCAAAAGAGAAATTTAAGAATTTCCCAAGTCTAATCCATAAAAGAGAATCTCAAACTGATTCTCTTGTCACAAGATTTTCTGTCCCAATGTACCCATTTAAGCAAGACCAAAAAAGTTTCTATTTGAAGCGTTAGAAATATATCTATGGTAACCATGGAGAATGTTCAAAACACCGAATAAGTCCAACAAACAAACCTGATGGTATCCACTAGCCCAATTGTTCCCAGCACCACCTCCATGATCTGAAACAAAGATGTTCTCGTGATTATAGAGATTCCGGTATTCGCTGTTTTGAATCCCATTAATCACTCGGGGCTCCAAGTCAATCAGTAAAGCTCGAGGAATGTAGTGCTGATCATCGGCTTGGTAGAAGAACACGTCTTTCCGGTCACCTCCCTGCAAAAAATTCACCCTCAAAGCATGCCAAAACAACGAAACAAAGTCGAACCTGAATAGCCCTACTCAAATTTTCCTTCTCGAGTGAGCAATTTTCTCAACAACCAAACACATCTAACCAACAAAAACTGGAATTTAAATGCCAAAACAACGAAATAAAGTCAAATTTGAATAGCCCAACTTAAATTTTCCTTCTCGAGTGAGCAATTTTCTCAGCAGCCAAACACACCTAACCAACAAAAACCTTGCGAATTCCAGTTTAACCGAGTACCGATTTCGACTCAGAAACACCAAAAATTCACACTAAATTTTCATTTCCTTTTTTTTTTTCTTCCCCGGAGTGAGATTTTCTCAAGGAAGTTGACGAACCTGAGTGGCGAAATCCTCGAGAATGCCATCTTTGTTGATGCCGTGCTCGAGGCAGAGCTGTTTCCAGAATTCCATCCCAATCTGGTTCCCGCATTGTCCGACCTGCAGAGTGATGATCTCCCTCGGCATTTTCTCTCACTTTCTCGGGAAACCTAGGGTTTGTGTGTTCGGATCGTATATCAGAAAGAAATACAAACGTTTTTTTTTTTTTTTTTTTGGGGGAATTTGTTTTCTCAAAATTTTCTATTTTTTCTTTTACACTGATCTAATGCGGAGAATATTAATTTTTGGTGCAATTTGAAAAAGAAGAGAAGCGAGGGAAATAAAGATTAGAAGAAAGAGTGGGAAAAATGAAAATTCCCGGAATTATGGGTGGATTTTTAGACAAGTAGTGAGACTGTTGTTTAACTGTGACTCTGAAAAAATCTCCTTTTTTTTTTTTTTTTTTTTTTTTGGGTAAATTACTGCATTGGTTGTTAATGGTTACAGTAAAGTGCGCAGCTTTTTATTTTATTTTGGAGTAATCGTTTCGTTAATTTATAGTAACAGTAAGATTTGGTTTTAAATCTTTTCTTTAATGCCTAGAAAGCCCCTGAATTATTTTAAAGGATATAATTTGATACTTTTGGTGTTTGGATAAAATTTAAAATAAAATAAAAATTTTAAATTAAAATTGATTGATTTTTAAAAAATTAATTATAATTTTTATTTATTAAAAAAAAATCGTAAAATATAGTTTAATTCAAAATGAAATAGAAAACCATGGTAAAAATTAAAAATAATTAAAAATAATCAATTGAATTTAATCAAGGACCTGTTTTGGAGGACTTCTGAAGACTTAGTTTTAGAAGTTGAGTTAGAAATGTGTGTTTGGGAAATGACTTTTGGAAAAGGTCTGGGATATAGAAAATAGTGCAAAAATTTGAAACTGTTCAAGAAAAAAAATGTAAAATAGATCTTGTCTTATTTATCTCGTCGTTGCGAGCATTTTGACATAAGAATCATCTCCTTATTATTTGAAATGAGAAAGTTATAGACTTCTAAAGTTTGTGTCTTTTGAAAGTGGAAAAGAGATAAATTGAGATATAGAATTAAGAATTTTGGATTAGATGGTAAAACTCTATCTAGAAATGTTTCCCCAAACGGAGCCTAATTAAGTGTACGAGATCTACAAGTTGAATCATGTAATTATTTTTCTTAGTTAATAATAAATTACATGTGATTTACAAGACATTTTCTGTTAAATTTGTATCATTTGTTAACAAAAAAGATCACTTTGCACCTCCTGAGTTTAGGGACCTTTTAACCATACTTTTAAACCGTAACTTTATGAAAAGGTTAGGAATCAATCGATAATTTTATCCCATTTTGATTTTGCTTTTATAAAAAAAGATCATCAATGACATTTTTCATTTCACAATTTATCATATTTTATTTTCCTTTCTCTTTTCCTTCTTTCCAAGCAACTAACCAACTCTTGATTTTCCATCCACTTTCTATCATTCCACTTCCTTCACTTTTTCCACCCTAGCAAATAAACTTTTCTTTAGTGTTCTAACGAGTTTAATACCCGTGCCTTGCACGGAGAAAGAAGAAAAAATGAGTAAAAAAAATTACGTATTATATAATAAAAACAGTTCGTGAAGATAAATATTATAATTATAATAAATATATTCTTCTCAAAATCTCCCCTAATAGTGAATAGTACTAATAATAATAAAAACGAAAACAAAAGTAAAAAAAAAAATAGCAGTTATACTCATTTAAAGAAAAAAAAATTAAAACAAAAATAAAACAAAAAACAAAAAAAAACACAAAAATCTTTATATTCAAAAAAACCGGAAAAAACTAACTCTAATAAAAAATTATAATAAAATAAATATATATATCTTATTTTGTTCTCTTTTTTACTGTTTTAAAAAAAACAAAAAAACAAAAAAATAAATTTTTGTCAGGTTATATACATGTAAAAACATTAAAAAAAGGATTTTTTAAATATAAAACAAAATAAACAAAAAAGACACACAAAAAAAATGCATGCCGAATCTTAAAAAAAAAGTATTTAAAAATAGAAAAAAAGGAACAAAAAAGACAAAAAAAAAACCCAAAAAAAAAATCTGAAATCTAGATAAAAAATTTAAAGTAAAAAAAAATTTTAAAAATTAAAAAAAAAAAAGGCATAGCGAGAAAAACACAATATAACAATAGATCGGAATCTAATGTCTAAAATTTAGCGGAAAAAAAATGACAAAAACAATATCAAGGAAAAAAACAAACTCTAAATAGGGATAAAACTGACAATACACTGTAGGAAAAAGAAAAGCAACTAAAAAAAGAGTGGTAAAACAGGGATAACATTGTAGCAAAGAAAAAAAGCAACTACAAACGAAGGGTAAAATCGTCAATTAATAATTTTAGAAGGACAAAGTTGTTCTAATACTGTATCAAGTAGTAAAAGTAACTAAAAGTCAATGATAAAATTGTCAATTGATAAAAAAATAAAGGGTAAAACCGGCATATTACTGTAACAGAGGGAAAAAAATAGTTAGTAATGAGGGGTAAAAAAGTCATTGTACTGTAGAAAAAGGTAAAAATACTGTTCATTACTGTTCATTCACTGTAGCGAAAACACTGTTGAGTACTGTGCATCACTGTAGCTAATGAAGCAAAATCAGAGAGAGAAAAAACAAAAATCACTGTGCGTTACTATAGAAGAAATAGTGAATTTTTGGTTTCCTTTAGTATATATAATAATTGGAACTCAATTTTTTTTTAATCTTAATTTTTAGATATTTTTCTGAAAAGTTTATAAAAATTATAACTAATTTTTAAAAAATAATCTAATTTCAATTTAAAAATTTTATCCCAAACTAACGAACCAAACGGAAGAGTCTCCCCAATTTAGTTGCTCTAACAAAATTAAAAAAGTTTGTCTCGTGGCCAGTATACCGGGCTTTGGCATGGAGTTGTGGGTGCGGTGGACTGAAGGCCTGGCCTAGCCCGCTGTCCTAAAAGCATATTACCTGTGTGTTTCATCATGGAATCTGTAATTACATTATTTATTTTTAAATAAAAAGAGAAAAAAAATCTTGGAATTTGCATTTAATTATTCTAATTTAGCATACGTTTAATTGGTCCACATGCATTGAAAATTTTGAATTGGAATTGAGTTGTGCGTTTGGGTTGTGTTTGGTTAATTTGAGTTAAAAGTATAAAAACATGAAATGTTTTTAGGAAAAAAAATATCAATATGCATTTTATTTCGTTCTCCCGAAATTCTATGTAATATTTAAAAATAATAATCTTATTTGGATTTGTTTATGTAAAATTATGGACTTTTAAAGTTTGAGTTTTTTTTTTCCAGTTATATTTGGAACTGTGAATAGAGAAACTAAATTGATTTTTTAGAAAAAGACAAAAATCATAATTTTTTTTAAACACAAGTTAAGAATCACATGCAAACCCATTGACAGATTTGAACACAAGATGACAAAAACTGAGTCGAGTTTTGTTTTGTTTTTTTTTTTTTAATTCGAACAAATTTGCCAAACATAGGTTTAATTTTATGTACACAAAAGGTTGTTCACCTTAGCCTATTGACTTAAAATGCATAATACTTTTAGATAAGGAAACAAAATCACAAGTAGTATCAGTTGGGTTACACCTTTTTCTTTCTCAATTCAGATAGAGAGCACAACAATGTTAAAAAGCTCAAGACTACTGAAAGAAACACTATTTCAGTTGAAAAAAAAAAAAAGAAAAAAAAGAGAAGATTTTCAAACTCAATATTAATACTTGTCAAGCTGTCATCTATAATGGTGTTTTAGTATCCTTGAAGTAAAATAATATTTTTCTTATAAAAAACGAATTCATCGACTACATTGCAGATGGGCACGGCTACAATTGTTAGGGCTGCCAATCTGAGAGTGTAACACTAGGGGCTTTTTTTTTTTTTTCCCTAATTTTTTGTTCAAATGAAAAATTGCACCAGAATCACGAAAATATAAGAGAAAGGAGTCTAACTAGTTTGATAATGCCATTAGAGTATCCAAAAGTCATTTACACAAAATTACGATGTAAATATTGTATTTTATAAGAATACTTAAAAGTTATTTTGCACAAACACTAATGAATATTAATAGTGGGAGAGTCTGTGGTTGAGCACTCTACCGATACATCCATTTTTTAAACCGTTCAGATTTAATCGAACGGTTGAAATGTTATTGGAGTATCATACATATCATACACCTTACCTCACATAATCCCTCCCACCCAAAGTCTTCTCCGTCGTCGGCTTTCTTTCCGCCACTGGCGACCGATGTCGGCGACCCATCTCCGGCCCCCACCATCGGCCGGCCGGCGATCCCCTTTCTCTCTCTTCTCTTCTCTCTCCGGTGGCCCTCCCTCGCCGGCCCCCAGCCCGGTGAGCCCCCCACCTTCGGCACCCCCTCCCCCGGCCTCCCCCACCCCCCGCCCCTCCGGCACACCCCCCCCTGACGACCCCTCCGACGAAGTGAGAAGAGAGAGAGAAAGCAACGTGAGAAGAGAGAAAGAAAGAAAGAAGAGAGAGAGAAAGAGAGGGGGTGTCACGGGTGGGGGGCGAGGCGGGGGCGCTAGGCCGCCAGGGGTGGGGGGGGGGACGAGGGTCGGGAAGAGAGAGAGAGAAGAAAGGAGAAGAGAGAGAAAGGGAAAGAGAAAGAAGGCGGCTGGGGGGGTCGTCGGGGGGGGGGTGCCGGGGGTCGGGGGGTAGGGCGAGGTCGGGGGAGGGGGTGCCGGAGGTGGGGAGCTCACCGGGTTGGGGGCCGGCGGGGGAGGGCCGCGGGAGAGAGAAGAGAAGAGAGAGAAAGGGGAAGAGAGAGGGGAAGAGAGAGAGAAGAGAAGAGAGAGGGAGGTCGCCGGCAGCCGGCCGGCTTTGGAACTGGTGGTGGGGGGCCGGAGGTGGGTCGCCGGCGTCGGGGGAGAGGAGAAGAGAGAGAAAGGGGAAGAAAGAGGGGAAGAGAGAGAAGAGAAGAGAGAGAAAATGGTCGCTAGCGATCGGGACTGGGGGCCGGAGGTACGTCACGGGCGGCAAGAAGATCGCCGGCGATGGAGAAAACTTTGGGTGGGAAGGATTATGTGAGGTAAAGTATATGATAAGTATCGTACACCATCAATATTTTAACCGTTCGATTGAATCTCAACGGTCTAAAAAAGGGCTTTACCGGTAGAGACCATAAAAGGGTTTCTACCACATACTCCCCCGTTAATAGTTGTTTGGAGAATATAAAATTTTGGACTTTTATTTTTAGTTTTTATTTCTCTCTTTTTTTTTTTTTTTTTTTGCTAAAAGTAAAAGTAGAAAAATTATGACAAAAACATAAAAATCCCATACAACTGGTTGATCCAGTGAAGTTTTGGGCGGGATGAAATTTCGGAGCTTATTTTGATCTACCGTTTTTCTCCCCTCAAAGTAAGCTTATTTTGCACAAAGACAACCGGCTAGCCAGTAAATTCTGCACCCCCGAGTGCGCAAGAGAAAGTCTCTTTTCTTATATGCTTACCACTTAGCAAATGGGTAAAACAACACGTGGCCTTTTTATATTTTTAAGCATAAATTTCTCATTCAACTATACATCGTTTTGAACATATATGAATAGATTATTTTGATATTATCAAGAAGGAGATCACGAATCCAGCTAAAATGCATCACAAATATGGCATGTGTCTTACTTTAAAATCAAGTAAAAAAATGGTACCAAAAAATTGGTTTTATAAACCTCGCAAACAAGTATAATTTTTTTTTTGTTAAAATCTATGATCCACAAAAGTCATTTTAAAAACAAGACATGATCTGAAAACGAAAGTGAGAAGAAAAGCATGATAGGAGAGAGTGCATTTTGCAACCATGACCAACTCAATCATGTGGAACAAAGAAAAAACGTAGAAACTGATAATCACATCATACTTCATACCATAATGTTTCGTTTAATACATAGTTGATCAAAATCATGACTTCTGCAGCCTCAAAACAAAGCCCAAAATCCACTAGTAAGAGGACTAGCTATAGGCTTATTTAATTACCACAACACATAATTAAGTAACAAATTAACAAACCTAATAATTTAATGAGGCCAAAGGAAGGCCCCTACGGCATACTTCCTCTTTTGTTCAACATCACCGGAGATTGGCAAGCCATATTCCTTGAGCAAGCAGTCTAGCTTCCACTCCGGCATGATCTCGTAGTCGCCACGTGTGTACCGCGGGTAGTGCAGCGGCATCTGGAAGTACCCGCACCGCTCTCTCGCGTGCTGCCCGTTGGCGCTACCTCCGACGCTCGCCGCCGGAGCCACTGACTCCATTCCTCCTCCTCTCATTTTCCCCTACAAGACACTTCTAATTTGTTATTATGTTAGGCCTATTTATAGAGGGGTTTCTCTCTTTTTTTTGTTGCTTTTCTTTTTAAATTATTTTTTTCCCCTTGAAATAAATGTTTTTATTTATTTATTTATTTATTTATGATAAGGCCGGAGGAGTAGATTTTAAAGTAGGGACAAATAAGAGGTGTACAAGACGTAGTATTTTTAACTGAAAATTATGATGGGAACCGAAGTCAATTTTTAAAAGATAGAGCGGAAAATAGGGATTGCTTGTCCTTTTTAGCTTTTCCTAACTGCAAAATTTTTTCTTAATTCTTTTGTTCTAAAAAAAAAAAGATTTTCTTAATTAGTTCAATTTAATGAGATAAATTTTAGCCAACAATTTTTTTTTGTTTTGTTTTTTTAAGGCACCTTCGGAAATATCGAAATTCTTTGAAAAATACAATAATACCACAATATTTAAGACTTTATTATTTTCCGTAAAATATAAGAAATGACAACATATTATATACTATTATAAATTCTACAAAGCCTACAAAGGACAAGTGATGATTAATACAACCAAAACATTATTTAAATATGAAAATTAATCACTTTTGTTTTACTGTGTTTTCTAAAACTTATTTTGCACTAAACGTGTTAGTTTGTTAGTCACCAAAGTTAGTCATATAAATTTTTTAAAAGATATGCTACTAAACCCCCTTGAAGGTCACAAATTATTATAAACTCGTCATATTCATTTGGCGTTGTAATTTTCAACTACTTTAGTTTAATTATTGGTTTCTTAAAAAAAGTTCTCCATCATTAAGTATATTCTTGATGGGAAGTTTCAACACAGTTCTTCTTAAATTAAAAAATAAAATAAAAAAAAAAGAGTTGGAGAAAATGAATTATAAACCACAACATCTAAGTTGGGCGTGAATTTACCAAAACATTCTTTGTGTTAATTTGCGCTATTTTAAAAAGACTCGCAACGAAAAGTATGCGTAATAATGGAATTTAGTTGAAATAAATAAATAAATTGATTTGTAATGACATTATTAGAAGATTAGGAAGAAGAAGAGCCATTTTCACTAATGTAACTCTACTATAGTTCAAACAATGACAAATATCAAAGATCGAAATCTGGTTAATATCAAGCACAATTTTTTTTTTTCCTGGATAAATTTCATTAAATAGTCTAGAACTCATTTTACTAGCAGATATACAGTTCTCGTTAAACTTAATTATGTTCATCTTTATTTTTTTTAAAGGGAATTTCTATTTATCACTTGTTCATAATTTTGTCTAACGGGCATATATGCCATTTTCATGTCAAAATCCTTGCATCACACATCACTATGTCTCGTAATCAATATTATTAGTATCTACTTTCATCTTGAGATTGGGCATCGAACTCAAGACTGCAAATTTGAAATGATCACTGTAGAATTACCTTTAAGTGAAGCCTATATATATTATATATATATATATATATATATATATATAAACTTAAATGTAACCTTAGTTAAGCACATGAACTTCTTCAAATCAAACTAGTCAAAATTTCAAAAATTACGGAAAGGTAAGGTGTTTGTTGCCTCTTATCGAGGAAATGACTTTTAGGGTGTAATAACTTTCGCAACTATATATGCGAATATGTGGTGCTAAACCATTGCACGGCTGAACTGCACCAAACACAGACCCCAGTTATAATTCACATGGAGTTGGGCCCTCTTGACACCTCCATTATTGTTACTATTATTTAAATCCAGTTGTTGTTTTGCAAACGCAAAGGTTCAATCTACGAATACGCATCCAAGGTCTCTTAGATAGGTTGATAGGACACTCGTTGTTCTTGCTGAATGTTTGGATTTGAGTTGTCATCACCACGTTGATTAGAGTACATAGACAATCTATTTCGTGAGGGGTTTATATCTTAAGTGAGGGGCATTTACCTCCCTAGAGTTATTTGGACATTCTAATATTTATCTCTATAACCCAACTTTTTGTTTTATCAACCAAAACAAAAAAAAAAAAAACCTAGGAATATGCATGAAGAAAAACAAAATTTGCTATGGATGTCATTTTTAATATCGACTTTTGAATATCAACGTAATATGTAAGTTGTGATTCTTTTGTTGATAAATATTTTAATATTAAAAGATTGGTACCGATCAAAAGTTGAGATTAAGGGTAGTGTCTCTAGTATTACTCTTGAAGAAACTGCTTTTCATTAATTTTACTCTTTAATGCATTAATATTATGTCCACAAAAAAGAGAGAGAGAGAAACACACGTTACATAAATCAAAATATAAATAGATAAATCAGGATCCAAATTCTAATGATAAAAGTACATATCTCGAGTAAAACAAAGCATTTAAAGAGTATAGTATACATATTACTGCTAAAATAAAACGTTAGTATTAATAATCAGACCGGATTTGGGTGAGTCGTGGAGGTGGGGATCTCTTAATCCATACTCGACTCGAACTAAAAAATAGACTTTTCAGATCCGAATTTGACCTCCAATAGAATTTTTGTTTATGTTAGGTTGTTAGGCTTTTATTTAAATAAATAAGGAACCTAGAGTTGAAGGCATTGATGGGTCTAACACCATGCCACTAGGCCATGTCTATTCAATTTTGCAACCATTATAAGAATATGAAATATATATATATATATATATGCTTCATTACTCAACAACAAAACCAACATATTATTTCAATAGGCACACATATCAAATGCTAAAATTTTTAAGAATATTTATATACAAAGGTAATCAAATTTCAATGAGATAAAATAAGAAAAATCTTGAATTTTTATACATAGAATTAAAAAAATAAAAATAAAAATAAAAATTTACTAAAAGCAAAAATCCCTACCCGATCATGAGTAGACATAAGTTATTTCCTTGGCCACACATTTGGTCTGCGGAATATGAACCATGGAAAACAATCTCTCTCTCTCTCCCATCAACCCTAAAGGCATTCAATACATATTGCATGATATATATGCATAGAACTGTTGAATCGTGGCATGTCATCTCATTATCACAGTCTCACCTCAAGGATCAATAAATTTTCTTCATATTATATATATATATATATATATATATATATAAACACCCAATATGATTAAATGACAAACCAAAACCAGCAAGAATTCTAGGCCACAGATGGTGGTTTCACTGCATTACTTTGTCAGTAGGGTGGGGGCAGATTAATTAAGCAATATGAGACCCCGCATTAAATCTAGGGGCAAGATTCTATTTCCTTTAAATGAAAAGAAAAATGGAAACCTTGATCAATACGAATCAGTTTTATGTAACCTAATCATGCTTAGCCTTATTATTATAACATGGTAATTAAGATAATGGCTTCTAGATCTAGTAATCAATTATTTATGTAGGACTTCTTTTGTAGAGATTTCTAAAAATTGTTTTGACTTTATAGGTCTAAAAATTACTTTTGAAAATATTTGAACAATCTATCCATAGAGCTTTTAATCTGTAGAAGATTTTTCTATCAAAGACATAAAATATGACTTCTGATAAAAGTTCTTCTAAATAAACTAACTAATTGTATCAAAGTTTCTCTTTTTCTTTTTCTTTTTTTTTTTGAAGGAAAATTATATTAAAGTTTAAGTTAGACATTATAAACTTTATTTTTAATATTAATTTATTACTTATTTTAAATTTTAAAATCATTTTAACTTCATATGCTAAAAACCAGAGCTTTTGTTTATTGTCTTCTACCAACTAAAAGCAAAGATAAAAACTCTAACAAATGAGATAAATAGGGTACGAGAAAGGATTTTTTTTTTTTTTTTTTTTTTCTTTTCTTAATGGTGGTGTGTTGTAAATGTATCTATGTTTGGCAATTTGAACTCCAAATTTTCAATTTTGACAAACGGGACTTTAAATTTAAAAATTCAATTGTAAAAATATGCATCTTAAATTTTTGGGTTTTTTTTATTAATGGCTTCTAGAATATAGATCTAGTCTCATGTTGGTCTGTCACTTTTAATTTTGCATGTTATATTGCTATTTCAAACTTTTTATTGCTTTGCAAAAGGCTCCTATATACGTTGGTATTCGTAAAAAAAAAAAAAAATAGAAAAATAGAAATTAAATACATTCAGATCACATGAGTTCTAATTAAGGCTAATAATATGTTATTAAAAAAAAGAATGAAAATTAAATCCATTCAGATCACATGAGTTCTAATTAAGGCTAATAGTATGTTATTAAACATTTTTAGGAAGACAACTACACCTCTAAAATACCTCTGATGATGATATATATTTGATGAAAATATAGTTCACTTCCAAAATATTTCTGATGGAGGTATCCTCCAATAAATATTTAATTACGACTTCATTTCTAAATAAAGTTCATGTAATCAGAATTATTCAATTTCTGCAATTTTTTTTATAGAATATTATCAGAGAGATTGTTGGTATAAAAATAGAATAATTCAATAAAGTAGGATGCGTAAAATGGAAAAGTTAGGGGCCAAACTATAATTTGGGACCATTTATAGTAATAATCCTAAATTTTTTTGGTTGGCAAGTTAGTCCTTAAATTTCTAGTTTTGTGTTTAGGACACTAATTTCCGTGTAGTAATTGATCACGTCTATTGTAGATTGGACTACATTGCTAAAAATTTGTTAAATTTAAGATCTTAAATGTGAAAATTAAAAGTTTAATAACTAACATACAAATAACGAATAGTTTAGTATACAAGTGCATGTTAACCTATATTTGAATTAAACGGAAATTGTAGTAATTAATTAATAGTAATTTTCAGTAAGTAACTAAAATAATTAACATGTTTTAAAATATTTATAGTAAATGATAAATTTAAATATCTAATTTATTAGATAAATTAAAAAAATTATTTCTAGGAATTAAATAATTTGCATAGTAAATTTGATGTTTATCTATTAAATTTACTCATCTTTTCTCTCTCTCCTCTTCTTATTCTAACGTATGAGAGTTAGAGTTTTTCAATTGTTTTCTTCTCTTGCAGCTGGATTTCAGTGGCAGTCTTTGGACTGTCTCTGGTTTCCCGACCCTAGGGATGAATGTGAGAATCATATGATGAGAATTTTAAAAGAGACGAGCCCGTTGGAGGAGGATCGGTGTTGCGGGAATGAGCAAAATAGAGAGGTCCTACAGCAGATCAACTTCGGCAACTTAGTTTCTCTCGACAACGTGGATCCTATTTTCGGCAAGAACTCTTTCTATGTGATTGATTTTTTTATCTTTTGGTTGTAGTTTTATGTGTAATAATGGCGATGTCTATGCCGTCTTTTATTTGGGTGTTGTGTTTCAGCTTGATAATTCTAATAATGGTGGTGGTCTCTCCACCTTTCGTATTGATTATTTGTTTGCCAGATCTGAATTTTGACGTTGTTTTGGTCCCGCTAGAATTACTTCTATACGAAATTAGTAGTAACCATTGTGCTACTGAGTCTTGGCTCTCGATCGATTGGGATATTCCATCGATTGTCAGAGTTTTTCAAAAAAAACCCTACATGTACTCAATTTCAGTGTGCTGTGGTATGTATCCATTATTAGGTCTCAAGCATACATATTTTTCTTTAATTGTCATCAGAATTTACTAATAGATCTATTCTAAATGAAGGGTTTTGTCTTATATAATACGGTGTGGGTCATTTGTTATCTTTTGTATTTTTATATCTCTTTATTAAATTTAATGAAATTCCTGTTTCAAAAGAAGATAAATAAAATTTACTATTATTTATTTTAAGAATTTTGAAAACCTGTTGTTAATTTTAACTATTCCCTAAATTAAACAACTACATATATGCATACATATACACCTTCTGTTGCGAGTATATATAGCCCATATAGGTTCTTTACGAAGTATAATATCTCAAGTACCTTAATAATTCCATTTATCAAAAAAAAAAAAAAAAATAGTACCATAATATTTTCAACAAAAAAAAAAAATGCCTTAATAATCCTCACATTTGAAATATGTATTTTCTTTCAAAACTGGGTAGAATCTTCACATTTTTACAACCGTCACTCAACCACCAATTATTCCAATACCCCACCAAATTAAATCAACAGTGTTATTTGCCCTTAGCCCGCCTGCCACAACCTCCAGCTATGACTTCCAAAAAAATCTCCTCCACACCCACCTTTAATAACAGTGAACATGGGGCTCACGCACACACATATATATACATATATGATTGTATATATGTCTCTGCTTCCAAATAAAACCATGCTCAACTAGGCCATATCCAAAATATTGCTTTTGTTCAATGAATTTCTTGAAAGACTGGCTAATTTCAGTGTTAATGTAGCCCAAAAAAAAAAGAAAAAGAAAAATCGTTTTCGTGTCCATAATGCACATAAACTCAATCATGTTTGCTGTTACTGTTTTGTTTTTGTTGTCTAGTTCTCTCTGATTTCATGAAATCTCAAGAAATAAAGATAAATAAATAAGAAAATAAAAGATTCAAAAGAAAACAAAAGATTAGCATGGTTCGTCCGCAGACTAGAAATAAAAAAATATAATCATGCACTAGAACATGAAATAGATTTCCCGTCGATAACATACCACGTTGGTAAGAAAATCAACGTTGAATTCAAGGATATCATTCATGTTGGTGCTGGACTTCTATGACACCTTAGAAATTCATAAATTTGATCTCATAAATTATTATCATGAATTTCCTTTATTATTGTACTTCTAATGAATTATTTTGATAAATATCAAATTTCAAGATCATGAATAATTATATATATATATATATATATATATTATCAATATGATGATGTCAATTATCTAACAATGTTAAGTTCTTTATTTAAATGACAAATTATACATATATAGAAAAGGAGTCGAACGACATATAAATTTATACGAATAATTTATTATGTCGTATTAGAGGGATAAATATTAATTTTTAGAAAGGAACCCCAACTATTATTAGAAGGTCAATTTAATGACCTTAGTATTTATTTTGGCCATATTAATATTTAAGTATTAAGAGTATAATTGGAAAAATTAATGTGTCACATAGAGAGGGGATGAATGGTTAAGATTGATTAGGAGTATATCCAAAGGTATAGGATTGATCAATAATTGGGATTAGATTAGAAATCAATGGTCTATATTTCATATGAAAGGATTATAGGCAAATCAATGGTCAAGTTTTCAATATTAAGTGACGAATGAGAGATTAGGTCAAGGATTGATGTAGTGGATGATCAATGGGAAGATAATAACCCTTGATCAACGGTTGGAAATTTAGAAGAAAGAAAAAAAAAAAAAGGGAAAATCATTAGAGAGCTTGATAGAATCGGATTTTCTAGTCAAACAAGTAAGAGGAGTTTTGAATTAATATAAGAAGAGAATGATGTTTACGCAAGCAACATCAAACAAGAAATGGTGTGGGTTGCATAGGCAAAATGACACACAAAAGGTACACTTCCTTTCTCTTCCACTTGGTACAACAAAATTTCACACCAACTCCCTCCCTCAAAGTGGCGACAATCCAAGGAGGAAATTAACTAATATTTTTCACTTTTACCCCTCAAAAGACAGTCCTCTTCAAAGCATATATTGGCTAAACATAAGCCCTAGCATCTCAACTCATTCTCACAAAGTTTAAGCTCAAAAAATCTAGTCTTCTCTAGTCACCACCAAGCTCAAAAATCACCAACACTACTCTCCGTCTCCAACACCCCTTCAGCACCCTCATTCCTGTATTTTGAAGCTCTAAGCAACCCCATTACTAAGTTCAAAGAAGTGTGAAGTGGAGTTAGAGGATGTGATACTAGAGGTAACCTAGTGTTCTCTTGGAGTTTTTGTCATTTTTAAAGAACTAAATCATGTTATATAGTTATAATCTTAGTGTTAGACTCCTTCTTACCTAGGAAAATGTTTTTAGAATAACTTTGGTGGTCCGAGGTCTTAGAGGATCCACGGAGTATTTCGGTAAGATTTACGAACTTTGTTAGAGCTTATGGCTGTTATGATAATATAACATGCGTTAGAAACTTTGGTATGAAAAATAAATTATATAATAAGATTTTTAGGCTTTAGAATAACTTGGTTTGCTTATGTATGTCTAAAGTTATGTGCATTTGAAATTGTGACATAAAACTAGAAGGAAAAGGAACCCCTGGGTACAGTCTAGCCACGTATTTTATAAAATCCGAATCCTTACTCTAAATATTTTGGATTATAAGCTATAGATATAAAAACTAGATTACTTAAGCTTTCTAATAAGGTATCTTATGTCTCAAATGGATAAATATGTAATTTTTAGTGAATTTTATAAATCAAGATTACGAGCTGAGAGGTTTTGCTACACTATACCAGATATGGGTTTTGTATGTTTTGGATCAATAAACCATAAATTTTTATAAAACTATTTTTTTCATAAAATAGACATTCTAAGCTTTACAATTACATATCGTTTGTCTTACTTGGGCTTATAAGTGACTTGTTATGATTTTTCTAAGTTTAACTACAAATCTGAACATTTGGTATATACCTGAGACTAACAGTCACAAAATCTCATTATACGACATATAAGACTCTAAAAATTAAGAAAATAACTTTATGGTTGTAAATTAGATACCGTAAGCTTTGAAATATGTTATCGTACATTTAAAACTAATAAGAATATAATTTTTAATAAATCACACAATATTAGATTGAAATCTGGTAAACTGATATTTTGTTACTAAGGAAAATGTCTATACTAAAGTTTAAAACCCCATAAATTTTGGAAAATAAATTAAATATTTCAAGCTTTCTAGTGAGTTATCAAGTGTCCAAAACATAATTATACACAAATTTAAATAAATCTTATAAATTAAAATCTTACATTGATAAAACGATTAAGGATTAAAAATGTGACATAAGGGTAAGTCATAACATATAGACATATATATTGATAAAATAAGTTGATATTAAATGTATGATAAAAAAATGTGAAAAACCGTAACTTTATAAAGTTGAGTCACAAGTTTTTAGATGAATCAAGACAAAGTAAACTAGAGGATTATTAGATATATACTAAGAGACTATCTTGGCCTAATTAAATGATCATAATTAATGGGATTGAGCCTTACAAGCCCAATAATAGATGAAAGGCAACCCAGTTAAGGGTATATACTTAGGTGTCTCATTGTCACCAAGGTGATATAGATTGTTTAATTAATTAATAAATAAATAAATAAACTAATAAATATATAATAAAATATAATTATCATAAGAAAGTTAATTAGTAATTAATAAAGTAATTAATTAATTATAGGAGCAAATAAGTCATTATTAATTGTGTAAACAAGATTATTATGTTGAGTAATTACATAATTAAAATACATGACAAATTAGAGATTAATTAATCATTTAATATGATTATTAATATAATAGTGGATGGTTAATTAGAGATTAATTAATCATTAATAAATAACATAATTATTAATTATTAATTAATAAGTAATAAAAAATATTTAAAGTACATAATTAATTATTGAGGATATAATTACTAATTAGTCAATAAAAATTATGTAATTGATTTATCATTTCTCAATCAAATAATAATTGAGGATTACCTAATTAATTAATTAATTAATTAATTGATTTATTAATCAAGTAAATTAAATTAAATAAATGATAATTAGTAGAATTTTCTATTACACTTAATAATTAATGGGAATTAATTCTTAATATTAGTTACAATGAAAGTAAATTAAGTTTACCTTAATTTAAAAAAATATAAATATATATATATACACATATTATAATATATTAAAGGGATATAATTTTACTGTTCAGGTACAGTAAAATTACTAATTTACCCTTTAAATTCGCCTCCCTGCCTTTCCAGCATAGTAAAATACCCATTTTGACCTCCTTTTATTGTTTTTACATTTTTGTTCCTTTGTCTATTTCTCTTTCTACCTTTTTTTCCGTCTCTCTCTCTTTTCTGCGCACGTCTTTCTCTCTCTCTCTCTCTTTTCTTTGGTCTTTTCTTTGTCTTTTCAGTCATCTTCTTTGTCTCTCTCTCTCTCTTTATATTTTTTTGGGATTTAAAAAATAGACGGCTCTGAGCTTTCCCAAAAGAAAAAGAAGGAAAAAAGAAAAGAAAAGAAAAGAAAAGAAAGTTGAAGGCTCAGTCAGTTCACACCCATCATCATGGAAATTGAAGAAGATATTTTGACTTTGTTTGGAAACGAAGCTCAAGCTTGATTTTCAACACTTAAGTTTTGTCTTTTTTTTTTTCAAAAGTTTTATCTTTTTCCTCAAAAATTTTTATCTTTTTCCCAAAAAGTCAACAAAATTTACTATTTCAACTTCAAAAACTCAACTCAAACTCATTCACCAAACAGACCCTTTGTGTTGTTAAAATATGTTGATTTTAATATTATTTTTTATATCATTTGATATAATTAATTAATTTTTGTTTTTAGAAAAAATAAATAATTTTTTACACTTCAAACATTAATTAATTTTTGCTTCCAGGAAATAAAAGAACTACAATTTTGATCCCAAAATCAACGAAAATAGAGTATAATTTAAAAACAAAAGAAAAACAAAAATATGACATTTAATTTTTGCATATAGAAAATGAGTTTGAAAAACCAAACTAATCAATACAAAAATTAAATATCTGAATGCACTCTTTGAAATTTCAAAGTATTATCCACAAACTTTTTTTTAAGGTCCAAACCATATTGAATTCAAAAAAATTATTTTTCAAAATTTTTTTCCTCACGGTTTGAATGAGGAAGGTTCCTCATATATTGTTCCTTAATTAATTTTTTTAAGCAAAAATTCATTAAATATATTAAAAGATAGAAATAAAAAATGATATTTATTTAATTTAAATTGATTATGATAAGATTTAGGTCACATATTTATAGTACTTTTAAGTTGACAACTAATATATTATACATTGAAAAAAAAAAGAAAAATAAAACAAAAGTATGATATGGAAAAATGACATGTCAAATTTTTATTAGATTTGTGTATTACACAATAACGTGATATATCCGATCTATTGAATAATTTACTTTGGTTCTCTCTCTCTTGGTTCTTCTTCTTCGCTCCTTTTTTTTCTCTCTCTCTCTCTCTTTATATTTTTTTTTGATCTTCTTCTTCGCTTTTCTGTTTTTCTCTTTCTGTCTTTACATTTTTTTTGGGTCTTTTTGTTCGCTCCTATCTCTCTCTTTTTTCCCTGTTTACATTTTTTTGGTATTCTTCTCCGTTCCTATCTATTTCTTTCTCTCTTTATATTTATTTTGTTTCTCACTGGTGGGTTTATTTTCTTCAATTTTTTGCGATCTATTTGACGGTTTTTTTGTTGGATTTCATATTCTACCTCTTGGTTTTTGTGGTTGTGTTCACGGATTTTCACCTGCTTTTTTTATCCCCTATGGTGGATTTGTTTGTCAGGTTTTTAGGCTTTTATTTTGGGGGGTTTTTTTTTTGTCTCTATTATTATTTTTATTTCTTAGTTTTTATTCATTTGTTTATTGATTTCATCCATTTTGGGTTTTAAATTTCTAGGTCTTGGTTTTGCTTATTGTGTCTATTGATCTTTTTTTTTTTTTTTTTTTCCTTCATGGGTTTATTGTTTCAGATTTTTAAGGTTCGATTTTAGGGTTTTTTTTTTTAATTTTTCTAATATTTTCGTTTTTTTCAGTTTTTGTTACCATCTTCACTGATTGTCTTCATTTTTTCCCTTGGTCGGCTTTTTTTTTTCTTTTCTTTTTTGCATTTTCCGGATTTTATTTTAGGGGTTTTTTTTTTTTTTGTGTTTATTGTCTTTTTTTTTTTTTAGAGTTTCAGTTTTTGTTATTTTTTTTTGTTGAAAATTAATTTCTTTTTTTCTTTTACAATTTTGTAAATTTTCCAATGACTTTTATATTTTTTTGTGGGTTCTCATAATTTTCCCCCCTTCATTTTCTATATGTGTTACTTTGAATCTGTATTGTAGAAAATTGATAGTTTATGAACAACATAAATTACTTAGTTCAGTTATTGTTTAATGTAATCAATATAACTTTTCTATAAAAAAAAAACTTAGAAAATTTAAATATAGATTAATATTTTCATAAAATATCATAAATTATAATTAACTAAAATTATATGAAAAAAAATATCATATTTGTTTATATATTTCCTTAATATTTGTCAAATTTTTGCTCTTAATAATATGATATGTATTTAATAATATAACATATGTTGTAAAATAAAATTAACAACAAATTTAAAAAAATAGACAAAAATATATAAACATATATCTGAGTTGAAGAAGATTAAACATGGTTGACGATAGCTTAGCAAAAACTATCTGAGTTGCAAGACTTTTGTTTATAAACATATATCTACATATGTTTGTTTGTATATATAACTCAAACATTTTAATATAAACACGAATATATGTACTTTAATATGATAATAGTAAATACTAAAAAAACAAACTTAATGTAATTTTACTCTATATTTTAATGAACTGTTTTTATTATATATTTGTCAATTTTTTTCATTTTTGTTTTTTCTTTTCTCTCCGTGCAACGCCCGGGCATAACACTAGTATTTATTATTGTGATTCACTCTAATGACGAAGTATTGTTAAATCAGGATAATTCCCTGAACTTATGTAGTATGAGTTACAATTCCTGAAGTTTAAGCACATAAGTCAAGTAAGCACAAACCTCACCTAAAGCATGGAGCAAAATATTTTTATTTGTTGATGTTCTGTATTTGCTATGATTTGCTTTGATGATGTGATGAATATATGAGTTAAATGTATTGCTTTGATTAAGCATTTGACGTACATAATTTCTCTGGTACTAATATGATTGACATACTTTATAGATATTTATGTCATATTGATAGATGCATAATGACATGCAAATCTATATATTGTCATAATTAATAAGAATAAGGCTAACGAAAAATATGATTAATTATCATACCAACCTCTAATTAGTGAGAGGATATGATTGGAACGAAAGGTATAAGTTATGACTTTGGATGTTGTTAAATGGTCGCTCCCCCAACTTCCCATTGATTGCTCGCATATGGGTACAACATAGGAGCCCTTAAGTAGACAATATATATATATATATATATATATTAAAGCATAATTGAATACATATAGATGACATGTATTTTGAACATTCATGTTGTGACATTTGATTATATGATCTATGAAAATATTTGTGAGATATAGTTTGTGCTTACTAAGTAAAAGCTCATATGTGTGTGCTCGTACTGTAGGTAACATAGGTAAACAGTCCCCCGTTTAGATATCTTATGGATTGACAAAGCAGTGTGGAGACGACGAAGGAAGGGAGTGTAATACCACCATGAATTTAATTTCCGCATTTAGACTTCTTAAATTATTTTGTATCAATTATCTTTAAAATTATGTTTTTAATATTTCGGTACTACTAAACTAATATGAGTACCTAAAGACTTTAAGGTCTTTTATTTTAACTCGCATAACGTTAGAACTTTTTAAATACTATCTAAGTACGAATTTGAATATGATGTTTATCATTTAGAAATTTCAATTTTCTCAGTTAAAATTTGAGTTTATGAAACTTTTCAAATTCAAATATGATTTGTTTTTAAAAAGAAAAAAATTCTGCATTTTTGAAATCAAACATAAACAAGTATTAAGGCTATATTAAATAAAAATAAGTAAGTTAGTTAACAGTTCGAAAAGTTGAATCATTATAATTTCATCCTCTAATCTTAGCCCTCCACGTGTCAAGCATCACACTATCAAGGGATTGTGAATATCAATAAGAAGATCATGACAATACGAAAACTACCCATAACCAAAGTGGCCAATCAACTACCATAGATTTAGTTGATTTTCAAGTAGTGGGTTCAACCTTGCTAATTCAAGTAGTGGGCACAACCCTACTGACTCAAGTAGTGGATTCGATCCCACTAACTCTAGTAGTGGGCATTTCTTTACAAATAGGACATCAAGTTCATCAAAAAAAAGGCAACAAAGAGAGCACACTTATCCCCCCTCATTCTCTTGTATTCATCATTGTTCTCACTTTCATATATAATGAAAAACTCTAGACACAGAAGACTAACTCATTCTAGTGGGAACGTCTATAAATATTGGTGTTATTATTTACTTTTATGTTTAGTTTTTAATTCTTAGTTATCATAGTTATTCACAATATTGATTCTTATTAATAATGTTCGGTCCCAATTTTTTCGATCAATTTTATTTTTTTGATTATTAACTTGAATTTTTTTTGTTTGTTTCAACATAATCTGCATTTTTCTTTATAATGTCTTCAATGAAAAATTTTTCAGACTCTGTTCGTGATAACTTGTCACAAAAACAAACTAAAGAAAAAAAAAAAAAAAAAAAAAAAAAAAAAAAAAAGAAAAAAAAATCTGAAATAGGTTCAATCTAGTTCCTTTATTTTTTAAAATTACCGTCGATCTAATTTACATGTTTTTATAATTCTCTTTACGAAAATTTGGTATCAGTCTCTACCAGAGTAGAAGGTGGGTCTGTCACCGTGAAATGGAGTCCTTCAGGCGACTATGGATAGCCTTTGCCAATCTAAATGTCAAGGTTTGAAAACGATTTTTTTATTTTTATTTTTTTGAATTTCTATCTTCTTGCCCAATTAAGTAGTCGTTAAAGGATACGAAGACGAAGAAACCGACGATTGAAAGTATTGAGGTCAGTAACACTCCAAATAACAATGATCATTTGGCCATACAGGTTCGAATTCGACATTTAATCGATTTGTTTTTCTTGTTCATTTTATTTTTTCGTTTGTTCTTATTTCATTAAGTTGTTTGTATTTACTGACTAAGATATAGGTGCATGTAAAGTGATGCAGATTGAAGTGAAATTGGATGATGGCTTGATCGCAACAGCCTTGGTTCAAAGTGGCGAAATCAAGGGTACGCTTCTTTTACACTCTTACATTCGATTCGATTCGATTCAACCTCATTACACCATGCTTCTTTTATACTCTTACATTCGATCGCTTTGCAAGTTACAATTCTTTGTTCACCACACATCTACCTTAGCGATTCATGTGTTAGTTTTGCCGTGTACTTGTCATTGTCATATAATTATTGATATCGTTTCTCATTTTTCAGATAGATTCTATTTCGTTTGCCCACGTGAATGTATTTTCCAAATTGATTGGCATGGTTGGTCGCTATTCTGTCCTCGTAATGCTCTTTATCTTAGAAGTCCCTTTCAATATTGCCTTATGCGCGTAAAAGTTTTGTCATTTCTTCTTAGGACCCAACTGAGCAGGCATCTATTGATAATTCAATTGTTGCACACAAAAATGTTGAAAGTGGAACGTCGTCGACGATGTCTTGCGGTCTGCAAAGCAACTGCTCATGTCGAGAAAATCCTATAATAAAATAGAAAAATATCATCACCACAAATGCAATTATCGACAACAAACTTGGTCACTACATCCACCAAGACCAAACCAGACAAATCCATTGAGAAGAAATTTGCCGTTGAAGACCAAGCACCGAACAAGTCCTCATCTTTTACACTCCAAATCTATCCCAAAATAACTTTGAATGGCTACTCTGCAACCTAGATCTTTCCTATGATGATGATATTTCTTCCACACGAGCTGGGAATTCAAAGGAAAACCCCAAAAAAGGAGAGACAAGACTACAAAACCTTAGGGCAAAGAGAAAAGTTTAGAGAGAGAGATTTTGGGAGATAATTTTAATGTGTAATTTCAAAGGCCTTCTGGAATACGTATTAAAGTGTAAAATAGCTTAATTATAAAAGCACTAAGGTGAATGATATTGGAAAAATTAAGTTGGGTGACTATTTTTAATCACATAATCTAATAGATGGTTGATTTTTTTTTAATAGCAAAATGGTCATTTATTATTTTTTCAGATTTGATCAATTATAATTTCTAATGATCAATCAGTGATTACTATGAAATTTGATGTTTACATTATGATCAATCCGTGATTAATCGCAATCAATTGCTGATTGATCAAATTATGCGGTCAATAAATGATTCACTATTTAAGAAAATTTATTGACCATTTTAGGGGAAAAAAAAAAACAAAAAAGACATTTTAACTAATTTTATAAAAATTTCTAACTATTTGTTAAACAAAAAAAGCTATTTAACTATAAATCTCATGATAATTATAACTTAAAAAAATGGAATATTAACGGAAAAAAAAAAAGGAGTGTGAATGTAATTTTATCAAAACAAAAGAAAAAAGGTGGAAGCGCGCTCAAGAAAATTGAAAATCCGTTAGAACCGTTAACAAACTCTTTCCAAAATTTACCAACACCAATCGACAAGACACAAGTGTTGGGATAAAATCGTATCCGAAATCTTCCCATCAACTCATGAAAAACTTTCCCGAGAAAATCTCCACCATTTTCGTACAATAAAATTCTTGTTTCAATTCTGGTGTTATTTTCGTAAGAAGCTTTTCTTTTAATCTCCATTTTTTTATTTCATGAGAGAACTCAGTTCGGATTTTTTCTTTTATTTTCTTTCAGCACTATCATAATCATAGCTAAGAAACCTTAAATGGGCATGTCGGATTCCTCAATTTATCCGCTAGATTGCCGATAATTTTGACAAATATCCATTTTCTATCTCAAGGGTCCTCATCTGATTCTGATACCCAGTTTCAGTATATATATATTTTTTAAATGGAGCAATTTCGTCAGATTGGAGAGGTATTAGGAAGTATCAAGGCCTTATTGGTATTCCGAGACAACATTCAAATCAATCGAAGACAATGTGTTTTGTTACACGACATTTTCGCTTCTGCCTATGATTCAATAGCGGAGGAGATGCGAAATAGTCTGAGATTCGAAGAGAAGAACACAAAGTGGAAAATTCTCGAGCAGCCATTGAGAGATTTGTACGGAATATTCAGAGAAGGAGAAGCCTATATTAAGCATTGCTTGGAGAGCAAAGAGTGGTGGGCAAAGGTCATTTCTCTCTACCAAAACTCCGATTGCGTCGAGTTTCACATCCACAACTTGCTTTCTTGCATACCAATCGTCGTTGAAGCAATCGAAAGCGCTGGAGAAATCTCGGGTTCTGATCATGACGAGATGCAAAAGAAGAGACGTGTGTACTCAAGTAAATTCAAGAAAGAGTACGGAGATTGGAGACTTTTTCGGTGGAAATTTGGGAGGCAGTATTTGGTTAGTCATGAGTTCTGTGATCGAGTCGAGTCGGTTTGGAGAGAAGATAGCTGGAATCTGGTAAACAAAATCCGCGAGAGGAAAATCGCAGGGTCGACAAAGAACGAGCAGCGTCTGGTCGATCTACTTTTCAAAGGCTACGACGGGTCGGGGCCCTTTAACGGGAAGCTGTTGCCTAGTTCGGTTCTAGTGGGGTCAAAGGACTACCAAGTGAGAAGAAGATTAGGAAGTGGAAGTCAATATAAAGAGATTCTTTGGTTGGGTGAGAGCTTTGCCTCTAGACACTTCTTTGGCAATGCCGAGCCCCTAATGCCGGAGATTTCCTCACTATTGTCTCTTTCCCATCCGAATATAGTCAACTTCCTTTGCGGTTTTGCCGATGAGGAAAAGAAAGAGTGGTTTTTGATTATGGAGCTCATGAGTAAAGACCTTTTCAGCTACATCAAAGAGACTTGCGGTCCAAGAAAGCGATTTCCGTTTTCGCTTCCTGTCGCTGTTGATTTGATGCTTCAGATTGCCAGGGGAATGGAGTATCTTCACTCTAAGAAAATCTACCATGGAGATTTGAATCCTTCTAACATACTTGTTCGATCAAGAGGGAATAGTATCTCCACAGAAGGGAGTCATTTGCTAGCAAAAGTTTCTGGTTTTGGTTTAATTTCTCTTCGGAATTTTGGACAAAAGAATTCTTCTAGTCATAATGGGACTCTACCGTTTATTTGGTATGCACCAGAGGTTTTGGAGGAGCAAGAACACACAGGAACTTCCGAGAGCTCGAAGTACAGCGAAAAGTCCGATGTTTACAGCTTCGGAATGGTTTGCTTTGAGCTTTTGACCGGAAAAGTCCCCTTTGAGGATGGTCATCTCCAAGGGGACAAAATGAGCAGAAATATAAGAGCAGGTGAGAGGCCTTTGTTTCCTTTTCAGTCACCAAAATACGTGACCAATTTGACAAAGAAATGTTGGCACACCGACCCAAATCAGCGGCCGAGCTTCTCATCCGTCTGCAGGATTCTCCGCTACATAAAAAGGTTCATATCAATGAATCCAGACTACAATACTCAGCCAGACCCGCCAGTGCCATTGCTCGATTATTGTGACATCGAGTCGGGCCTTTTGAGGAGCTTTCCCAACTGGGGTAGTTCTGATCAATCTCCGTCAGTGTCGCAAATCCCATTTCAAATGTTTGTTTATAGAATTTCGGAGAAGGAGAAAGCAAGTAGATACTTGAAAGAAAACTCTGAAGAATCTGGCAGCGATGCAGCTTCAATCGGCGGAGATGAAAACGTGATTACAATTGATGATACTTTCCCATCAACACCGGAAAGGAAGCCGCTAGCTTCACCTGATAGTATGAACAAAAGACTCTCATCGGTGAAGTCTTCAGATGCAAAAATGAATAAACCAGGTTTCTGCCTTGCTAACTTGCATAATTCTTCGTCTTGGATCTTCTTAATAACATAAATTAAAACAACGAAAAGTACTAATTATCACCAATGTTGATCATATGTTCTAGATTTTTTACTGAAAAGGAATTGTCGTGTAAGACTATGCAGTCTGTTTATTATGATATGCGAGCCCGAGTTTGACATGTAAATATGTGATTGATTGAAGATGTGCAGTGATGAGCACATTCACCGATAATGATGAACAGTTTTGTTTTAAACTAACGGAAGATATTGTAGGGTAAATGGTTGGTGAACCGCTAAAGCGACGACTTCAGCTATGTAACGAGTAACAAAATTTTGTGGCTTTGGACTTACAGGCACGCCAAGGGGACGATCGGTAAGGCCTCCACAAATAAATCCTCCAGGGAGAAGTATGAGAAGAAATTCTGAAAGCCAACTAATGATACTAAGTCCGAGAATTAGAAGAACATCATCTGGTCATGCTTCAGATTCAGAACTTTCTTAGAGGTTTGCTTTACCAAATCTTGTATCCAAAACCCCAGGAGAACAGCTCAGGTTAAATCTCGAACGACAAGAAAATGGCAAGACGGGGGGAAAAAGGGTATTCATTCTTTACAGAAGAAAGCCATGTTGGAGAGCGGTATTAATTCTTTTTTTGTGACAACCAAATTTAAATCCAGAAGAATTTTTTTATCCAGGGTAAATGAGAGAAATTTCTGTTAGAACATTGTAACATACCTATGAAATGTGCAAAACCTGTCGAAAATAAGAAAGTTCTGTTAGAACATTGTAAATTTTGGTCATTGTAAGTTTTATGATAATGCCTGCAAGGATCATAGGAGCCTTATAATAGTACAAGCCAGAAGAGCATAAGGCGCTATCACCGGTTCCAAATCCTATGATTCTGCCTCAAAAATTGTTCATAGGGCGTAAATAAATTCACACATCTCCAACAAATTGCAAATTCGCATATTTAAGGTATACAGAATTAAGACTAGCTGCTCCAACAAATTCAGCCAAGAATCTTTCTCAAATTTAATCACGTAAGGTTACAAGTAGTTGGATTTTTCTATACTAGAATATGTGTATGGTGAAGTAAATGGTTGGCACGGGATATATCGAAAAACACGTCAAAATTAAATGATTAAAAAAATTTGATTAAAACTTGCTACTGAACCATTGATTCATGGAATTCCGACCGCCAACTGTGGCCTGTGTCAAGCTTATAGAAGCTGAGACAGAGCTAAAGAATACACTTTTGAGGCACTCTTCACACTTCTCTTGTGGGATCTAATCTTGTAGGATCAAACAGATTCCAGAGGTAAAATCACATGATCAACACAAGGGCTGTACTAAAATTCGTTTCCCATTTTAATATCCAAACCGAGTGTTTAGCCTCTGCTTCCAATTCATATTTCCATCCCAAGAAGCGGAAAGAGAGAGCCTTGGTGAAGCATCCGAAAATATGAAACATTTTAGTGGAGAGAAGAAGCTTTTTTCGTCACACCATCTGAAGCAGTTTCAGAACTCCACTAGAGTTGGCAGCAACTACCATGTTAGACTTTCTTCTCCAACAGACACTTGAAACAAACTGTCCACCATCATCACTAATCTCATTGCCCGAAACAGGATCAATGGTTTTAAACTTGTACGAAGTAATTGGCATTGGTAGAGATCTATAATAACTATACACCTGAAACAAGAAAAAGAGAGAACATAAAGGATAATTAACTTTTTATATAAGCGAAAACTATGAACTCTCCAGGTGCTAAAGAATTACAAACGTAATCAATCAAATGGCCAACGCCTTAACAATTTCACTTCTGATGTCAAAATCGATTAAAATAGGATATGGAAGTTTCCCGCAAATAAGTTTCAAGGATAACTAAGGGGAAACACATTAGTTTAAATTGACGCAAAACTTTGTTTATGTTAAATAAGTTAAATTGTGTTAGAATGGAGAGATTATTCACTAAAATTATTCCTAATAATGCAAGTTCAACATTTAATTTAATTTATATGTTTAATATAAAAATAAACTGGCAAGAGAAGCAACTAACACGAAGTCATTAGAGAACATCCTAACTAGGATGACACCCTTTCTGCTACCTATCCCGCACTAAGCCTCCCACTGGAGTGTTACTTAAAATAAATTAAATTACAAAAATATCCAGAAGGGGAATGAAGGAACAAAGAAAACCATAAAATTCTACGGGTAAAATAGAGCTTGAAGAAAGACATCATACAAAAACCGGAAGTTGCTCCCAAACGATAGAGCCACGACTCACACTCTGAAAGGCAACTACACATATGCCTTGTTAAAAATTTAAATTGATGGTTTTCCCTCCTAAGAAACTTGGAATTGTGACATGAGGAGTAAACATGTGTACCTCATTTGTTTCTGATCCGCACACTATATAGCCATCCAAAACAGATAATCCCACAAAGTTCTGGAAAACAAAAATCGATGAATGTTAAAGCGAATGAATTGCATTTTCAAAGATAATTTTTTATAGAGGTGTAGTAACAAACCTTTTCATTAGTATGACCCTTAAAAGATAGGCTACAAGCATCATCAGACCCCGATGAGATGGTTTTCTTGAGATCCCAAAGCTTTAGAGTATTGTCTGTGGATGCAGACACAAGGGTGTCGGCATCTAAAAACTTTACGTAGCTAACAGCTTTTCCGTGACCAGACAAGGTGCACAAAGGGATTCTGACGTGGCGTAGATCATAGGCGTAGATTTTGTAATCAGCAGATCCAAAAACCAGTTGATGGTTAGAGTAATCTGAGAACTGGACACAGCAGACATTGGCAGGGCTCCAGATGGTGCCAATTGAGCTCTTCTGCAGAAATAACATTCAAGAGTTTTTTGTTACTTCATTTTTAGAACACTATCAGAAAAGACAAATACCAAATTATGAGGCAAAAAGTGGTTGTTAGAATGAAAAAAAGAGAGGGGCATACATTATTTACACTCCACAGTTTTACCGAACAGTCATCGCTTCCGCTAGCAAACATGGTCGGGTGACCTCTAGAAACATCGATAGACCAAGCCCTCTTCTGATGTTCAGTGTATTCAGAAAATCCTTCCCCGGTTCCCGCATCCCATATCTGTAATCCATCCATGCACACCAAACTATATTCGTTAAACTAGCATAACAACCGAAAACTTGATTAAGGGCCTCAAATGAAAGTAAAAGCTTGAACGGGAAATTTGCATAAATGGCCAAAATTTTGGACCCCTTTCGAAAAATGGCGTTGATTTTTTCTTTTGACATCTGTCTGTTTTCCAGTAATCAGATATTTACCCTCGTAAATCGTCGATTTACTCAACAGAAAATGGACATAAAACTAAACACACCTTTACCACTCCATCATAGTCTGTTGAAGCTAAGTAGTTTTTGATATAGTAGTTCCAGCATATACAGCTCAGCGTAGACTTGTTCGACATCTCAACAACAGGATAATGGATATCAGATGTCTCATTTGACAGGGCACCAAACTCGAAAATCTTGATCTTCTTTGAAACTTTGGCTGCCGCTATGTACTCCTCATCGCGATCGAAACTTAAGGAGCAAATGGCATTGGTCGAGTTAAAAAGATCACCATTTCTCAGAGTTCCACATACTTTGAACTCACTGTAGCGAGCAAACTTGCATAAACCATCAAAAAAGGATCCAACAGGATCATCTGAAACCTGATTCGTGCTCAAACCTGCATTCCCATTTTGCAAATGAAACTGCGTGGATTCTTTCTTCACCACATCTTTATCCGAGTGTGATACAAAGGGACTTTTTGTTTCCCGGATTTGTGATCTCGTGGTAAAGTAAGCATGCTCCAGCTGAGTGATATTTTTCATCAACTTATCCTCGTTTTTTTTTGACGCTGAAAATGAACCAGAAGGAACACCTAAAGTGCTCAAGTCTTCGAAAGAAGAACTTTCTGCACTTATGCTAGGACGTTCCTTGTGTTCCCCAGAAGAAGAAACCGAGGCAGTTCTTGATACATACCTTCTCTCGATTTCCTTAATATCTTCTTCTAAGCACCCTATATCCTCGATTAACTTAGACGCACGCCTCTCCTTTTCGTCTTTCAATGAACTGAAAAAGTTGAGTAATAGCTCTGATTGAGGATCATCATTATCAGCAGAAATTGAACATACATTCTTGGGATTTGAATCTTGTGAACCGCTTATCAGATCAGATTGAAGAATTTCTCTGTTTGACACCAAAAAATTTGACATATGAGATTGATCAAGAACGAGGATTCAGGTTTATTGCAGCAGTAGACATATGAAATACTAAAAATTTAGATACCTAGTTGTTGGACGGGACAAAGGCTCAGGATGAAGAAGCCGAAGACAAAATCTAGTTTCCAATGGATGTTCTTTAAGAAACTTTGGTGGAAGAATCCGATGGTGTAAATCCGACATTGCTGCAGAATGAGCCTCTGATGATTCAGAATACAACAGCAACTGATATAAACAGCCCTTGTTAGTTAAAAGGATGGATGTTCTACTCATATAAGAATTCTATTTTCATGCATTTAACTAACTAAAATGATAAGCAACGAAGCAAGATTCCGAAAATTAGTGAACAGTTCAAAGATATCTCCTCACCTCGAAAAGGAGAACACCAAGACCATACATATTTGATGAAAATGTGCAACCTCTTTCATCTAGCTCCTCTGGACTGGTATACCACTTCTTCTCCAACTGACCGGTTGTTGCCAAGGATTGTTGTTGTTTTGGTTGCTGTGCAATTGATACTTTTGGATTTAATCTGGAATCTTTTTGCAGGTTGAGAATTTGCGGACGAGCAACGTAAAATTCAGTCTCCTTCCCAATTTTACTATGCTGGTTTCTAAGAGATCTCATAGCCTCCCTGAGTTTTTGTTGCTTTCTACCTGAAGTATGGTCTCCAAATACGTTCTCCTCCAATGGTCTTTTCTTGCTCATATCTCGGGGGATCGCACTGATTTCCCTCATGACCAAAGAACCAGTGTATTGAATCTTCTTTGATGGCAAAATAGTGAAGCAGGATGGTCTCAAGTCTTGCAAGGCAGAACCTTGGGAGTGTGCAAAATCCACCAACTTCACAATCTGCCTAAATATCACTAGGCTTTCGACTTTGTCCAATTTACAAGACTCCATTTTTAGCCATTCCCTCAAGCTGATTCCACTAGTATTAGATTCTGGAGAAGAAGACTTAAGAACCCCAGTTGAAAAATTCTGAAAATTTTTTCCACTTGATTTTGCGTCGGCACTAGAAGAAGCCACCTCAGTGTCATAACCGAGTTTTTCGTCATTTTGGTCCATAACTACACTGCAAGCCTCTTGATATCTACTAATGATTCCCTTCTCCTTCAGTGTTTTCTTCACAGGTAACCGAGACAAGCAAGCTGAATTGGCCTTCGGTTGTTTTATGCCAATGAATAGTGCGTTGTTTGAGATGATCTTGTCATCGTCAAGTCTTGGATTTGCAGACACTTCATCTGGGTCTTGCCCAATATGCTTACTTGACGAGCGCTTCACGTTCTGCATCTTGAACTCCTGTTTTATCCTCAACAAAATCTGATCCTTGTCAAGTGACACAAAATCTCCATGTGAATATTTACTTATAAACCCGTTTTCCAAGTCATACTGATACTGCCATGGATCTTGTCTAGAGCTACTCGGGCTCTCGGCCGAAGTGAAATTTCTGTTCCTAGAATTCCCCATTGTTAACTCAAGCCTAGCATCATTGATAGAAGCGACATATCTATTCAAATCATTCTCCTCCATCATGGCAAAATAATCACTTCACTAGAATACTTTTCCCTTTTCTGGTAAAATTACACTATAGAGACATCAATTTAGGACCAAAACGTTTCACCCAATCAATTTTCGCTTCGAAGAAAAAAAAATAGAATCCTTTTGTTCAAGGCTTTGTTTTCCTTATCACGTAGACTTCAAATTAACATCTACAAGAGCCTACAAACATCATATTTTGCAACAATCAAGGTTAAGGAAGCTCTAGACACTGTTGAAATACAAGAATAATTTGCTGATTGCTAAGAGAACATAACCCAAATTTTAAAGGAAATTCAGATAATATGAAAATTTGGAGATTTCGAAGAACAATACAAAAGATTCCCATGAAATCTAGATGTAGATTCTACTCTAACACCCCTACTCATAACAGAAAGAACTATATACATATATATATATATATATATATATGAATGTATATGTATATAAGATCGAACAATTGAGGACAAAAATCAGTGAACTCATCCACCTAAACATACAGATATGTATATAAGATCCAACAATTGAAGATAAAAATCAGTAAACTCATCCACCTAAGCATACAGACACACACATAAACATATATATATATATATACCCAGAAACTACTTATGCAATATCATCATTTCAAGGCAATATTAACAAGCAAAAATCAGTACCAACATATAAGAAGAAAGGGCAAAAATCAGAACAAACCAAGACCCACTAATCTTAATCAAACTCAAACCAAGAAAAAAAGAGGAAGTAGAAGAAAAGTATTACCTTCAGAATCATAAACAGAGGAGAGAGAGCGAGCGAGAGAGAGAGAGAGAGAGAGAGAGAGAGAGGGGTCTCGAAAAGACTCGTCTTTTAAGCTTAATAGAAGAAAAGAGAACCCAAAAAGGCTTATTGTGACTGAGAACCAAGGAGAGTCACAAAAATTCTTTTGGCTTTGCTCTGGAAAAGCAAAGCCAAAAAAAAAAAAAAAAATCTTCTTTCTTTTCTTACATTATACACTTCAACTAACCCAACATTGACAAGAACGAATTATACCCAAAAATCTCCTTACTTTCCATTTCATAAATTCTCTTATTCGGTTTTATTTTTTCAAAAAAAAAAAGGTAAAATTTGCTCGGTTCTTTTTAAGTCGTTTATATGGTTTATGTCTGGCAAAAAGTGCGTCCACGAACACGATATTTTTTACCCAGTTCACCAAACCAGCTGCCATGTCGAACAATATTTTAGTAATTCTTTTTTCCAAGAATTCTACTGTGGGGCCCAAGGATTGAACCGACCGAAAGATCCAACACCGCGTACGATGGGATCTTTTTTGTTATCTTGGGTGTCAGTGATAAATATCTCCGAATCAAAACACGACACCCTATCTCGTGTCGTATGAAAAGTGGGCCCCAGTGGGAGTCCTGATCCAATGGTAACTCAAGTTTAGTGGGGCCTACAACTTCTGGACAATAACGAAAGGCACCGTCGCAATTTAAAAAAAAATTGCAAGCCGTTTGATCTACTTTGGAATCAGATCCAACGGTTGTGGTTATAAGTTATTTTTCTCTATGGAAATGATTTTTTTTTTTTGTTGGGGGTTTAATAATAACAGTAAGCAAATTTAATTATTAAAAAAAAAAGTGAACAACTTTAAATTGGAAGGAGAGTAAGCAGACCACGTACGTTGGAGGAACGAGTGGCGGACATTTGGGCGGGGAAGGTCCTGATTGGCGACTGTCAAGTGACCCACCCTTTCGCCATAGATTCCCAGTTCTTACCCCCTTTTTTTTTTTTTTTTTTTTTTTTTTAGTTATAACGAGTTTGAGACCCGTGCTGCTTGGAAATACAGGAAAAAAAAATGATTAAATATTATAGAATAAAAATAATTAGGTAAAATAAATAATATAATTATGATGAGTATATTTTTTTAGCATTAATTATTACAATATTATAATATTTATAATATTATGTTATAGTATTATACAATATTAGTTTCAAATTTATATAAAGTATTATATATATATATATACCAAAAGTATTTTTTTGAAATTTAACTATCTAAGAAATATGATAAATCTTCTAAGGTAAAAATTTATTATCCTACTACAATATAACATAGTATAAAAAAGTAAATCATACAATAAAAATTACAGAAATTACAAAATACAAAAAATTGAACTATACATTAAAAATTACAAACATTTGTAAGTATAAAGACATTTATACAGATAAATTCTCCTATTAAATCTAAACAATTTACAATCTGAAAAAAAAAAAAGACCCCCTCGGCTAATAAAAATAGTGGAAAAAAGTTGTGTGAAATTAGTAAAAAAAAAATAATGAACAAAAAAAATAATAACATGGCAAGATAATAGAAAGGATAAATGAACATTCAAAATGCATAATCAATATAGAATCAATATATAGATACTAATGTAAATAAATAATTCAATATATTCATATTATAGAAAATATTAAAAAAGTTTATGGGTACTGTTTTCTGGAAAAATAGAAGAAAATTAAGATTTATTATACTAAGCTCAGATCTCATATATTATAAGATTATTTATGAAGAATAACTAAAATGTTATTCAACCTTGTCTTCAATAGCTACTAGATGAAATATTTGGGAATATCTATACTGTGAAAAAAATTAATAAACAGAAAAGGAAGATAACCAAAAAAAAAAAGTATGAAAACACCAAGTAGTAAAAACAGTAAGAGATGGAATAATCGGTAAAAACAGAAAAGAGAGCCGAAAATTGAACTCTGGAAAACAAAAATAAAAAGAATAAGAGGAAACAGAAAATAGTTACAATACAAAACTGCAAATGTAGAAAAAATAAGAAAAATACTAAAAACTCAAGAAACAAAGTAAAATAGTAATATTTCAATATGATTTTATTATTAGAAAAAGATAGAGATTATAATTCCCAAATATTCACAACAACAATAAAGACTATCAAATAACATATAACAGTTATTCAACATACACTTTGAATAATATTAAATTCAGCAACATATACCAAATTAAGTAATATATTTGGTATATGATTATATAATACATAAATGAAGATCATCATAGCATGTTATAATTTGTGGTTGAAAATTTTGTAAAAAAACATTTAAAGTATCAACAAAAGAAAAGAAAGATAGAAAAGGGACGGGAAAAAAAAAAAAACAAACAAACATTCATCACAACTACAGTAACATTCACAGCAATTAAAAAAAATAGTAAATCATATAATATAATCATCTAACTTATAATAAGAATAATAATGAAAAAATATTACAAAAAACTAAGATTAATATTATAGTCAGAGACGGGGGAGGAAGGGAGAGGCACAAACAGAGCATAAAAAAAATTAAATACAATAACAAAACTATTTCTCCTATAGCATCATTATAATACTAATAACAATAATTATAAAACATATAATACTAATATAATAAAGGAAGAATAAATTTCAATTAAGAGAGATGAATATGAATAGTACCTGATTAAAAATAGTAGTTTTGCACAAAAATAAAGATGTGAAGATGATTAATTTTCAGGAAAGAGCAAAACAGATGATTTCGGATAACAATTAAGGAAGATTCAGAGGAGAGCAATTAAGAAGCTATTAGAGAGAGAGTAATAGTAACATATGGGAATGAACTAACAAATGAGCAGAAAAGTATTTATAAGAGGAAATACGGTAAAAAATTTATTTCCAAAAAGTTTCATAGAAAAGGTCGGTCAAAAAGAGACACAATAAATTTTCATAGATATAAAGACAAAAATACATTAATTCACAATAAATCACAAAAATAATAAAAATTCAAAACATTAACGACAGATTTAAATATATGAAAAATCTGAGTTAAAATGACTATTAGTCTGTAAATAACAGACGTAAAACAAATAATAATATTCCAAACAATGCAAATTGATAAAGAAACATTAAATGCTCATGAAAGATCAGCAAAAATAGAAGATAATATCAAAAGTTAGAAACTACATGAATAGCCTAGAAAATTCACTAATCAGAAAATCTAACAATCCATTCAATCCTAACTAAATCAGAAAATTGAAGCAGCAAATATGAGAGAAAATCAAAAACCGCAAAAAATTTACATGCAAAATGAAAAGACTATTAGCCGAGGGGAAAAACGACAAAAATTAAACAAATACAAACATTACAGAAACAAAATCTTCAATCTCTTGCTCCATATTCCTAAGCAGCCATGTCCATAGCATTGTCGATTCAATCTTCACAAAAAAATAACAGAAATGAAAAACTCCAAATTAAGTAGTATATATGAGAAAAAAAAAAAGGAAACAAAAAATTACTAAAATAAATACAACAAAAACGAAAAGATACCTGAATTTTTTATTTGACTCCTTGCATATAATTGTATAGCAAAAAATAAAAATTATAAAAATTAAAATTTAAACTTGTAAGAGAAAAACTGAACAACAATGGAAAAAAATAACATAATTATATAAAACCTAAATCAGTGATAAAAAAACAATACCGAGAATGAAAATTAAGAGGGAAAAAATTTACATTCAGATGACAAAAGAAGAAAAATGTACAATTGACAGAAATATAAAATGTTAAACTTTTAAATCAAAATTGCATGAACAATAGAGAACGGGAAAATATTACGCAACTTAACTAAAAAATACCCAAAAAAAGCCTAAAATGAAAACCTAGAATTTAAGAAAAATTATTCATAGCCGGACAAAAAAAAAAAAAAAAAAAAAACCATCAACAGTAGATAAACAAACTGAAAAATGCAAAAAATAAGAAGAAGGGGGAAAATATAATAAAAGAATGTAATCTAGTGTCTAAAAAAATATAATCATATTCGGACAAAAAAAAAATCCAATCAACATTACATGCACATACTGGAAAATGATGAAACATTAAGAAAGCAATAAGAGGAAGAAAGGGGAAAAAAAAAAAAGAAAATAAGATATGAAAATCAAGAATAAAAAAAAATAAAAAATTACCAACAATATTAGATACACATGCTCGAAAATGATGAAAGATCAATGGAGAAAGGAGGGGAAGAGACAAAAATAAGAAATTAGAAAAAAAATACAAAACCGAAAACAACAAATAGAGAAGAAACAAAAACACACAAAATATCAAAACATACAACCAAAAATGACAGGAGACCGGCGAGAAAGCAAGAGGAAGCAAAAATGGGGTTTGGACACCAAAAACTCAAAAACTAAGCAGAAAGAAAGAGAAGAACGGAGAGAGCAACCAAGACAGAGAAAAAAAACAAAAATTGAGAGAGAATGCAGCAAATGAGAGGAGACGATGACCAACCCAAGAAAACCCAAAAAAACTTGAATATCAAAATCTAGGGTTTAAAAAAATTTAATCATATTTCGGCAAAAAAAAAAAAAAGAAATTCCGATCAACATTACATGCACATACTGAAAAATGATGAAAGATTAAGAAAGAATTAAGAGGAAGAGAGAACCAAAAAAAAAAAAAAAAAAAATCAGAAAATAACATAAAAAAATCGAAAATCCAAAAAAAAAAAAAAAACAATCAACATTAGATACACATACTCAAAAATGATGAAAGATCAACGGAGAAGGGAGGGGAAGGAACACAAATAAGAAATCCGGGAAAAAAAATCCAGAACAGAAAATCCAAAAAAAAAAAAAACCCGAAAACAACAAATAGAGAACAAACAAAAATTTAATCATATTCCGGCCACACAAAAAAAATCCGATCAACATTACATGCACATACTGGAAAATGATGAAAGATTAAGAGAGAAATGAGAGGAAGAGAGGAAAAAAAATCGGAAAATAACATATGAAAAACTGAAAATCCAAAAAAAAAAAAAAAAAAAACCCCATCAACATTAGATACAGATGCTCGAAAATGATGAAAAATCAAGGGAGGAGGGAGAGGAAGGGACAAAAATAAGAAATCAGGAAAAAAAAAATGCAGAACTGAAAATCCAAAAAAAAAAAAGAAAACCGAAAACAACAAAAAGAGAAGAAACAAAAACACAAAAAAGATAAAAAACATACAACCAAAAATAAGAGGAGACCGACGACAGATCAAAAAGAAGGAAAAATAGAGTTTGTACACCAAAAAGCCAAAAACTGAGAAAAACAAAGAGAGAGAGCGAGCGAGCAAAAGAGAGAAGAAAATGAAAAAAATGAGAGAGAATAGAGGAAATGAGAGGAGGCGGCGACAACCCCAAGAGAAACAACAATATTAGGGTTTCAGGGGCAAAAAAGGAATGTCACTGTGCACATGCAACCGGTAGACACAATTAGAAGGGCAAAACCATCAAAACACACAGACGGGGTAGAATCGACATGTTACTGTACACCCAGGCTGGCAAAGCTAATCTGGAAGGGTAAAAGCATAATTTTACTATACATAATAGTGTTTAGTCCATCATTTTAGTATATGTATAATTATCTTTTTTTTTAAAAACAAATTAATGTTAAGCTCCACCCTTTTTAGATCACAAGCCTCTCGGAAAGAAGCGTAAGGAAGAATTATGTGGCAGCCAATGCCAAGACTCTTCCAACTTCTTTTTATTTTTTATTTATTTTTTAAATAACTCCTAAACTATTCACCATCTTGCATTTGATTATAGGGAAATTTGATGTGTTCTATCATATGAGTTTAATTTATAGATGGTCACAATTACAATTTTTTTTAAAAGAAATTGTATCTCTATTAAAGATATTTTAAAAATACATTGTATTTTCATAAAAATAAATAAATAGGTCACCAGAGATATTTTAGAGAAATAGTTTCACTATACAAATTATTAATTATACTTTTGGTCTTAATTAAAACTCATGAAATCTGAACGTGTTTAATTTTTATTCTTTTTTATGGACTAGTTACATAACACGCACTTTACGCATGTAGAATAGACAAGTAAAGCAAGTAGTACCAAAAAAAAAAAAAAAAACCACATGACGTGTTTTGGAGACCACTATAGTCTAAACGAAAAGTGCAGATTCACTCTTTTAGACATAGATAGATAGATATTAATAGGTATAGATATAAAAATATAAGAGTATATGGATTACATGGATATATTCCACTCTACCTCTGATCATGCTACATGCATTAAGTAACTACTATATGTGGAATTTAATGTGGAGGGGAAAAAAGAGAATTTACGGTAAGAATGTATTTTTACTTTTTCATTAGGTTTAGTTTTTTTAAATTATTAAATTACATTTTTAATGATCTGATATGAAAGTATCCATGTTAAAAATTTACAACATACGACACATAATTACTTTCAATAATAGATAAGATCGTTGAAAAATTAATTCAAATACTAAGACAGTACTACCTAATGATATGATAAAATTAGTTCCTACCATGAATTTACCCCTAAAATAGCCAAGGTTTTGTATTTAACCTTCAGCTCTACGAAAAAAAGGCCATCACTAGTGGATCACAAATTATGAGCACAACCCCTTTTTGACGTTCACATACTTGAACGACGAGCCGAAAGAAAGCCAGTGGCTTGCATTTTCTCATAAGGAGTTATCATTAATTCATAAATATGTAATGCAAAACTAACACAGGCCTTGCCCTCTTCAATTTGTCCCTCAAATTTTCTATCTAAACCAATATCACACACACACACACACACACACACACACACACACACACACACACACATGTATGGGAATTCTACAATGGGGTCTTTTTTTGTAAACCCCACCGATGTGGTCAAAAAATTTTGGCCATTGCATTGAACTTAACGGTTTAGATTTATTTGTGCACACAAAATTTATAGTGCATCCAATCACATGAAATTCTTGTAAAATTCCTGAGAACAAAAAAGAGAGAAAAAAAAAAGTCTCTTCTTCCAGTCAACTTCTAGTTCACCGGCAGACGAAGGAGGCAGAGCAGTCACCTGAGAAGGGGAAGCTCTCCTACGCCTCCAACCATGCCGCCATTGCCTCCGTCAAGAGCAGTCGGAGCCCCAGCAGCCAACGACGAGATCCAACGACATCGTGCGAAGGAAGCGAGCCCCACTGCGATCGTAACCTCCATATCCGATTTGGGGGGGGGGGGGGGGGGGGTGGGGCAAAACTCAAAAACTCGTGGGGAGGGGGGGGGCAAACTGAATCGCGGCGGGGTGTGGGGGCCGAACCTAGTCGTGGTGGGGGGAGGGGGACTATGAGAGCTCGACATCAGTCGGGGGGGCAAGGTTGCCATTCCGGGGGGGGGGGGGGGGGCGCTCTACGAAGTTTGTTGGTTTTTTTTTTTTTTTTTAGTATAATCACATGTAAACACTTATACCCTAATTTGGTATACCTTATCAATCTACCCATTCCCATCTGTTAGATCTGACCCCATCGGTGGGGTAAAAAAATTTAACCTTGTTATATAATTCCCTACATATATGTGTGTGTGTGTATGTGAAAGCTTAGTTATACAGCGACGATGAGAAATTACTAAATGAGAGGGAGGGAGGAAAGGGGGGAGAGAGAGAGAGTCAGCGGCCTCCACGTTCTCGACCTCTCCCCTTCTCTTTCCTCTCAACTCATCTTTGGAGGTTACCTCCTTCGACATCGCTGATGGCATCCACGACCACGCCTAGGGCATCCACGACCTCACCTAGTCTAAGTCCCACGACTCCCTCATTGCCACCATCGCCTTTCCCCTTCCCCTCAACCCATCTCTGACATTGCATCTTTCGACACCGCCGATGAGATCTATGATCTCACCTATTCCGAGTTCCACGACTCACCAAGGCATTTGTTGCCGAGGATGCCGATGTTGTATCACCGCACATACAATATTGCTGTATAACTGAGCTTTGGTATACACACACACACGCACATCATCTAAAACATTGTATGTTAAAATTTCAACATATTAATCCTCTTGTTTAGTGAAGCAATAATACAACGAATTAGAGAGAGTAAGAGGAGAGAACGTAGCTCATATGGTATGAGATCACCACAAATAAAAGGTGAGTTCATTTCTGCGAACTCTGTTCATCTTATGGAGCATGAAAAAGGCAGTTTCTGCAGCGTCAAAAGCATTTTATTGGAATACATATCAAATGGAGGAGCTGAACCTACTCAATAGTCATGTTCACAAAGGAAACATAGACGGGAAACAAGGGAAAACAATTTATAAACAGCATGCTCAACCGCCACTACTAGCTTCGGAGAGGGCTAAAAACTAAAGAAATTACCCCTAGTTAACCATCTCTCTATCCCCTTGCCTACAAAAATACCACACATGTAAAACAAATATTATGGAGATCTTCCTCATTTAATCGGATATCCTGATCTCAACTCCTAAAATTTCCTTCACCATCTCGTATGTAACGAATGCAATTGCAATTGACGGAACAACCTACGAGAGATTGAAGCAGAATCAAACAAGCACATATAGGAACAATATATACAAAATAATTCAGAAATCGACCAGAAAATGCATCTTTTTTATTAATCAATAAAATTTACCTAAATCATGGATTCCAAAAGAGTTAGAAGTTTAAAATGCATATCTTTTAAATGATTTACATGATTTCAAAGACCCTAACCTGTGCAACTTTGTAAACTTTATTATTTCTAAACTCACTTAATTTTCCCTTAAAAAAAAAGGCTTATACATCAATTTTGACTATTAACCAGTTAGATATAATCCTTAGACAACAAAAAAAAAAAAAAATAATCTTATAACCCCGTATACATGAAAACAGATAACAAATAAAGAAGTAAGACTCACCTTGACAGAATTGGGAATCAATCCCTTGTACAATGCCCCAAAGCCCTCGTGCCTAACAGTTTTCCTAAAGGCGTCAACCATGCCATTATACTCAAGTGGAGCCTTGCCCCTTCCATCACCAGTAACAACAGAAGCAGCATTATTCCAACCCACCATCTGCATTCTCCGCCGAATAACATCAAGAGGGTAAGCAACAGTCTGGCCAACAGTTCCAGCAGCAGCTCCACAAGCCAGCCGTGTCGTCACACTCAACTCATTATCTTCAATAAGCCCAAATGGTTTAGCTTTGATTAACCAATCCTTGAGAGATTCATACACTGCAAAGTTGAGACCAACATACGGAACCTGCATGAAACAAATGGGAATAAGATCCAAATAAACAAAAACTAAATATAGGCAAAGCGTCCAAAAGTCAAAGGAATGCAAAAGGCAATTGAAAGTGAATGCAAAATATATTATACAAGAAGGTAGTGATTCATCTGTAGTCCCGAGCGTTCTCTCCCTACGGATCATTTTCTGGTTCAATTGTAAAAGCATCAGGTTACCAAGTAAGCTTAAGAATGAACACTAAATACCAAAAATATTAGAGAATAGGACGCACTCACTTAATTGAGACCAGTATGGGCTAACGTCGATTAACAAAGAGCTCTCTTCCTAAGTAGTGCAAGTGCAAATTAATATGCTCAGCTCAGGGCTTACATCTCAGTTTTGATGTGTCTTAAACTAACGCTAAAACCCATTCAGTGGAATAAATGCAAACCATGGAGGCAAAATTTTGATTTCAAGAGTCTGCAAGAAAAATATAAGCTTCATCTTCTAGTGTATTTTGATAGAACCATTTCAAGACTGCATATATTTCATTCTTCTGGTGATGATTCCTGTCAACTGTAACGAAGACGTGAACTTTGCTTTCAATCTCGATCCAACTACAACCAGGAATCCTCTTCATTCCCTTTTCTTTCATTTCTCTTCTTACTTTTGAAACGTTCTGCCATCTACCAGCCGCCGAATGTGCATTAGACAGCATGACATATGAAGACACATCCTCGGGATCCAAAGCCATGATTTTGCGTGCTGCCAACTCCCCTAAATCCACATTAGAGTGGATCATGCAGCCTCCAAGTAATGCTTTCCAAAACCCAACTCCTGGATCGAACGGCAATTCATGAATAAACTCCTCAGCTTGTGTAAAACGTCCAGAGCGTGAGAGTAGATCAACCATACAAGCATGGTGCTCTGACTTTAGCAAGCCGGGGTTCTTAAGTCTTGCTCTATTAAAGTATGAATAACCTTCATCGACAAGGCCAGCATGATTACAGGCCCACAATAAGCCTAGAACCGTGATGGCATTAGGTCGACAACCTGATGCTTGCATTCTTTCAAAAAAGCTAATAGCTTCATGCCCTCTACCGTTTTGAGCATAACCACAAATCATGGCATTCCAAGATACAATGCTTCTTTCCCTAAGCTTATTGAAAGCCAAAAGGCTATCTTCCATGCTTCCACATTTTGCATAAAAGCTTACAAGTGAATTGCCAACAAACACATCAGGCTTACCCAAGAACTTCACGACACAAGCATGAAAGCTTCTACCTATTCCAAGAGCTGCAACATTAGCAGCTGCAGTGATTGCACAAGGAAAAGTAGACTGATTTGGTATCAATCCTTCTCTAAGCAGGTCTACAAAAAGATTCAAAGCCTCTTCATTATGGCCTGTCTGGCAGTACCCACCAATCATTGCATTCCATGAAATGATGTTTCTCGCTGGCATCAATCTGAAAAGATGACGAGCATCTTCGATCCTGTCCTTTTTTAGGAACCCACATATCAAAGTCGTGTAAGAAACAACATTGGGAACTCGGGTATCTTCAAAAGCTTTATGTGCATCCTCAATCACACTCAACTTACAGTATAAGTCCAAAAGTGCGCTTCCGACAAAGACATTTTTATGCAAACCTGTCTTTGTTGTGCATGCATGAAGTTGCTTGCCTACATGAATATCTCTTTGAGCAGTTGACGAGCGAATTAGAGTGCCAAATGTAAACTCATTGGGTCTGATATTTGATGCAAGCATTCTTGAAAAGAGAGAGACAGCTTCTCCATGACGGTTCCACCGGACAAATCGCCCCATTATGGCAGTAGCAGATACCACACTTGGATCAGATGCTTTAGTGAACCATTGAAGAGCATCTAAATATTCTTTTGATTTAGAACAAGGGGTAACAACTTCTGATTGAATTTGCGTAGATGATGTTGCTAGCCTAAAGGCACCAGACCTTGTTTTCCGGTTCTCAACGGGATGGGAAGATGCGGACGAGTAAGTTTTCTTCTGAATGAGCTGGGAAAATGAAAGGGGGTTTCATGTGTGAGTTCGGGAGGGTTCTCAGCATCTTGGGCTGAATTCAATGAGTGTGATGACGGTATTACTCTATTCACCCCAAATGAAAGATATCTATATGGACTTGGGAACCTAATGGAGGAAAATAACTAAACCAAGATGAAAAAAGAACAAGGAAACAAAATGCAAATAGAAAACACAAAAATGAAATATCAGATTCTTTACTTCCATATGTAACCAGTGGAAAAGATGGCAAATTCTACAATGCACCAGCAACCATCAGTTATGTGTAAACTAATACTCCTTATAGCTTTTGATCCTTTATTTTAAATTCATAAGTTGATGAAATATTTATCATCAAAAAAACAAAGAAAAAAATTACTCACTACTCCAATAACTGAAGGAAGCCAGCCTTTGTATAAAGCACGCGGACCCTCCTCTCTAAGCACAGTTGATAGAGCATGAAACATTCCCCTGTACTGATATGGTGACTTCTCTGTCTGTGTAGTTGCAAAGGAAGAAAATTAAAACCAAGTGAAATGTACAAGTACAAAATTATAACTTCCTATAACTGATAAATCAAAAAGTAAACTTAAATCGAAATAGTTCCGTGTGCTACAATAACATAAAATAAACTAAATTTTGATAGAACACTTCTCCTATATGTTCTGAAAACATATTTTCCCTTAAAACAAAAGGAATGACGGTACCATAACAAGTACCTGCACAGTTATCCTTCCTCGAACCATGTCCATTGGGTATGTTGCGGACATGGCAATAATACCAGCACATGCTCCAGCTCCAAGTCGTAAGAGAGGAGTCAGTTGAGCATCCTCTGTAAATAAAAGGGAAAGAAAAGACAACTTAGATAATCCTATATCCCCATGGAACACATTTTTTCAATTTTAATGTCTGAAATTCGAGACGCAAAAAGATAATTTTAGCTACATCAACATAATTTCTTGGCAAACAGCAGCAGGTGATAAAAAATGCTGATTTAACGACTTCTCGTGGTAGTGGACACTAAAGACTAGGGACATGGAAAAAGCAAATATGAATTCAACTTCAAACTGAACTTAAAAAATGCTATGAAATTTTTAAATAAAGTGAGAATCCAGGAAAATTTCAGAATTAGCCTAATAGCATTTCAGTAGAAGTAATACATTCGTAGAAAACATTTAAACTACTAGAACTGAAAATTGAATATCCAAAGATCAAGACATGACATGCGAAACTCAACATACCATTGCCGGTTTGTTGCTGATACAGAAGCAATATTCCCCTGCCAAATCATAGAAAAGAGTGATCATCAGAAGGGAGAAGGAGATGAAATTCAATGATGTAAAAGTGGCTGTATTCACAACTCATAACAAAAAGTAGAGCGATCTCACAAAATATACAGGAAAGGATGTCAGAGATCAACAATTCAACATTGTATCCTAAAACTAGTAAAAATGTGTCTTATGTTACAGAAATCATGCACACATTTCATTCCCTTCTATCTAGGCATAAACCGCTTATATATAGTAGAATCATGAAGAACTGCTCTTTTCCTCAGACACAAAAATTAAAAACTTTAAATGCATAGATGGCTCTGACTCCAGATCATCACTCAATATAAGTTTGTAAAAACTTATCTCAAAGATATCCACAAAGTGATCTCCCGCAACAAAATAATCACTCCCATCTTTAATGAATCAATGCGACAACATCATCTCCAGGATGATTGAAAATTTTGGTTTCCATACTAGACATAACGCATGCCTAAACCTACAGAGCACATTCTTATTAGGTTAATCAATTTGACACCCCAAAAAGTTCAGTTTCACTGGAGATGGCATTTCAAACATTTCGCCAGTAGCTAAAGACACAAACCGATAAGAATATCATACAGAAGTTAAGATTATAACATTGAAATTTGAAGATAACATACTTAGAAGCTTGCTCATAGCTGAAAAACTTGACAGCAGAGTTTGGGACAATACGAGCACAATTGGTTCCATTTCCTTTAAATAATCCACGGAAACCTTCAGCTCTCCAGATATATTTTAAACCTTGAATTGTCCCACTGTATTTTATGTTATGGGGATTCTGAACCTGTGGAGCATCAACACATTGGGTATTAAAATTTGAATGTACAAAATAAAGAGAGAACTTTTGCATTTGAATATATGTGTATGTATGAATGTAATTTCATAAACTACCAAAGAAATGAACCTGTAGCAATATCTTCATACGTTCTAAAGGAGCAACAGCTGTGCGAGACCTGCATGGGCATTAGAGAAAACACTCAAAAGGTGAACTACATGGCTGCTTTCACAACCGTACCTGGAAAAAATAAATTAATTAACAGCATTGTACTTTCAGCCATTAGAGCAACCAGTTCAAAGTTAATGTTAAAGTTCAAAAAGAACCAAATCAGTCTTCAAGGGTAAAAAAAAAAACATTTGTTAGAGTTGATTCCACATTTATTCTTTTTCTTGATCTAAGAACAACCTAAATATGGAATTTCAAAATCTCAGCTGGGAAGACGTTTTTGTCACAACTCCCAAAGAAATGGAAAATTAATTGCCTGTTTGGGATAACATTTGGAGATGGTGTGTTGGAAGTTGAGTTGGGAATGTGTGTTTAAGGAAAAACTTTTGAAAAAGTTATGTGATATAAAAAATGGTGCTAAAAATTTGAAATGTGTTCGGAAAAAAACATGCAAAATGATATTGTCTTGTTCGTCTCATTGTTACGAGCATTTTGACATAAAAATATCTGTTACGAATTCTTAAAGTTTGAATTTTTGAAAATGAAATATAGGGAAAGTTCGATTTTGTCATCTAGAGATGTTACCTTAAATACCCACTAAACATTTTCATAAGCAAGTCAACCAGAAACCGAATTCAACAATATAAAAGGCATTAGCAATTAAAATCTGTCACTCCAAATTCAATAAGATTCGATAAACCCTAAACCCTAAACGAAAGAACCAAACATTAAATCCATTTCCAACTTCCATCCGGATAAAATTAAGGAAATCAATTTCCCGGGAACAATGTTACCACAAAAATTACCTAAAGAAACTCCACATGTTCTCCTCATAACCATGATCAACAAACAAAACCAAAACGAATAACAAAAATGAAAATTTCAGCTGCAAATTTCCAGGGCAGAAGAAAAAAAGACCGCAAATTTCATGAACAAACAAAGCGAAAAAGCCGCAAGACCGGAACTTACACTCCTCCGGCGACTCCACCAGCGACGAGAGACTTGCAAATACTGAGGACAGCATAGTTCGGCTTTACCACACTCTCCCGAGCTCTGGCCAGCTTGGCCTCCTCGGCCAGATTGACGATCGTCGAGACCGCAGACTCACTCTGCTTAACGTCCTCAGAAGCCATTTCCGATTCGAACTCTCTGATTCAACCCTAGGTAATCGGAACACCTGATCTGAGCTTTCCGGCGAGTTTTCCGGCGATGGATCGGTGGTAACGAGAACTCCGGCGATTCCTATGGGAAAGCGTGGACCTTCCGCATTCCCTTCGTCACCGCAGGGCGGTCGGCGGCGTACGGCGGCCGCGAGAAGTGGTGAGAGCGAGGGCAAAGGGCGAAACTGCGAGAGAGAGAGAGAGGCTTTTCTGAGAGTGACGGCGTGGGCAATGAGGCGAGGATTTATTTATTCAGACAACAATGAGAGAGAAAGACTGAAGAGAGAGAGAGAGAGAGAGTTGGGGCATAATTTTGTTGTACTCGCGAGTGTATGATTGGCGAATTAAAGACGCCGTAGCAGGTGTACACGTGTGACGTCGAAAGTGGATCCGCCCACTTTGTGGCTTGTGAGGGCTTAACAGACAGTCAAAAAAAAAAAAAAAGTCATTTTACGAGTTCTAACTTTTATGTCATTTTAAATTGCGTTTGATTCGCTCGTTGAAGATAAAATTTTTAATTTAAAGTTTGTTGACTTTTAAATACCAATGCTAAATTTGGTGTTTTATCTCTAACTCAAAATTTTCATTTCAGTTTTTATTTTTTCTGAAAATTCAATAAAAATTATGACTAGTTTTTAAAAAGTCAACTAACTCCAACTTAAAAATTTCACCTTCAACTAACTTACCAAACAGAGACTAATTATAATTTTTATTAAATTTTCAAAAAAAATAAAAATTAAGATTAAAAAATATAATTTCGTTGCTGTTAAATTTAAACACCAAACAAAATATTAAATTTCTTTCGAGTAATATTCATAAAATTTTGTATTTTCTCTAAAAAAAATTTATTTGAATTTACAGTTCCAATTCGCTTTTTAAATCTATGATCTAAAAGTGATTTAACTTTATCACTTCTTCAAAATGCAACTTAAAGAATAAGAGCTTGTTTGAGGGAATTATTCAAGATGGAGTTTTGGAGGTTAGGTTGTAAATGTTTGTTTGAGATTATAACTTTTGAAAATAAAATGTGATATAAAAAATAGTGTAAAATTTTGAAATACATTAAAAAAAATTATACACAATACATCTTGTTTTGTTCGTCTTATCGTAATAAGCATTTTGACAAAAAAATATCTCATTTTCAATTTGAAATGAGCAAGTTATAAAGTTATAAAGTTTTAGTTTTTTTTAAATGAAAAAAAGAGAAAGTAAGATGTAGAATTGGAAGTTTTGGATCAGACAATAAAACTCGGTCTTTAAAACTTCCCCTAATTTTCTATTTCTAAAAAAAAGATTAATTTTTACAAGTTTTCTCTTGTATTGCGTTTTATCACTGTTTTGAGATTTGTTTTGAGCACTATTCATGAAGTTTTTAAAGGTATTTTCGTTTTAAAAAAAATAGATTTTATTGTTTAAATCCAAACAAAGACTTAATTTTATCACATCTTCAACATGTTACTTAAATCAAACTTTCAAACATATATGTTGTGCCTTATAATCTATAAAACATTTCTTGATTCATAAATATATATATATATATATATATATATATTGAAACTTAAGAATTTTATAGACGGAATTTCTTAATACTCGTTTGATGTGAGATTAAGTATAATATTTAGGGGCTCCAAATAAATAGGAGAAAGAAGTAAATAGTATTTTTATCTAAATAATAAATAACAAGTTTTAAAAATATTTGGAGTAATTTATTTAGTAAAATGATTTATTTGCTTAGTGTAAAAATGTTATTTACCTTGTAAATTTATTGTTTACCAAATTAGATTTTCTATTTACCATGAAAATTTGCTATTTACTTCAAATATTTTAAAACATTGTTATTTACATCAATTAATTTTATAAAAATGTTGCTTATTACAATTTCTCCAAATAAATTATTTAATAGTCAGACGCTGTTTGTATTTTCTTTTTGAAATAGTTGCTCATAAGCATGAAAAAAAAAGGGGAAAAATGGATAACAAACCTATTTCAATTTGATTAATTAAATTTTTTTTTAGAATTGATTAATTTTTCCTCCATATATCACATTTTAGGGTACATTTGGTTGTGTGGAAAGGAATCCAACGGAAGGGGACAAAAAAAAAAAAAAACGGGAAATGAGTTATATTCTGATGTTTGGTTGGCTATGGCATAAAGAATAGCCATTCTAAAGGAATAACTTTTCACCTATTTTGGTGGAATTGTCTTTCCATCCAAAAGAGAGAGGAATGCCAATTCCAATTTTTTTTTTTTTTTTTCTCTAAGCTCAACTTCAAACCCATTTTTAAAGAAAATTTGACAATATAAATGCAATATTGATGATTTTCAACATGGATTTTAGACTAAAAATCAGAATTTAAACTTGAAAGAAAAATTAGAAATGCATAAGTCTCTATTTTTTTTTTTAACATTCAGTCCGAGTTAGCCCAATTCGGGTTTGACATCTTAGAACCCACAACCACCTCATATAGCTTGGGTTTGAGTTTTGCAAGACAATTAAACATTCTCGACCTAAAATTTGGGTTGAGTTGAGTGGGTTCATCGGGTTGGGCCAAATTCTATGCAGCCCTACTTCTCCCTTCTTTGCCTAACTGTCACTACTTTGGCAAGATCATTGCCTAAGCACTTCTATCGAGCATCTGATCAAAGCCTAGCTCCTCTAACACTCTCTTTGCCTTCATTGTCCAGTCTATTTTTGCTCATATTAGTTCCTCTCATTCCTAGGGTTTTTGGATATTATGCATACATATCCAAAAAAAATCCTAGATATATTAGAAAAGTCATATGTATGCACATTAGTTAGTGTGCATTTTCAGTTTCCCATTATTTAAATTCAGTGCACGTTTTATCATCCTCTTATACATTTTATTAGAATTTACTAGTGAAACTTATCTATGATCAGGTTTACTTGCATTATAAGCTTATTCAAATCAACATTAGTGTCTATATTTTCTTGATTTGAAATACACTTACACTTAAAGAAAAATATTTGATAAAAATATACGTTAGGTCCTCCGTTTCATTATCTTTGGGCAAAACATAATAACTTATGAGCAACAAAGAGGACTTCTGTAATAAACGAAATTTTTACAGACTCACGATTTTCTTAGAAATAACATAAATCTAAGTTTGTACTATATATGTTAATATGAAGCTCATAATCTGATTTGATTATCAGAGTATGTTTGTGTTCTTATAAGTATTATGAGACTCAATGATAGTTTATTAAGTCAAGGATAAGGCCTTATGGTGATAAAAGTATAATCATAATTTATGGTTTTGTCCTGGCCAATGGATGACTAGGATAATTTACGATATGAATAAGACGGTACTGCTGTATAATAAGCAGTATTGAAATTATATTATAGCCAACCGTCATTATGGATGTTGAATTAAGAATAAGGATTAAGATTGCTCTAGAATAATTAGGAATAATATTTGGAGCAAGGAGGACTAAGTAGTTTCAAGTCCTAAGAAAAACCTATACGCAGTCCAGTTAAATGTAGATAAATTATGGATTGTAGTCCAGCAATACTATATTGTTGATAGTTAAAATAGTATTGGTACTATTTGGATTATTAAGAAAATAGGCTGCGTATTAGGAGGAATGCCAAACATGGCCATACTTGGAGGCCAAGTATAGATAAGTATGAAAAGAAATTTTGGTGGTTTAAGCATCCACATGGCCGGCTAACTCATGGGGGGCTAGAAGGTTAATATTTTGTCTTTTAAGGACAAATATACAATTCGAGGAGAATTTAAGGAAAAAAAAAAAGAATGGTGGAAAATTGGAAATTTCCACCTATAAATAGAGGTGGTTGTGAGAATTGTATGATTTTAGTTAGCCTCTCATCTTCTAGTTCCTTCTCAGCTATTCCTTTCTAGCCTTTAGAAGAGAGAGAGAGAGAGAGAGAGAGAGAGAGATGGCCAGTTGTGGTATGGAGGGTGGTGGAGCAAATTTTTCTCATCCCAAGTTCTAGAGCAATCTTTCCAAGCTTAGAGATATTATTCTTAAACCTCTAACTAAGAATTTCATTAAGTTTTTGTTTATGAAATTTATGTGTATTTCAAGCTATGGGTTGTAAGAGCATAAGCTCATACTTCTTATATTATAGTTTTTGATGATTGTTTATGCTAGATTTATACTTAGGTTATTTTGGTTGCTAGCTCTAAGCATGAGTTTGATTTTTATGCTCTATTTTGAATTTAAGGTTTTGTGTGCTCATTGCTCACCATGTGTTTGTGAAAATGCCTACACATGTTTAAGTATGGAGATTTTATGAATGATGATGATGGTGATGATGATGTGAATGTTAAGTGTATGTTGATTAAGAAATTAACCTAAAGGCACAAGTTGGTAAACAAGTAAGTTATCACCATTGTGTTTTTCAAGAACATGAGATAATTATATGTTTGAATATTAAGAACGAATCCGATGCATTATATGTTGACATAGGCTCATGGCTTCGACCGTTTGAGGTAGTGTGTATGAATTTTTAAACAAAAACTAACAAAATACAAACTGTCGGTTTTCAAACATAAATTGGACAGTTTTCTATAAACCCAATTTTGAGTTAGCTGAATTTGGAAAAAGTTTTAACTATAAAGGTGTAGAAAATAGAAAATCCTAATGAGTGGCATGGACAGTTTTTGAAAAACAAGCTCCAAAGGCCTTTGTTTTTATGAGTTTTCAAACCTTGCCGGTCCAGGCACTATGCATGGCCAATATGTTTCAAAGAGAAAAATGGATAAGTTAAATACATATTTAAGTTTTAGACAAAACAAAAGTTGTAGGTTTCGATGAGATCTACAAGTTTTGTGAAGAAAGTTTTATCAAATTTTAAATCAATTTAAAGATAAAATGAGATTTTCAAAACTATACATGGTATAGATAATTTCATGCACACATGCATTCCAGTAAATTAAAAGGTTGTTTTTGTTTTAAAAGTATTTTTTAAGATTTTAAGATCTCTGTTAAAAAGGAACTACAATATTTCAAAAATAGTTTTAAAAGGTATAAAATCCAATAGAATTTCTCAACTGATTAAAAAAATACTATGCTTTATGAAAGGTAATTTCAAGTATATGATAAAAAAAAACTTGATAAATAAAGTTATAATATTTCAAAACATAAGAATATTGTAAAGTGTATTGTATGACTGATGGTAATCAGATAGGATACCGATTTATTATGTTAGGGTATGTATCTATGATTACTAATAGTAATCGGATTGGATATTGATTTATTATATTAGGGTTGGCATCTATGATTACCAATAGTAGTCAGATTAGATACCGATCTAGTATGTTATAGTTTGTAGTAAGATAGAAGATTCTTATCTTATATCCTGTTTGAAAATAGGAAAATTAAACCTGTTGTCGTGCCTTGTTAGAACGATAGACCAAGAGCGTAGGATAATTTGTAAGTACAACTCCACCTACAGCATGGCAAAATGTTTTTATTGCTTTGCATGTTTTTCAAAAGCTCATGCATTGATTTAAATGCTTTTATTGCTTTGTATGTTTTCAAGATATTATGTATTAATGTATATGACGCATATGATTTATGTTTTATTACATCACGTAAACATGCTCACTAATAATAAATCACATAACAAGAATAATATCAAGTTTTCAGTAATAAATAGTAAGATTTAAGTTTTCAAGTATGATCAAAGTAAGAACAAGTTTTCAAGAATGAAAGTAGGTAAGTTGCCTTGTGTCGTACCGACCTGCCACAAGGGCGAGTTTATGTTTAATCCATGGTTACGTGCCACGGTACGTGCAATCATGTTCATGTTATGAAAGGTGCTAAGTTAAAACAAGAAAGTAAAATTGATTCGTGTCAAGTTATCAATTCATACATTCTTTTATCGAAATTATTTTACGGGATAGAAAGTTGTACTTACTGAGCATAAGCTCATAACTTACATTTATACTGTAGATAAGTAACCTACTACTGGACAAGCTTGATGCAAGATTGTTGAGAGATGTCACTGCAGACTGTGAAATTTGGGTTGGATACCGTCACATGTTTTATAAAATATGTTTATGTTTATGATATAATATAGTTTATAAAATGTGTTAAAATGGTTTTACAACTCTGTACTCGATTGAGTACATATAAATATTAAATAAGTATGAGAATGAGTTTTGAGTTTTAAATTGAGTTTAAAAAGAAAGTTAAATTTTTTAAAAAATATTTTTGTATTTTTACGAAATACAAGAGTATGTTTAAGTAAGTTAAGTAAGCATGATATGTAAGATATAAGCACGGTAACGACCCTACGTGATCGGGTCATTACAACTTCATCCCAACAAGTGTAAGGACTCTACTTATCATCTACACATCAATAACAAAGTGTAGTGTTTACTCTTTAACCTGACAAGAGTGTTTAGTTTCTATTTTAACATTGCTCCCAACTAGTTATCATCAAAGCAACTTATTTTAAATTGTAATGATGGTTTTGCAACTTTTGCATTGCTTTTGTTGCAAGAATTTGGTTGCAAATAAGGATTTCATAACGATTTTAAAATTCATAGGAATCCATCTATCATTTCCAATAATAGATAGTATTCGTGTTTTTTTTTTCTCTTTTTAATTTTAGGGTGAAAGATTCGAATTCTTCATTTTATAGTGGAGTCAAATATAAAATTACCACTAGATTATGCCTGTAACTATAATATTTGTGTTATCAAGTTAAAATCCATGAAATACTTTTACAAATTTTTTTGTATAATTTATAATAGGATAAATTACTCATTTAGTCGATCAACTTTTAACCTTGTGCAATTTTGATCATTAAACTTTTTTCATAATTGAAATGCCCCTAAACTTTTAAAATATTATAATAATAGTCCATTCTGTTAATTTTTGGACAAAATCTATTAGTAATTTAGTCAAAAAATGATGCTAACTACAGATTCCTTCCAAAAATTAACATAAAGAAATACTATAGCAACCAATTTAATAATTAATAGTTATTTTAACTCCGAAAAAAAGAGAGCAGAAAATACCCCTAAATTATTAAAATATTGCTACAATAGTCATTTGTATTAATTTTCGAACGGAATCTGTTAGTAATTTGGTCAAAAAGTGATGTTCGTAAACGGATTCCATTCAAACATTAACGTAAAAGGACTGTTGTAGCAATATTTTAATAGTCTAGGAGCATTCCAATTACGAAAAAAAATTCAAAAACCAAAGTTATACAAAGTTAAAAGTTCAGAGACCAACCTAACGATTTATCATTTATAATAATTTTTTTTTTTTTTGTAGAAACAATGAAAGTTTTTTTTTTTTTTTTTTTTGTAGAAACAATAAAAGTTTTTTTTTTTTTTTTTTTTTTTGTAGAAACAATAATAAAGGGTTAAAGATTAGTAGTTAAAAAAAAACCTAGTAGATTATAGGAGTAAAAGGATTAAAGATATAAATGTCATAAGTTCTCTTTTAGTTAGTAATTATTAAAGATATAGGTCTAATATAACCATCATTCTTAAGGCCTTGGGATCGATTTGTCATATAAGAAAAACCATATGTGTACTACTTTAGGTAAATTAAAAAAAAAAAAAGAATAAAGATAGTAAAAAACACTCATAATAAATTTATTTCACAGCTACTTGATCTTCAAATATCCCTTATTGTGAGTGCATGGTTCAAATCCCTCGTCTCCAAATTTAAAATAATAATAATAATAAATAAGCATGCCTTATTGTCCCCATAATTATTATTGTCAAATTTGCATTTATAATATATAATTATTCTTATTCTTATTGTTATTTATTTGATGTTTCCTAATGCTCGCAATTATAGGTTCTTCTTTTTTCATTTATTATTTTTCATTATTATTTTGAAACAAATTCATAAGCGTTTCATTATGACGTGACAATTAATGCAATTAAATATTGTTTCAAGTATGAGCCGATTTGGACTTTGGTGTCAGGACCTTAGGCTGGACAATGTTGAAACTATACATTGTTTTTATTTATTTATTTATTGAAACAATATTTTTTATTATATATAAAAAAAAAAAAAACATGAGTTTTCTTCTTCTTCTTCTTCTTTAAAATGAAAGTCGTAATTTTATTGGATAGCAGAGATGTCTCCAGCAATACAGTCAGAAATACAAGCTGGAAAATAGGGCTAATTTCAATTTTAATACTTGTAGAATAAATTATATTAAAAACAGTATCACTTTTTGTCTCCTTCATTTTTAGTACCGCCACATCACCACCTACTTTTTTGGTTGATATATAAAGATATATATGCCCTCAGCCAACCCTAAGCTGAAAAATTTTCCTTTTTCCCGCCCCCCTCACCCCCTTCCCTCTACATCCATAGCGACAATATATAACCAACTGTACAAAAAAATTAGAAAATTTTCTTCCTTCATTTCCTTGATTTTCTCTCAGCCAATCCTTACGAATCCTCTATGCACCATTACCCATTGATCGAAACTAACTCTAAGCATAAAAAATCTGGCCATATCTTTTTTCACTCTGTTAAAACTGCTCGAAGCTGCCAGATCTACTTCAACTCCATTTGAGTGGAGATCTTCCCATTTCTAATCAACCAATCTGAGGTAATTGTGGTTTTTAGTTGGTTTTATTTGTTAATACATGCTTTAAATGGGGGTGTGTTAAGATGGTCATCTGAAACAAGAAGGTCATTTTTATTATAAACCGGTCATTGTGATATTGACCATATGGTCATCATCATCATGACCAGTTTGAAATTAATCGGTTATTAATCAGTCATTTTCATATTGACCATCTGGTCATCATCATTATGACCAGTATGAAATAAACCGGTTATTAATCAGTCATTTTCGTATTGAACATCTGGTCATCATCATTGTGACCAGTATGAAATAACCCGGTCATTTTCATATTGACCATCCGATCATCATCATTATGACCAGTATGAAATAAACTAGTCATTTTTATATTGACCATCTAGTCATCATCATTGTGACCAGTATGAAATAAATCGGTTAGCTTCATGTTGATCATCCAGTCATTATCATTGTGACCAATATGAATTAAATCGGTCAATTTCATATTGACCATCTGGTCATCATCATTGTGACTAGTATGGCAGGTGGATTCTTCAAAAGAGGCACGCAACCCATGGGTTCTTCAACTCTTCTTCGGTAGGCATCAAGACGAAACCTTTAAGCTGCACACATACGGTTGAATGCAAATAATGGCCGACATATACGATTATCATCTTGTAATATTGTCACTTAATAACTAACATAACCACCAAAGCGATAACAACAGTAATGACTGTAGGTGGTTAACACCGCTATGACCGGTTGCGGTTAACACCGTTATGACCGTCATCCCATAACGATTATGACCATCCCGTAATAACGGTGTTGAACGCAACCGGTCATATTGATTATGACCACCCGGTCACAACGGTGTTGACCACCCGCAGTCATTACAATTGTTATCGCTTTGGTGGTTATGTTAGTTATGACCCCCCCGGTCATATACACAATCAAGTAAAAAATATTTATCCAAGATTCGCCATCCGTGGAAAAAGCAGCCACAACATCATCAAACTTGACATTTTTCGCGGTTGTCCACGACATCATATGCGGAATGGCCTGCTCGTACTTGGTGGTGAAGTTGGATGCTATCGACGGGAGGGTCTCATATGCTCAAATGAGTAAGGCATGGGGGAACCCGGAAGACTATAATGGACTTTGCCATTTTTTTTAATGGTCTTCTCTTCGAAGACATCTGTTGTCCATAGTATGGCAGAATACAGCCCAGGTTGCCTCCCATGAGAGGACGCCCAAAGGAAAATCATTAAAAGCATCCAAGTCATCAGTCAGAGCAAAAAACTTTGGGTCAATCTTCACGGTGCTTGCATTTGATAGGGGGATGGAAAACATAATGTATAGAAGGCTAAGCTTGACCGCGTCGTCGTCATTGTCAAACTTAGCATTCGACATTCGTCGAAAAATATCTTGAAATTAATTGACTATCGACCACGGAAAAATGAGTAGACCCTACGCACTTCAGGCCGGTTATTAGGCAGAACTTGTTGATGGAAAATCTGCCCAAGTCTTCACCAAGCTCAAACCATAGAATATCACTCATTCCTGAGTGAGCCGTCAAACGTATCACAATGTTGTGGAATACCTGCCCAGCCCAACCAAGAGTACCTAAATGCACAAACTGTTGAATGCAGGGCTGATATTTGACGGCCTCGTACTGTCGCGGAGACAACCATTGGCTCAATTTTTTCCATGTCTCCGTTATGTTTACGAAAGTATTTATTTTCGCCTTCGTAATTTCACTGTCCGATACGAGTCGAACATATTGACTCTACGTTAATGGTAACATAAAAGAGTTATTATGACGTGAAGTAATCATATAAAAATACCTGACATAATATCACATAAAGATGAAAATTGTCCAATTGATCACCATCAACTCAACATAAAAAATTACCAAGTCATAATGAAAATGATCATAAAAACTTTGAAAACCGAGTAATTATTATTGTGACCGACAAGTCATCATGAAAATGACTATCCGGAAATAACTTAGATTAGTACTAACCAGCCACCGATATCACCTACAAAGGGTTAATTTCATACAAACTTCAACAAAACCCCAAATATTTTATAAACCACAACACATCGTGTATACAAATGGTTGGTTTATGGTACAAAATCAGATACAAAGACTAACTTTAAGTATTTTAAGAAAACATTTTTCAATAAATTTAAAAAACTGTCAACTTTTTAACCATAACACATATAAAAATGAAAAATTTTTAATATATAATCAATAAAAACTGAACATTCTTTCTAAAAAATATTCAAACTGTAAACTTTTTAAACATAAAAACCAAAAATAACTTTTTGTACTTCTTCAGATTTCGATATATTATCTTCAATGGCACTGATCAACTTCTTTGAATCCTTTACATCCATTTCCCCCTGCTTTATCTTCAAACCTACATCGGACACCATTCTCTTGGTTGTCGGTACCGGATTTTTAGGACTTTCATCAACCGATGACCTTCTGGATGACTTAGCTGTAACTCGGACTGACCTCCTCTCGGGACTAGTGTTTTGATCAGACATTTTAGTAGGTGTCGACATGGGTAGTTTTTTCAGGATTATACAACGTTAATAGACATCCAAGCAGTTTATAAAAGGATTTCATAGGTGGTTTAGGATGGTTATCGAGCGGTTATGGGTCGGAATCTGCTGGTTCAAACCTTTCTCTCTCTATAACCGGAGTTTCTATCTCTAAAACTCTGTAGAGGCTGGTTTAAATTTTTTTAGGGCATTCGAGGGAGAGTGAAGTGAGGTTTAGGCGGGTGGGAGAGGAGGGCAAATCGGGGATTTGGCATTTGGGAAGCAAATCAATGACTATTGATATTCGTACAAATACGGTCATTTTCGTAATGACCGCCTGGTCAATATCATTGTGACCAAGGTAAAATGCAAAAAAATCACCATTTAGCTTGGTCACAACGAAAATGACCATGTGGGTAATTATGAAAATGACCTATCCGGTGGAAGGACTAAATTTTAAGAACAGTTCATTATTTATTTATTTATTTTTTCCCTACACACATAACGAATGTTAGCACAAATTTTCTCAAAACGTGATCAGGGGTCACAAGGAAAATGACCAGGTGGTCATTATGAAAATGACCACTCATGTAGAAATATCAAAAGTTTTGCAAATTAATTGTTATATTTATATTTTTTTCCCTTTACACATAAATCGAGGATTTGACATTAATTGAAGGCAGGTCGATCAAATCAATGACTATTGGTATTCGTATAAATATGGTCATTTTCATAATGACCGCCTAGTCAATATCGTTGTGACCAAGATTAATGCAAAAATTCACCATTTAGCTTGGTCACAACGAAAATGACCATATGGGTCATTATGAAAATGACCTATCCGGTGGAAGGACCAAATTTTTACAACAATTCATTACTTATTTATTTATATTATAAACTTTTTTGTTCCTACACACACAACGAATGTTAGCACAAATTTTCTCAAAACGTGATCAAGGGTCATAAGGAAAATGACCAGGTGGTCATTATGAAATGACCACTCATGTAGAAATATCAAAAGTTTTGCAAATTAATTGTTATATTTATATTTTTTTCCCCTTTACACATAAATCGAGGATTTGACATTAATTGAAGGCAGGTCGATCAAATCAATGACTATTGGTATTCGTACAAATATGGTCATTTTCATAATGACGCCTAGTCAATATCGTTGTGACCAAGATTAAATGCAAAAATTCACCATTTAGCTTGGTCACAACGAAAATGACCATATGGGTCATTATGAAAATGACTATCCGGTGGAAGGACCAAATTTTGACAACAATTCATTACTTATTTATTTATATTATAAAATTTTTGTTCCTACACACACAACGAATGTTAGCACAAATTTTCTCAAAACGTGATCAGGGGTCACAAGGAAAATGACCAGGTGGTCATTATGAAAATGACCGCTCATGTAGAAATATCAAAGTTTTGTAAATTAATTGTTATATTTATATTTTTTTTGCCCTTTACATACAAATCGAGAATTTGGCATTAATTGAAGGCAGGTCGATCAAATCAATAACTGTTGGTTTACGTACAAATACCGTAATTTTTGTAATGACCACTTGGTCAATATCGTTATGACTAAGGTTAAATGCAAAAAAATCACCATTTTGCTTGGTCACAACGAAATGACAATATGGTCATTATGAAAATGACCTATCCGGTGGAAGGACTAAATATTATGTAAATTCATTTCTTCTTTGATTCCTTAAATTCGATTTCCCCTCAACCCTTTAT
>CM046369.1:8973503-9002964 GCA_025413025.1 Ficus hispida | reverse complement strand
AATCGGAAAATAACATATGAAAAACTGAAAATCCAAAAAAAAAAAAAAAAAAACCCCATCAACATTAGATACAGATGCTCGAAAATGATGAAAAATCAAGGGAGGAGGGAGAGGAAGGGACAAAAAAAAGAAATCAGGAAAAAAAAAATGCAGAACTGAAAATCCAAAAAAAAAAAAAGAAAACCGAAAACAACAAAAAGAGAAGAAACAAAAACACAAAAAAGATCAAAAACATACAACCAAAAATAAGAGGAGACCGACAGACAGATCAAAAAGAAGGAAAAATAGAGTTTGTACACCAAAAAGCCAAAAACTGAGAAAAACAAAGAGAGAGAGCGAGCGAGCAAAAGAGAGAAGAAAATGAAAAAAATGAGAGAGAATAGAGGAAATGAGAGGAGGCGGCGACAACCCCAAGAGAAACAACAATATTAGGGTTTCAGGGGCAAAAAAGGAATGTCACTGTGCACATGCAACCGGTAGACACAATTAGAAGGGCAAAACCATCAAAACACACAGACGGGGTAGAATCGGCATGTTACTGTGCACCCAGGCTGGCAAAGCTAATCTGAAAGGGCAAAAGCATAATTTTACTATACATAATAGTGTTTAGTCCATCATTTTAATATATGTATAATTATTATTATTTTTTTAAACAAATTAATGTTGAGCTCCACCCTTTTTAGATCACAAGCCTCTCGGAAAGAAGCGTAAGGAAGAATTATGTGGCAGCCAATGCCAAGACTCTTCCAACTTTTTTATTTTTTATTTATTTTTTAAATAACTCCTAAACTATTCATCATCTTGCATTTGATTATAGGGAAATTTGATGTGTTCTATCGTATGAGTTTAATTTATAGATGGTCACAATTACAATTTTTTTTAAAAGAAATTGTATCTCTATTAAAGATATTTTAAAAATACATTATATTTTCATAAAAATAAATAAATAGGTCACCAGAGATATTTTAGAGAAATAGTTTCACTATACAAATTATTAATTATACTTTTGGTCTTAATTAAAACTCATGAAATCTGAACGTGTTTAATTTTTATTCTTTTTTATGGACTAGTTACATAACACGCACTTTACGCATGTAGAATAGACAAGTAAAGCAAGTAGTACCAAAAAAAAAAAAAAAAAACCACATGACGTGTTTTGGAAACCACTATAGTCTAAACGAAAAGTGCAGATTCACTCTTTTAGACATAGATAGATAGATATTAATAGGTATAGATATAAAAATATAAGAGTATATGGATTACATGGATATATTCAACTCTACCTCTGATCATGCTACATGCATTAAGTAACTACTATATGTGGAATTTAATGTGGAGGGGAAAAAAGAGAATTTACGGTAAGAATGTATTTTTACTTTTTCATTAGGTTTAGTTTTTTTAAATTATTAAATTACATTTTTAATGATCTGATATGAAAGTATCCATGTTAAAAATTTACAACATACGACACATAATTACTTTCAATAATAGATAAGATCGTTGAAAAATTAATTCAAATACTAAGACAGTACTACCTAATGATATGATAAAATTAGTTCCTACCATGAATTTACCCCTAAAATAGCCAAGGTTTTGTATTTAACCTTCAGCTCTACGAAAAAAAGGCCATCACTAGTGGATCACAAATTATGAGCACAACCCCTTTTTGACGTTCACATACTTGAACGACGAGCCGAAAGAAAGCCAGTGGCTTGCATTTTCTCATAAGGAGTTATCATTAATTCATAAATATGTAATGCAAAACTAACACAGGCCTTGCCCTCTTCAATTTGTCCCTCAAATTTTCTATCTAAACCAATATCACACACACACAGAGACACACACACACACACACACATGTATGGGAATTCTACAATGGGGTCTTTTTTTGTAAACCCCACCGATGTGGTCAAAAAATTTTGGCCATTGCATTGAACTTAACGGTTTAGATTTATTTGTGCACACAAAATTTATAGTGCATCCAATCACATGAAATTCTTGTAAAATTCCTGAGAACAAAAAAGAGAAAAAAAAAAGTCTCTTCTTCCAGTCAACTTCTAGTTCACCGGCAGACGAAGGAGGCAGAGCAGTCACCTGAGAAGGGGAAGCTCTCCTACGCCTCCAACCATGCCGCCATTGCCTCCGTCAAGAGCAGTCGGAGCCCCAGCATCCAACGACATCGTGTGAAGGAAGCGAGCCCCACTGCGATCGTAACCTCCATATCCGATTTGGGGGGGGGGGGGGGTGGGGTGGGGCAAAACTCAAAAACTCGTGGGGAGGGGGGGCAAACTGAATCGCGGCGGGGTGGTGGGGGCCAAACCTAGTCGTGGTGGGGGGAGGGGGGACTATGAGAGCTCGACATCAGTCGGGGGGCAAGGTTGCCATTCCCGGGGGGGGGGGGGGGGTGGTCTACGAAGTTTGTTGGTTTTTTTTTTTTTTTTTTTTTAGTATAATCACATGTAAACACTTATACCCTAATTTGGTATACCTTATCAATCTACCCATTCCCATCTGTTAGATCTGACCCCATCGGTGGGGTAAAAAAATTTAACCTTGTTATATAATTCCCTACATATATGTGTGTGTGTGTATGTGAAAGCTTAGTTATACAGCGACGATGAGAAATTACTAAATGAGAGGGAGGGAGGAAAGGGGGGAGAGAGAGAGAGTCAGCGGCCTCCACGTTCTCGACCTCTCCCCTTCTCTTTCCTCTCAACTCATCTTTGGAGGTTACCTCCTTCGACATCGCTGATGGCATCCACGACCACGCCTAGGGCATCCACGACCTCACCTAGTCTAAGTCCCACGACTCCCTCATTGCCACCATCGCCTTTCCCCTTACCCTCAACCCATCTCTGACATTGCATCTTTCGACACCGCCGATGAGATCTATGATCTCACCTATTCCGAGTCCCACGACTCACCAAGGCGGTTGTTGCCGAGGATGCCGATGTTGTATCACCGCACATACAATATTGCTGTATAACTGAGCTTTGGTATACACACACACACGCACATCATCTAAAACATTGTATGTTAAAATTTCAACATATTAATCCTCTTGTTTAGTGAAGCAATAATACAACGAATTAGAGAGAGTAAGAGGAGAGAACGTAGCTCATATGGTATGAGATCACCACAAATAAAAGGTGAGTTCATTTCTGCGAACTCTGTTCATCTTATGGAGCATGAAAAAAGGCAGTTTCTGCAGCGTCAAAAGCATTTTATTGGAATACATATCAAATGGAGGAGCTGAACCTACTCAATAGTCATGTTCACAAAGGAAACATAGACGGGAAACAAGGGAAAACAATTTATAAACAGCATGCTCAACCGCCACTACTAGCTTCGGAGAGGGCTAAAAACTAAAGAAATTACCCCTAGTTAACCATCTCTCTATCCCCTTGCCTACAAAAATACCACACATGTAAAACAAATATTATGGAGATCTTCCTCATTTAATCGGATATCCTGATCTCAACTCCTAAAATTTCCTTCACCATCTCGTATGTAACGAATGCAATTGCAATTGACGGAACAACCTACGAGAGATTGAAGCAGAATCAAACAAGCTCATATAGGAACAATATATACAAAATAATTCAGAAATCGACCAGAAAATGCATCTTTTTTATTAATCAATAAAATTTACCTAAATCATGGATTCCAAAAGAGTTAGAAGTTTAAAATGCATATCTTCTAAATGATTTACATGATTTCAAAGACCCTAACCTGTGCAACTTTGTAAACTTTATTATTGCTAAACTCACTTAATTTTCCCTTAAAAAAAAAGGCTTATACATCAATTTTAACTATTAACCAGTTAGATATAATCCTTAGACAACAAAAAAAAAAAAAATGATTAATCTTATAACCCCGTATACATGAAAACAGATAACAAATAAAGAAGTAAGACTCACCTTGACAGAATTGGGAATCAATCCCTTGTACAATGCCCCAAAGCCCTCGTGCCTAACAGTTTTCCTAAAGGCGTCAACCATGCCATTATACTCAAGTGGAGCCTTGCCCCTTCCATCACCAGTAACAACAGAAGCAGCATTATTCCAACCCACCATCTGCATTCTCCGCCGAATAACATCAAGAGGGTAAGCAACAGTCTGGCCAACAGTTCCAGCAGCAGCTCCACAAGCCAGCCGTGTCGTCACACTCAACTCATTATCTTCAATAAGCCCAAATGGTTTAGCTTTGATTAACCAATCCTTGAGAGATTCATACACTGCAAAGTTGAGACCAACATACGGAACCTGCATGAAACAAATGGGAATAAGATCCAAATAAACAAAAACTAAATATAGGCAAAGCGTCCAAAAGTCAAAGGAATGCAAAAGGCAATTGAAAGTGAATGCAAAATATATTATACAAGAAGGTAGTGATTCATCTGTAGTCCCGAGCGTTCTCTCCCTACGGATCATTTTCTGGTTCAATTGTAAAAGCATCAGGTTACCAAGTAAGCTTAAGAATGAACACTAAATACCAAAAATATTAGAGAATAGGACGCACTCACTTAATTGAGACCAGTATGGGCTAACGTCGATTAACAAAGAGCTCTCTTCCTAAGTAGTGCAAGTGCAAATTAATATGCTCAGCTCAGGGCTTACATCTCAGTTTTGATGTGTCTTAAACTAACGCTAAAACCCATTCAGTGGAATAAATGCAAACCATGGAGGCAAAATTTTGATTTCAAGAGTCTGCAAGAAAAATATAAGCTTCATCTTCTAGTGTATTTTGATAGAACCATTTCAAGACTGCATATATTTCATTCTTCTGGTGATGATTCCTGTCAACTGTAACGAAGACGTGAACTTTGCTTTCAATCTCGATCCAACTACAACCAGGAATCCTCTTCATTCCCTTTTCTTTCATTTCTCTTCTTACTTTTGAAACGTTCTGCCATCTACCAGCTGCCGAATGTGCATTAGACAGCATGACATATGAAGACACATCCTCGGGATCCAAAGCCATGATTTTGCGTGCTGCCAACTCCCCTAAATTCACATTAGAGTGGATCATGCAGCCTCCAAGTAATGCTTTCCAAAACCCAACTCCTGGATCGAATGGCAATTCATGAATAAACTCCTCAGCTTGTGTAAAACGTCCAGAGCGTGAGAGTAGATCAACCATACAAGCATAGTGCTCTGACTTTAGCAAGCCGGGGTTCTTAAGTCTTGCTCTATTAAAGTATGAATAACCTTCATCGACAAGGCCAGCATGATTACAGGCCCACAATAAGCCTAGAACCGTGATGGCATTAGGTCGACAACCTGATGTTTGCATTCTTTCAAAAAAGCTAATAGCTTCATGCCCTCTACCGTTTTGAGCATAACCACAAATCATGGCATTCCAAGATACAATGCTTCTTTCCCTAAGCTTATTGAAAGCCAAAAGGCTATCTTCCATGCTTCCACATTTTGCATAAAAGCTTACAAGTGAATTGCCAACAAACACATCAGGCTTACCCAAGAACTTCACGACACAAGCATGAAAGCTTCTACCTATTCCAAGAGCTGCAACATTAGCAGCTGCAGTGATTGCACAAGGAAAAGTAGACTGATTTGGTATCAATCCTTCTCTAAGCAGGTCTACAAAAAGATTCAAAGCCTCTTCATTATGGCCTGTCTGGCTGTACCCACCAATCATTGCATTCCATGAAATGATGTTTCTCGCTGGCATCAATCTGAAAAGATGACGAGCATCTTCGATCCTGTCCTTTTTTAGGTACCCACATATCAAAGTCGTGTAAGAAACAACATTGGGAACTCGGGTATCTTCAAAAGCTTTATGTGCATCCTCAATCACACTCAACTTACAGTATAAGTCCAAAAGTGCGCTTCCGACAAAGACATTTTTATGCAAACCTGTCTTTGTTGTGCATGCATGAAGTTGCTTGCCTACATGAATATCTCTTTGAGCAGTTGACGAGCGAAGTAGAGTGCCAAATGTAAACTCATTGGGTCTGATATTTGATGCAAGCATTCTTGAAAAGAGAGAGACAGCTTCTCCATGACGGTTCCACCGGACAAATCGCCCCATTATGGCAGTAGCAGATACCACACTTGGATCAGATGCTTTAGTGAACCATTGAAGAGCATCTAAATATTCTTTTGATTTAGAACAAGGGGTAACAACTTCTGATTGAATTTGCGTAGATGATGTTGCTAGCCTAAAGGCACCAGACCTTGTTTTCCGGTTCTCAACGGGATGGGAAGATGCGGACGAGTAAGTTTTCTTCTGAATGAGCTGGGAAAATGAAAGGGGGTTTCATGTGTGAGTTCGGGAGGGTTCTCTGCATCTTGGGCTGAATTCAATGAGTGTGATGACGGTATTACTCTATTCACCCCAAATGAAAGATATCTATATGGACTTGGGAACCTAATGGAGGAAAATAACTAAACCAAGACGAAAAAAGAACAAGGAAACAAAATGCAAATAGAAAACACAAAAATGAAATATCAGATTCTTTACTTCCATATGTAACCAGTGGAAAAGATGGCAAATTCTACAATGCACCAGCAACCATCAGTTATGTGTAAACTAATACTCCTTATAGCTTTTGATCCTTTATTTTAAATTCATAAGTTGATGAAATATTTATCATCATAAAAACAAAGAAAAAAATTACTCACTACTCCAATAACTGAAGGAAGCCAGCCTTTGTATAAAGCACGCGGACCCTCCTCTCTAAGCACAGTTGATAGAGCATGAAACATTCCCCTGTACTGATATGGTGACTTCTCTGTCTGTGTAGTTGCAAAGGAAGAAAATTAAAACCAAGTGAAATGTACAAGTACAAAATTATAACTTCCTATAACTGATAAATCAAAAAGTAAACTTAAATCGAAATAGTTCCGTGTGCTACAATAACATAAAATAAACTAAATTTTGATAGAACACTTCTCCTATATGTTCTGAAAACATATTTTCCCTTAAAACAAAAGGAATGACGGTACCATAACAAGTACCTGCACAGTTATCCTTCCTCGAACCATGTCCATTGGGTATGTTGCGGACATGGCAATAATACCAGCACATGCTCCAGCTCCAAGTCGTAAGAGAGGAGTCAGTTGAGCATCCTCTGTAAATAAAAGGGAAAGAAAAGACAACTTAGATAATCCTATATCCCCATGGAACACATTTTTTCAATTTTAATGTCTGAAATTCGAGACGCAAAAAGATAATTTTAGCTACATCAACATAATTTCTTGGCAAACAGCAGCAGGTGATAAAAAATGCTGATTTAACGACTTCCTCATGGTAGTGGACACTAAAGACTAGGGACATGGAAAAAGCAAATATGAATTCAACTTCAAACTGAACTTAAAAAATGCTATGAAATTTTTAAATAAAGTGAGAATCCAGGAAAAATTTCAGAATTAGCCTAATAGCATTTCAGTAGAAGTAATACATTCGTAGAAAACATTTAAACTACTAGAACTGAAAATTGAATATCCAAAGATCAAGACATGACATGCGAAACTCAACATACCATTGCCGGTTTGTTGCTGATACAGAAGCAATATTCCCCTGCCAAATCATAGCAAAGAGTGATCATCAGAAGGGAGAAGGAGATGAAATTCAATGATGTAAAAGTGGCTGTATTCACAACTCATAACAAAAAGTAGAGCGATCTCACAAAATATACAGGAAAGGATGTCAGAGATCAACAATTCAACATTGTATCCTAAAATTAGTAAAAATGTGTCTTATGTTACAGAAATCATGCACACATTTCATTCCCTTCTATCTAGGCATAAACCGCTTATATATAGTAGAATCATGAAGAACTGCTCTTTTCCTCAGACACAAAAATTAAAAACTTTAAATGCATAGATGGCTCTGACTCCAGATCATCACTCAATATAAGTTTGTAAAAACGTATCTCAAAGATATCCACAAAGTGATCTCCCGCAACAAAATAATCACTCCCCATCTTTAATGAATCAATGCGACAACATCATCTCCAGGATGATTGAAAATTTTGGTTTCCATACTAGACATAACGCATGCCTAAACCTACAGAGCACATTCTTATTAGGTTAATCAATTTGACACCCCAAAAAGTTCAGTTTCACTGGAGATGGCATTTCAAACATTTAGCCAGTAGCTAAAGACACAAACCGATAAGAATATCATACAGAAGTTAAGATTATAACATTGAAATTTGAAGATAACATACTTAGAAGCTTGCTCATAGCTGAAAAACTTGACAGCAGAGTTTGGGACAATACGAGCACAATTGGTTCCATTTCCTTTAAATAATCCACGGAAACCTTCAGCTCTCCAGATATATTTTAAACCTTGAATTGTCCCACTGTATTTTATGTTATGGGGATTCTGAACCTGCGGAGCATCAACACATTGGGTATTAAAATTTGAATGTACAAAATAAAGAGAGAACTTTTGCATTTGAATATATGTGTATGTATGAATGTAATTTCATAAACTACCAAAGAAATGAACCTGTAGCAATATCTTCATACGTTCTAAAGGAGCAACAGCTGTGCGAGACCTGCATGGGCATTAGAGAAAACACTCAAAAGGTGAACTACATGGTTGCTTTCACAACCGTACCTGGAAAAAATAAATTAATTAACAGCATTGTACTTTCAGCCATTAGAGCAACCAGTTCAAAGTTAATGTTAAAGTTCAAAAAGAACCAAATCAGTCTTCAAGGGTAAAAAAAAAAAAAACATTTGTTAGAGTTGATTCCACATTTATTCTTTTTCTTGATCTAAGAACAACCTAAATATGGAATTTCAAAATCTCAGCTGGGAAGACGTTTTTGTCACAACTCCCAAAGAAATGGAAAATTAATTGCCTGTTTGGGATAACATTTGGAGATGGTGTGTTGGAAGTTGAGTTGGGAATGTGTGTTTAAGGAAAAACTTTTGAAAAAGTTATGTGATATAAAAAATGGTGCCAAAAATTTGAAATGTGTTCGGAAAAAAACATGCAAAATGATATTGTCTTGTTCGTCTCATTGTCACGAGCATTTTGACATAAAAATATCTGTTACGAATTCTTAAAGTTTGAATTTTTGAAAATGAAATATAGGGAAAGTTCGATTTTGTCATCTAGAGATGTTACCTTAAATACCCACTAAACATTTTCATAAGCAAGTCAACCAGAAACCGAATTCAACAATATAAAAGGCATTAGCAATTAAAATCTGTCACTCCAAATTCAATAAGATTCGATAAACCCTAAACCCTAAACGAAAGAACCAAACAGTAAATCCATTTCCAACTTCCATCCGGATAAAATTAAGGAAATCAATTTCCCGGGAACAATGTTACCACAAAAATTACCTAAAGAAACTCCACATGTTCTCCTCATAACCATGATCAACAAACAAAACCAAAACGAATAACAAAAATGAAAATTTCAGCTGCAAATTTCCAGGGCAGAAGAAAAAAAGACCGCAAATTTCATGAACAAACAAAGCGAAAAAGCCGCAAGACCGGAACTTACACTCCTCCGGCGACTCCACCAGCGACGAGAGACTTGCAAATACTGAGGACAGCATAGTTCGGCTTTACCACACTCTCCCGAGCTCTGGCCAGCTTGGCCTCCTCGGCCAGATTGACGATCGTCGAGACCGCAGACTCACTCTGCTTAACGTCCTCAGAAGCCATTTCCGATTCGAACTCTCTGATTCAACCCTAGGTAATCGGAACACCTGATCTGAGCTTTCCGGCGAGTTTTCCGGCGATGGATCGGTGGTAACGAGAACTCCGGCGATTCCTATGGGAAAGCGTGGGCCTTCCGCATTCCCTTCGTCACCGCAGGGCGGTCGGCGGCGTACGGCGGCCGCGAGAAGTGGTGAGAGCGAGGGCAAAGGGCGAAACTGCGAGAGAGAGAGAGGCTTTTCTGAGAGTGACGGCGTGGGCAATGAGGCGAGGATTTATTTATTCAGACAACAATGAGAGAGAAAGAGTGAAGAGAGAGAGAGAGAGAAAGAGTTGGGGCATAATTTTGTTGTACTCGCGAGTGTATGATTGGCGAATTAAAGACGCCGAAGCAGGTGTACACGTGTGACGTCGAAAGTGGATCCGCCCACTTTGTGGCTTGCGAGGGCTTAACAGACAGTCAAAAAAAAAAAAAAAATCATTTTACGAGTTCTAACTTTTATATCATTTTAAATTGCGTTTGATTTGTTCGTTGAAGATAAAATTTTTAATTTAGTGTTTATTGACTTTTAAATACCAATGCTAAATTTGGTGTTTTATCTCTAACTCAAAATTTTCATTTCAGTTTTTATTTTTTCTGAAAATTCAATAAAAATTATGACTAGTTTTTAAAAAGTAAACTAACTCCAACTTAAAAATTTCACCTTCAACTAACTTACCAAATAGAGACTAATTATAATTTTTATTCTTTTCAAAAAAATAAAAATTAAGATTAAAAAATATAATTTCGTTGCTGTTAAATTTAAACACCAAATAAAATATTAAATTTCTTTCGAGTACTATTCATAAAATTTTGTATTTTCTCTAAAAAAAAATTATTTGAATTTACAGTTCCAATTCGCTTTTTAAATCTATGATCTAAAAAGTGATTTAACTTTATCTCTTCTTCAAAATGCAACTTAAAGAATAAGAGCTCGTTTGAGGGAACTATTCAAGACGGAGTTTTGGAGGTTAGGTTGTAAATGTGTGTTTGAGATTATGACTTTTGAAAATAAAATATGATATAAAAAATAGTGTAAAATTTTGAAATACGTTCAAAAAAAATTATGCAAAATGCATCTTGTTTTGTTCGTCTTATCGTAATAAGCATTTTGACAAAAAAAAATCTCATTTTCAATTTGAAATGAGCAAGTTATAAAGTTATAAAGTTTTAGTTTTTTTAAAATGAAAAAAAAAGAAAGTGAGATGTAGAATTGGAAGTTTTGGATCAGACAATAAAACTCGGTCTTTAAAACTTCCCCTAATTTTCTATTTCTAAAAAAAAGATTAATTTTTACAAGTTTTCTCTTGTATTGCGCTTTATCAGTGTTTTGAGATTTGTTTTGAGCACTATTCATGAAGTTTTTCATGGTATTTTCTTTTTAAAAAAATAGATTTTATTGTTTAAAATTTGCTATTTACTTCAAATATTTTAAAACATTGTTATTTACATCAATTAATTTTATAAAAATGTTGCTTATTACAATTTCTCCAAATAAATTATTTAATAGTCAGACGCTGTTTGTATTTCCTTTTTGAAATAGTTGCTCATAAGCATGAAAAAAAAGGGGAAAAATGGATAACAAACCTATTTCAATTTGATTAATTAAATTTTTTTTTAGAATTGATTAATTTTTCCTCCATATATCACATTTTAGGGTACATTTGGTTGTGTGGAAAGGAATCCAACGGAAGGGGACAAAAAAAAAAAAAAGGGGAAATGAGTTATATTCTGATGTTTGGTTGGCTATAGCATAAAGAATAGCCATTCTAAAGGAATAACTTTTCACCTATTTTGGTGGAATTGTCTTTCCATCCAAAAGAGAGAGGAATGCCAATTCCAATCTTTTTTTTTTTTTTTCTCTAAGCTCAACTTCAAACCCATTTTTAAAGAAAATTTGACAACATAAATGCAATATTGATGATTTTCAACATGGATTTTAGACTAAAAATTAGAATTTAAACTTGAAAGAAAAACTAGAAATGCATAACTCTCTATTTTTTTTAAACATTCAGTCCGAGTTAGCCCAATTCGGGTATGACATCTTAGAACCCACAGCCACCTCATATAGCTTGGGTTTGAGTTTTGCAAGACAATTAAACATTCTCGACCTAAAATTTGGGTTGAGTTGAGTGGGTTCATCGAGTTGGGCCAAATTCTGTGCAGCCCTACTTCTCCCTTCTTTGCCTAACTGTCACTACTTTGGCAAGATCATTGCCTAAGCACTTCTATCGAGCATCTTATCAAAGCTTAGCTCCTCTAGCACTCTCTTTGCCTTCGTTGTCCAGTCGATTTTTGCTCATACTAGTTCCTCTCATTCCTAGGGTTTTTTGATATTATGCATACATATCCAAAAAAAATCCTAGATATATTAGAAAAGTCATATGTATGTACATTAGTTAGTGTGCATTTTCAGTTTCCCATTATTTAAATTCAGTGCACGTTTTATCATCCTCTTATACATTTTATTGGAATTTACTAGTGAAACTTATCTATGATCAGGTTTACTTGCATTATAAGCTTATTCAAATCAACATTAGTGTCTATATTTTCTTGATTTGAAATATACTTACACTTGAAGAAAAATATTTGATAAAATATATGTTAGGTCCTCCGTTTCATTATCTTTGGGCAAAACATAATAACTTATGAGCAACAAAGAATAACCGAAATTTTTACAGACTCGCGATTTCCTTAGAAATAACAGAAATCTAAGTTTGTACTATATATGTCAATATGAAGCTCATGATCTGATTTGATTATCAGAGTATGTTTGAGTTCTTATAAGTATTATGAGACTCAATGATAGTTTATTAAGTCAAGAATAAGGCCTTATGGTGATAAAAGTATAATCATAATTCATAGTTTTGTCCTGGTCAATGAATGACTAGGATAATTTACGATATGAATAAGACGGTACTACTGTATAATAAGCAGTATTGAAATTATATTATGGCCAACCGTCATTATGAATGTTGAATTAAGAATAAGGATTAGGATTGCTCTAGAATAATTAGGAATAATATTTGGAGCAAGGAGGACTAAGTAGTTTCAAGTCCTAAGAAAAACCTATAAGCAGTCCAGTTAAATGTAGATAAATTATGGATTGTAGTCCAGCAATACTATATTGTTGATAGTTAAAACAGTATTGGTACTATTTGGATTATTAAGAAAATAGACTGCATATTAGGAGGAATGCCAAACATGGCCATACTTGGAGGCCAAGTATAGATAAGTATGAAAAGAAATTTTGGTGGTTTAAGCATCCACATGGCCGGCTAACTCATGGGGGCTAGAAGGTTAATATTTTGTCTTTTAAGGACAAATATACAATTCGAGGAGAATTTAAGAAAAAAAAAAGAATGGTGGAAAATTGGAAATTTCCACCTATAAATAGAGGTGGTTGTGAGAATTGTATGATTTTAGTTAGCCTCTCATCTTCTAGTTCCTTCTTAACTATTCCTTTCTAGCCTTTAGAAAAGAGAGAGAGAGAGAGAGAGAAAAAGATGGCCAGTTGTGGTATGGAGGGTGGTGGAGCAAATTTTTCTCATCCCAAGTTATAGAGTAATTTTTCCAAGCTTGGAGATATTATTCTTAAACCTCTAACTAAGAATTTCATTAAGTTTTTGTTTATGAAATTTATGTATATTTCAAGCTATGGGTTGTAAGAGCATAAGCTCATACTTCTTATATTATAGTTTTTGATGATTGTTTATGTTAGATTTATGCTTAGGTTATCTTGGTTGCTAGCTCTAAGCATGAGTTTGATTTTTATGCTCTATTTTGAATTTAAGGTTTTGTGTGCTCATTGCTCACCATGTGTTTGTGAAAATGCCTACACATATTTAAGTATGGAGATTTTATGAAAGATGATGATGGTGATGATGATGTGAATGCTAAGTGTATGTTGATTAAGAAATTAACCTAAAGGCACAAGTTGGTAAACAAGTAAGTTATCACCATTGTGTTTTTCAAGAACATGAGATAATTGTATGTTTGAATATTAAGAACGAATCCGATGCATTGTATGTTGACATAGGCTCATGGCTTCGACCGTTTGAGGTAGTGTGTATGAATTTTTAAACAAAAACTAACAAAATACAAACTGTCGGTTTTCAAACATAAATTGGACAGTTTTCTATAAACCCAATTTTGAGTTAGGCCGAATTTGGAAAAAGTTTTAACTGTAAAGTTGTAGAAAATAGAAAATTCTAATGAGTGGCATGGACAGTTTTTGAAAAACAAGCTCCAAAGGCCTTTGTTTTTAAGAGTTTTCAAACCTTGCCGGTCCAGGCACTAGGCATGGCCAATATGTTTCAATGCATGACCAATATGTTTCAAAGAGAAAAACGGATAAGTTAAATGCATATTTAAGTTTTAGACAAAATAAAAGTTGTAGGTTTCGACGAGATCTACAAGTTTTATGAAGAAAGTTTTATCAAATTTTAAACCAATTTAAAGATAAAATGAGATTTTCAAAACTATACATGGTATAGATAATTTCATGCACACATGCATTCCAGTAAATTAAAAGGTTGTTTTTGTTTTAAAAGTAGTTTTTAAGATTTTAAGATCTCTATTAAAAAGGAACTATAAGCTTTCAAAAATAGTTTTAAAAGGTTTAAAATCCAATAGAATTTCTCAAGTGATTTAAAAAAAAAATACTATGCTTTATGAAAGGTAATTTCAAGTATTATGATAAAAAAAAAATACTTGATTTATAAAGTTATAATATTTTCAAAACATAAGAATATTGTAACAAGTGTATTGTATGACCGATGGTAATCAGATAGGGCATCGATTTATTATGTTAGGGTATGTATCTATGATTACCAATAGTAATCGGATTGAATACTGATTTATTATATTAGGGTTGGCTAGTAGTCAGATTAGATACCGATCTAGTATGTTATGGTTTGTAGTAAGATAGACGATTCTTATTTTATATCCTGTTTGAAAATAGGAAAATTAAACATGTTGTCGTGCCTTATTGGAACAATAGACCAAGAGCGTAGGATAATTTGTAAGTACAACTCCACCTACAGCATCGACAAAATGTTTTTATTGCTTTGCATATTTTTCAAAAGCTGATGCATTGATTTAAATGCTTTTATTGCTTTGTATGTTTTTAAGATATTATGTATTAATGTATGTGACGCATATGATTTATGTTTTATTATTGTGGCATCACGTAAGCATGCTCACTAATAATAAATCACATAACAAGAATAAGATCAAGTTTTCAAGTAATAAATAGTAAAGATTTAAGTTTTCAAGTATGATCAAAGTAAGAACAAGTTTTCAAGAATGAAGACAGGTAAGTTGCTTTGTGTCGTACCGACCTGCCACAAGGGCGAGTTTATGTTTAATCCATGGTTACGTGCCACGGTACGTGCAATCATGTTCATGTTATGAAAGGGGCTAAGTTAAAACAAGAAAGTACAATTGATTCGTGTCAAGTTATCAATTCATACATTCTTTTACCGAAATTATTTTACGGGATAGAAAGTTGTACTTACTGAGCATAAGCTCATAACTTACATTTATACTGTAGGTAAGTAACCTACTATTGGACAAGCTTGATGCAAGATTGTGGAGAGATGTCATTGTAAACTGTGAAATTTAGGTTGGATACCATCACATGTTTTATAAAATATGTTTATGTTTATGATATAATATGGTTTATCAAATGTGTTAAAATGGTTTTACAACTCTGTACTCGATTGAGTACATATAAATATTAAATAAGTATGAGAATGAGTTTTGAGTTTTAAATTGAGTTTAAAAAGAAAGTTAAATTTTTTAAAAAAATATTTTTGTATTTTTACGAAATACAAGAGTATGTTTAAGTAAGTTAAGTAAGCATGATATGTAAAATATAAGCACGGTAATGACCCTACGTGATCGGGTCATTACAACTTCATCCCAACGAGTGTAAGGACTCTACTTATCATCCACACATCAATAACAAAGTGTAGTGTTTACTCTTTAACCTGACAAGAGTGTTTAGTTTCTATTTTAACATTGCTCCCAACTAGTTATCATCAAAGCAACTTATTTTAAATTGTAATGATGGTTTTGCAACTTTTGCATTGCTTTTGTTGCAAGAATTTGGTTGCAAATAAGGATTTCATAACGATTTTAAAATTCATAGGAATCCATCTATCATTTCCAAGAATAGATAGTATTCGTGTTTTTTTTTCTCTTTTTAATTTTAGGGTGAGAGATTCGAATTCTTAATTTTATAGTGGAGTCAAATATAAAATTACCACTAGATTATGCCTGTAACTATAATATTCGTGTTATTAAGTTAAAATCCATGAAATACTTTTACAATTTTTTTGTATAATTTATAATAGGATAAATTACTCATTTAGTCGATCAACTTTTAACCTTGTGTAATTTTGATCATTAAACTTTTTTTCATAATTGAAATGCCCCTAAACTTTTAAAATATTACAATAATAGTCCGTTCCGTTAATTTTTGGACAAAATCTATTAGTAATTTAGTCAAAAAGTGATGCTAACTACGGATTCCTTCCAAAAATTAACATAAAGAAATACTATAGCAACGTATTTAATAATTAATAGTCATTTTAACTCCGAAAAAAAAGAACAAAAAATACCCCTAAATTGTTAAAATATTGCTACAATAGTCATTTATATTAATTTTTGAACAGAATCTGTTAGTAATTTGGTCAAAAAGTGATGTTCGCAAATGGATTCCATTAAAACATTAACGTAAAAGGACTGTTGTAGCAACATTTTAATAGTTTAGGAGCATTCCAATTACGAAAAAAAATTCATAAACCAAAGTTACACAAAGTTAAATGTTCAGAGACCAACCTAGCAATTTATCCTTTATAAAAAAAGTTTTTTTTTTTTTTTTTTGTAGAAACAATGAAAGTTTTTTTTTTTTTTTGTAGAAACAATAAAAGTTTTTTTTTTTTTTTTTGTAGAAACAATAATAAAGGGTTAAAGATTAGTAGTTAAAAAAAAAAAACCTAGTAGATTATAGGAGTAAAAGGATTAAAGATATAAATCTCATAAGTTCTCTTTCATTTAGTAATTATTAAAGATATAGGTCTAATATAACCATCCTTCTTAAGGCCTTGTGATCGATTTGTCACATGAGAAAAACCATATGTGTACTACTTTAGGTAAATTTTTTTTAAAAAAAGAATAAAGATAGTAAAAAACGCTCATAATAAATTTATTTCACAGCTACTTGATCTTCAAATATCCCTTATTATGAGTGCATGGTTCAAATCCCTCGTCTTCAAATTTAAAATAATAATAATAATAATAGATAAGCATGCCTTATTGTCCCCATAATTATTATTGTCAAATTTGCATTTATAATATATAATTATTCTTATTATTATTATTATTTATTTGATGTTTCCTAATGCTCGCAATTATAGGTTCTTTTTTCATTTATTATTTTTCATTATTATTTTGAAACAAAATCATAAGCGTTTCATCATGATGTGACAATTAATGCAATTAAATATTGTTCCAAGTATGAGCCGTTTTGGACTTTGGTGTCAGGACCTTAGGCTGGACAATGCTGAAACAATACATTGTTTTTATTTATTTATTTATTGAAACAATATTTTTTATTATACATATAAAAAAAAAAACACGAGTTTTCTTCTTCTTCTTCTTCTTTAAAATGAAAGTCGTAATTTTATTGGATAGCAGAGATGTCTGCAGCAATACAATCAGAAATACAAGCTGGAAAATAGGATTAATTTCAATTTTAGTACTTATACAATAAATTATATTAAAAACAGCATTACTTTTTGTCCCCTTTATTTTTAGCAGCGCCACATCACCACCTACTTTTTTGGTTGATGTATAAAGGTATATATGCCCTTAGCCAACCATAAGCTGAAAAATTTTCCTTTTTCCAGCCCCCCTCACCCCCTTCCTTCCACATCCATAGCGATAGTATATAACCAACTGTACAAAAAAATTAGAAATTTTTCTTCCCTCATTTCCTTGATTTTCTCTCAGCCAATCCTTACGAATCCTCTATGTACTATTACCCATTGATCGAAACTAACTCTAAGCATAAAAAATCTAGCCATATCTTTTTTCACTCTGTTAAAACTGTCCGAAGCTGCCAGATCTACTTCAACTCCATTTAAGTGGAGATCTTCCCATTTCTAATCAACCAATCTGAGGTAATGGTGGTTTTTAGTTGGTTTTATTTGTTAATACATGCTTTAAATGGGGTGTGTTAAGATGGTCATCTGAAACAAAATGATCATTTTTATTATAAACCGGTCATTGTGATATTGACCATATGGTCATCATCATCATGACCAGTTTGAAATTAACCGGTTGTTAATCAGTAATTTTCATATTGACCATCTGGTAATCATCATTATGACCAGTATGAAATAAACCGGTTATTAACCAGTCATTTTCATATTGAACATCTGGTCATCATCATTATGACCAGTATGAAATAAACCGGTTATTTTCATATTGACCATCCGATTATCATCATTATGACCAGTATGAAATAAACCGGTCATTTTCATATTGACCATCTGGTCATCATCATTGTGACCATTATGGCAGGTGGATTCTTCAAAAAGAGGCGCGCAACCCATGGGTTCTTCAACTCTTCTTCGGTAGGCATCAAGACGAAACCTTTAAGCTGCACACATACGGTTGAATGCAGATAATGGCCGACATATACGATTATCATCTTGTAATATTGTCACTTAATAACTAACATAACCACTAAAGCGATAACAACAATAAAGACTGCGGGTGGTCAACACCGTTGTGACCGGTTGCGGTTAACACCGTTGTGACCGGTTGCGGTCAACACCGTTATGACCGTCATCCCATAACGGTTATGACCACCTCGTAATAACGGTGTTGAACGTAATTGGTCATATTGGTTATGACCAACCGGTCACAACGGTGTTGACCACCCACAGTTATTACTGTTGTTATTGCTTTGGCGGTTATGTTAGTTATGACCCCCCCGATCATTTTGTTGATGACCACCAATTGATATACACAATCAAGTAAAAAATATTTATCCGGGATTCGCCATCCGTGGAAAAAGCAGCCACAACATCATCAAACTTGACATTTTCCGCGGTTGTCCACGACATCATATGCGGAATGGCCTGCTCGTACTTGGTGGTGCAGTTGGATGTTATCGACGGGAGGGTCTCATATGCCCAAATGAGTAAGGCATGGGGGAACCCCGGAAAACTGTAATGGACTTTGTCATTTTTTTTTAATGGTCTTCTCTTCGAAGACATCCTGTTGTCCATAGTATGGCAGATTACAGCCCGGGTTGCCTCCCATGAGAGGACGCCCCAAGAAAAATCATTAAAATCATCCAAGTCATCAACCAGAGAAAAAAACTTTGGGTCAATCTTCACGGTGCTTGCATTTGATAGGGGGATGGAAAACATAATGTATAGAAGGCTAAGCTTGACCACGTCATCGTCGTTGTCAAACTTAGCATTCGACATCCGTCGAAAAATATCTTGAAATTAATCGACTATCGACCACGGGGAAATGAGTAGACCATACACACTTCAGGCCGGTTATTAGGCAGAACTCGTTGATGGAAAATTTGCCCAAGTCTTCACCAAGCTCAAACCATAGAGCATCACCCATTCCTGAGTGAGCCGTCAAACGCATCACAATGCTGTGGAATACCTGCCCAGCTTAACCAAGAGTACCTAAATGCACAAACTATTGAATGCAGGGCTGATATTTGACGTCCTCGTACTGTCGCGGAGACAACCATTGGCTCAATTTTTTCCATGTCTCCGTTATGTTTACGAAAGTATTTATTTTCGCCTTCGTAATTTCACTGTCCGATACGAGTCGAACATATTGACTCTGCGTTAATGGTAATATAAAAGAGTTATTATGACCGTGAAGTAATCATATAAAAATACCTGATATAATATCACATAAAGATGAAAATTGTCCAATTGATTACCATCAACTCAACATAAAAAATTACCAAGTCATAATGAAAATGATCATAAAAACTTTGAAAACCGAGTAATTATTATTGTGACCAACAAGTCATCATGAAAATGACTATCCAGAAATAACTTAGATTAGTACTAACCAGCCATCAATATCATCTATAAAGGGTTAATTTCATACAAACTTCGACGAAACCCCAAATATTTTATAAACCACAACACATCGTGTATACAAACGGTTGGTTTATGGTACAAAATCAGATACAAAGACTAACTTTAAGTATTTTAAGAAAACATTTTTCAACAAATTTAAAAAACTGTCAACTTTTTAACCATAACACATATAAAAATGAAAACTTTTTAATATATAATCAATAAAAACTGAACATTCTTTCTGAAAAATATTCAAACTGTAAACTTTTTAAACATAAAAACCAAAAATAACTTTTTGTACTTCTTTAGATTTCGATATATTATCTTCAACGGCACTGATCAACTTCTTTGAATCCTTTACATCCACTTCCCCCTGCTTTATCTTCAAACCTACATCGGACACCATTCTCTCGGTTGCTGGTACTGGATTGTTAGGACTTTCATCAACCGATGACCTTATGGATGACTTAGCCGTAACTCGGACTGATTTCCTCTCGGGACTAGTGTTTTGATCAGACATTTTAGTAGGTGTCGACATGGGTAGTTTTTTCAGGATTATACGACGTTAACAGACATCCAAGCAGTTTATAGAAGGATTTCATAGGTGGTTTAGGACGGTTATCGAGCGATTATGGGTCGGTATCTGCTGGTTCAAACACTTTCTCTCTCTATAACCGGAGTTTCTATCTCTAAAACTCTGTAGAGGCTGGTTTGAAATTTTTTTAGGGCATTCGAGGGAGAGTGAAGTGAGGTTTAGGCGGGTGGGAGAGGAGGGCAAATCGGATTTGGCATTTGGGAAGCAAATCAATGACTGTTGGTATTCGTACAAATACGGTCATTTTCGAAATGACCACCTGGTCAATATCGTTGTGACCAAGGTTAAATACAAAAAAAATCACCATTTAGCTTGGTCACAACGAAAATGACCATGTGGGTCATTATGAAAATGACCTATCTGGTGGAAGGACTAAATTTTAAGAACAATTCATTATTTATTTATTTATTTTTTCCCTACACACATACGAATGTTAGCACAAATTTTCTCAAAACGTGATCAGGGGTCACAAGGAAAATGACCAGGTGGTCATTATGAAAATGACCACTCATGTAGAAATATCAAAAGTTTTGCAAATTAATTGTTATATTTATATTTTTTTTTGCCCCTTTACACACAAATCGAGGATTTGACATTAATTGAAGGCAGGTCGATCAAATCAATGACTATTGGTATTCATACAAATATGGTCATTTTCATAATGACTGCCTAGTCAATATCGTTGTGACCAAGATTAAATGCAAAAATTCACCATTTAGCTTGGTCACAACGAAAATGACCATGTGGGTTATTATGAAAATGACTTATCCGGTAGAAGGACCAAATTTTTGACAACAATTCATTACTTATTTATTTATATTATAAAATTTTTTGTTCCTACACATACAACGAATGTTAGCACAAATTTTCTCAAAACGTGATCAGGGATCACAAGGAAAATGACCAGGTGGTCATTATGAAAATGACCGCTCATGTAGAAATATCAAAAGTTTTGCAAATTAATTGTTATATTTATTTATTTTTTTGCCCCTTTACATACAAATCGAGAATTTGGCATTAATTGAAGGCAGGTCGATCAAATCAATGACTGTTGGTATACGTACAAATACGGTCATTTTCGTAATGACCACTTGGTCAATATCGTTTGACCAAGGTTAAATGCAAAAAAAAATCACCATTTAGCTTGGTCACAATGAAAATGACCATGTGGTCATTATGAAAATGACTTATCCGGTGGAAGGACCAAATATTATGTAAATTCATTTCTTCTTTGATTCCTTAACTTCGATTTCCCCTCAACCCTTCATTGGCCACCAATCTCTCGATCTCTGGTGCCGGTTTTTTTTTTACTTTTCTCGATAGGTAGCCTTCGATATCCCGAATCGGTTTCTAGAGGGCTTTCGTGGTGGTTTTGGACAGTTTCCAAGCGGTTCCAGTTGGTTGCAACTCTTTCTCTCTCTACATTTTGGTTTCTCTATCTAAAGAACTATAAATTATTCTTGAAAATTTTTTAAACCGTGCTAGGGAGGGGGATATTTGGGTCGATGTCAAATGAGGATAAAGATGGAACATGGCATACATTTAATGCTGTTGGGCCCCACATATCAGAGAGGTTGGTGACGTGGCAGTGCTAAAAGTGAAGGGGACAAAAAGTGGTGCTGTTTTTAATATAATTTATTCCACAAGTGCTAAAATTGAAATTAACCCCCGGAAAATATCCAAACCAAACAAAATAAACATAATCAGACATAGCTAATTTTGCCAAGGCCGTGGGCTAAAATTTGATTTTTGGACAAAATTTATGATAAAAATGTATTTTACTCAATTAGTAGTTAATATCTTATTTTAATCAGACTGATTTTTTAATAATTTAATTTATAAGTATCTATGTTAATTATTTACGAGTCTAATATATAAAATTATTTCTAATAATAAATTATACCGTTAAAAAAATTGATCCCACAATAAGAAATAACAGTATCTATATAGTTTCTACAAAATATTTTACTTGTTTTTTACACACCATTTTTTGGTGGAATAGAAATAAACAAAATTTCTATAAATGGAAATATTTCGGTTGAAGATTTGGCGTTCTTATGTTGCTGACAATAACGCCAAACACAAGCAGACGACTCATCAGAATCCTTGGGATCTGAAACACATTGTTTGGCCATTGTAAGTGAAGTAATCTCACCGTCACAAAATGCTCATATTTTTGGGCTCTTTGCAGGAATGCCACATATCCATGGTTTGCATTTATTTATGCCATGAAAAAAAGTATTTGCATTGTTCATACCACTATATTGAGAGTGTCGATTATACCCTCAAGTCACGGGTCAATAGCCGTCATGATACCAGTTAATAACAGTGAGCATCCGTCGTGATATCAATTAGTAAATATTGATATCCATAACCGTGGTTACTGACTAGTAATATTACTACTAACAACCACTGTGATATTAACCGATAGCCGCGGGTATATATTGGATTTTCTCATCGTGATACTTAAAAAAAAAAAAAAAAAAAAATCACCAAAATCCCAAAAAAAAAAAAAAGAAAGAACTAAAAAACCACAAAAATGACTAACAAAAAATACATCATCGTGGGTTCACCAGGGATGTGTGTCGGCTAGATCTGTTGGATTTTCCTCCCTTGTGCGATGCCTCTGTCGAATCTCCCTCTTCTATCATGTGTTTTGTCTGATTCCGCTCCCTTTGCATGCGATTTCGTCTTTCATATTAATATTCATGTTGTCACCCAATGGAGATATGTGAATTGATGAAAGATTTTTTTGTTCTTTTTTATTTTTTATTTTTTGTGTGTTCATAAAGACTAGCTCCGTTGTAATACTTTAATTTGGATTAGTGGTAATATAGACTTTATTATAAATATACTAAAATGATGTAAAGTTTTACTATTTTTTCTACAGTAATTAGATGGTTGTGCCCTTCAATTAGGGTTTTTTTAAGGCTGCACAGTAAGTGAATGGTTTTGCCCTTTTATTACTGTGCGGATTATTATGCCCTTATGAGTTTGCCTACCGGTTGTTCTCTATGCAGTGGATGGACATTTATGCCCTCGAAACCCTACTTTTCCTTTCTCTTTTCTCCGAACCTTAAGTTTTCAGTGTTGAGATAATGACATGTAGTGTTGTGACTAGTTGGTCTGAGAGAGTATATGGATTCTGAACCATCATAAAGGTTGGGTAACTTGTGGTCTTGCTTCTGAATTGTATCATTGAATGGGGAGGGGGCATTATTGCCTCCAGCCTCACAACAGGCGTGTCAGTCAGGCTAACCATCGCGTCACCTCTATCATCCGATATTTAACTCGAACCTAGTTAATCTTAGCCCTTGGATAGGATTTCTATTTTCCCTCCAAAATTTCGGGCTCTTGGATCAAGACTATTCACCTCGACCGTTGGATTGCTCATATTCACATCTGATGGTTGGAGGACTCGACGTTATGAGAGTCCGTAAATAGGACTCATAACCCTTAGGTTTTTCATCAAAAATTTGAAAACCCAGGGAAAACTCTGCCAAAATTTTCTTTCGTTCTCCTCTTTGCCATTTACTAGCGTTTAAGTTTTCCAGAACTTTCTTCTTCAAGGATATTAACTCGATAAGTCTTCATGTTCATCTTCGCTTTCTGATTTCCTTAGTTTTATTGAGTTGGTATGCCTGCTTTTTGTGATTTTTGGGGTTTAAACCCATTTTACCGAGTTTTTGTGTTTTTATACCCATTTCTTTGCTTTTCTGGGATTTTAATTTTATTTGGTTTGCATTTGTCCTGCAAAAAATACTAAAAATATGTGTACACATGTAGTGGAAAGTATGTAGATTCTTAGCTTGTCGTTTTTGCTGACTCTTGATCTTCCGGAAACCTGAAAGAATGGTTTTTCTTAAATATACGGTGAAAGATAATTTCCTCTCTCCATATTGGGATTTTCTCCCAAAATAGGTCTTTGACCTTTTAAACGATTACATCGAGGGCAAGTTAGCTCTCGACATATATTCAATCATAGTGACTCTAAGGGGGTGACCTCTCGGCTTAGGTTTTTAACTTGAACTTTTTCCTTTTCATTCCAGATCAAAATGTCTTTGTCCAAATCTAGATATTGAGTGGTCATTGAGTTTGTAGTCCGTCCCGACACAAAAGAAAGTGCGGTGCTGGTCGACAAATCCAAAGTACCCGACGACGACTCTATCCTCTAAGAGATTAACAACTACCTAGAAGGGGGAGAAGTCATCGGCAAGAAGAGTGGAGATAGTGAAGAGACCACCTCGGAGTCCCCGCATCATATGTTCATGGTAGTGAATAATGCTTCTGTCTTAGGTGACGATGGAGCAAAGAGTAGTGCGGCGAGGGGTACTTCAGATTTCTTTCCTTTGAGGATATCAAAGAGGGCCATGGAGAAGGCCTTTGTCGAAGTGGAAATCGATGATGACCATATTCATTGCATTATTCTTGAGCCCAGTTTTACTGCAAACAACCCTCCGCTGGGGCACATTGTAGTTTATACATGCTGCCTAACGTATGACCAAACCATTCCATTCCATTCTTTCATGAAGAGGTTATGCCGCCTATACAATATCTCTCCAGCCTTGCTAGTTCCTAATTTTGGATAGTCTTTGCAGGGATGTGGATTTTGTGGTACAAATACTTCTAAAGGGACCTGACGATGGACGAGTTCCTCTACGACCATTCATTGCGCAAGTCTCCCCAGTCCGAGGGGTGGCATTACTTGGGGGTCTATTCCAAGTCCAAGACCAATAAGGCTTCCACCCTCATAGAGTGGATTCTTAAATCAGTTGGCGTTTGGTCTAACTTTAGGACACTGAGTACAGATGTGTACTAAGACTAATTCAATTGTGTGTATGCGAGTCTCTCTTTTTATTTGCCTTTTTTCCTGGCTTGCTTTACTGTCGTGATGTTCTCTCTCCCCCTTGGCCAATCCTCGACGTTGATTCACTTCGCTGAATCAACACGATTTTTGCTTTACTAAAAGTAGAGAGACATTGAAAGTCTCTCATTATTCTTGCCAACTTGTGAGCGAGCGGTCTCCTTATCATTATACCACGTGCTGAAAGACCAATCATCCCTCCTACCAATGGTGAGTAGTTAATTTAATTAATTAAAAAGATCCTTTTTTTTATTACTTTCTCCGCCGATCCTTGTAGCCATGATTTTCACGCTGCCTGGAGAGGAGAGGGAGTATAGGAAAAAGAATAAGGCTGAGGGGTCCTTTAGCCGGGGCACAGACAAGGGACCCATCGATGGAACCCAAAAAAATGCCCGGGGTAAAGAATCGAAGAGGTGTCGCTCTGATAGAGGCACCATCGTTGAGGAGACCTAGTAGACCCCTTACCGCCAAGGGGTTGGGGTAGTTGTAAAGGAGCACCTGAGGGTTCCTCCTATTCCTCCGGCTCCTCTCATGCTTCCGGGATTAAGGATCTTAGACCCCAACTTTATCATACCCGATGTTCCCGAGGCGATTGCAAGCCATATTATCAAGCTTCCTCACTTCAGTCTTGCCTGTCAAGCGATTTATGAATGGTTTCACGATAAGGACTATAAGGTAGCTGAGTCTACATCGTTGCTAAAGCGTCTTCGTCGGGAAATCTGCCATCAGCTATCTGCATGTCTGTTTAACGTGAAAGATTCTATTTTCCATTTATTATGCTGCCATATTAACCTTATTCTCTCCTCGTTCTCAGGCTTTTAAGCTCTCCGTCATAAACTATATGGAGACTGTCACCTTTGCTTAACACGACACGGATGCGGATTCCATTAGGAAGGAGCTCCAAGATGAAGCTCCTTCCAGACTGACACTAAGAACAAGCTTCAGTCTTACCTCAATATGGAGCTTGCGTGGGTTGAATCTCTCCAGGATCAAGTCAAACAACTGGAGAAAGGGATTGAGTCCCAGAAGGATGAGATCCGTTGAGAGGTAGCTACGTCTGCCGTTGAAGCTTATCTTGCCTTTGCTAATTTCGCTCATAGTACGAACAAGATTAGGCATGAATTCCTTGCCATTGAGGAGTTTGAATTCAGGGGGCAAGAAGTAGTGAGGAAGTTCAAGGCCTCTAAAAAGTTCAAGAAAGAGTGGCAGGCCTTGATGAAGGCTGCTAGGGATCAGATTGTGGACAAGATCTACAAGAAGAGGCTTGGATTCAATACTGAATTCCTGGATGAGGAGGATGACGGAGAGGACATTAGCAACGGTGACGACGACGATGTCGATGGGGGAGAAGTTTAAGGTAGGGCCGGCAATTCCGGACACGATACGAGAACGACACGTAATAAATGGGTTTGGACCGCACGTTTAATAATTGGGTCGAAATTGGGTCGACACGTTTAACACGAAAATAAATGGACCGAAAACGGACTAGCCCGAACACGGCCCGCGAACACGATTTGCCAGCTCTAGTTTAAGGATAGCGTGCCCCTTTTTTTTTTATCACTTGTAAATTTTTTTGATTGATGTTTTTTAACTCTTTCTATGGGTATTTCTACCCGCATCTTACTTTTTCCATCTTGTTTTTGTTTCTACTTGAATTTTTTTTTCCAAGCATGGGCTTTTATGTTCTGATGTATCATTATTTGAATTCAGGTGGACGAAGAGAGCTTAACATTTTTGTTTAGAAATTTTAAAAATTTTTCGAAGTGTGAGCTCTACCGGGAGGACTATCACCCCTTTTCAGAATAATGAGACATGAACGATGAGAATACCCAATTTGAATAATCCCTTAAAATTTTATGAGGAACCCACTAAAAGAACTTGTCATTCTTTCCAGAATGACAATATCTCAACAATGAGAATACCCAACACTGAACAATTTGTGAAGTAAAAAGAAACGCCTGCTCTACCATATTTGCCCCCCTGTCGAGGAGTGACATTGTCATTGTTCGACAATTAGTTGTAAAAAAAAATCATAATGTAAGATAAATGGCCCCATATGAGGCATTCATTCAATATAGAAATAATGAATTTATCAACAATCACAAACTTGAAATAAATAACGAACAGGGAAAGTACATGTCTAAACATAGGCAATCATAAGCATAAAACAAAGTAAAATTAAAATGTCATATCCAGGCATAGAATTTCTTGAGATGCCCAGCGTTCCAAGTGTGATTGATAGCCTTTCCGTTGAGGGTTTTGATCATGTACATCCTTGGTCGAAGCACTTCTCTGATTTTGTAGGGGCTCTCCCAATTTGGCCCTAAGGTTCCACAATTTTCTGGCTTGGTATTTGCCATTATTTTCCATAGAATGAGTTCCCTAACATTGAATCCTTTTTGCTTGACCCTCTTGTTGTAGCACCTTGTCGCTCTACGTTGATAAGCAGCGAGCCTCAACTAGGATTCTACTCGGTTTTCTTTCAACAGATTAAGTTCATACCTCATCATCTCATTGTTCTTTTCTTTATTGAAATGTGCCACTCTACTCGTTGAGAGTTCCAACTTAACGGGGAGAACAACTTCCATTTCGTAAGCCAGTGAGAAGAGGGTTTCACCAGTAGTTGTCCTCGTCATCATTCTATACACCTAGAACACCTTTAAAAGCTCCTCTTCCCATTTTCCTTTGTACCGCTCTAGTCTCTATTTAAGGGTCACTTTAATGATTTTGTTTATAGCTTCGACTTTGCCATTGGCTTAAGGATATGACATCGAAGAGAAGTTTCTGTTGATGACTAACCTTTCGTAGAACTTGGCCGTGTTGGCATTCTCGAACTGTTTTGCGTTGTCCAAATCAAGGGAGAGAGGTACACCGAACCTGCATACAATTTTATTCTAAATAAAATTGGTGCACTTAGCCTCAGTGATGGTGGCGCACGGCTCTGCTTCGGCCCACATAGTAAAGTAGTCTATGGCGACTATACCAAATTTAAAGCCTTCTAGGGTTCTTTGGAATGGACCCATTACGTCAATCCCCCGTTTGGCATAAGGGTATGGGCTGAAGATCGACGTTAGGTCTTCGAGTGGTGCCCTGGGTATAATGGTATATCTTTGGCATTTTTCATATTTTTTAGAATACTCTACAATTTCCCTTTTAAATGTTGGCCAATAATATCCTTATCTCAGGATCTTGTATGCTAGAGATTGCCCCTAAGTATGGTTGCCACAGATCCTTTGTGAATCTCTTTCAATACTTTCCCTGACTCATTGTCGTTAAGACAATGAAGCAAGGGGTCAAGTATCCACTATGGTATAAGGTGTTTTCATAGATTACGTACCTGGTTGAGCCACTGCGGAGCTTCTTGGCTTCTACCCTATCTTGGGGAAGCTTGCCTTCTGCTAAGAACTAAAAAATAGGCAGTATCCATCCAGCCATGGTTTCTACAGGCATTACCTTTTCTCTTTCATCTTCCTGGATCTTGGGCTATTCCAATACCTCTACGGGTATAGTTTTGAGGAGCTTTGAGTCATTTGACATCGTTAAACGAGCTAAGGCATTGGCATTGCTGTTTTCAGCCTTTGGAATCTGAATGTTGTCAAAATGTTTGAACGTTTTCAACTCCTTTTTTACCTTATTCAGGCAAGTTGACATCTTCTCTCCCTGGACTTGATATTCTTCTTTTATTTGGTTCACAAGAAGTTGAGACTCACTATAAACAATGATGTTCTTTTAGAGGAGTGCTTTATACTCGGCCTCGTTGTTCGATGCCCTAAACTTGAACCTTATAGCTAAAGTAATTTTAATGTTATCAAGACTTACAAGAATTATGCTAGCATCGGAGCCATTCTCGTTGATGAGCCATCTATATAAAGCTTCCACGCTTAGGTCTCCTCCTTGATTTCCCCTTCCATTGACTTTTCGTTGGGCCGTGGCCCAAACTCAACAACAAAATTGGCGAGGGCTTGACCCTTTACAGCAGTTATGGACTTATATTCTATGTCAAATTTGCTCAACTCTACTGACTATTTCAGAATCTCCCTAACGCGTTTGGTTTCTATAGTACTTGTCTCAAAGGATGGTTAGTTAATATGAATGAAGTAGGCTTGGAAATAATGGTGGAGTTTCCTCAACATCACGATTAAAGTGAGCACAAGTTTCTCCATTTCAAGGTATCGAGTCTCA